>QLTV01000867.1:5878015-5907629 GCA_003457575.1 Thermophis baileyi | reverse complement strand
CTCCCCTCCTTCCTTCCTTCCTCACTTACTCTGAAGCAATAGCATTGTTTACCTGCTAGTCCCCTGACCCTGCCCTCACCCCCGCCCCCCTTTCTAGGAACATTGTGTTCTTTACTGCAGCTTGTAGTTATACCCTGGAGCAGAAAGTGTATTTCTTCCCATCCTCCCCTTTACAGGTGGCAGAAAAGGGCCAGGAGATTGCAATCACACCAGGCAAGACTGTCAAGCAAGATATAGGACAAAACGGTCAACAGTTAAGATCACCATCGTTTGTTTACTGACCTAGCAAGGAATAAAATAGCCAGGGAAAATCTCACCTGTCTGTCATGGAGCTATTAGAGGTACAGAAATTCTACCGCTGCTATCAGTTGTGGTCAGGTCTGTTTGTCCTGCCCAGGCTGATTGATGGGAATAAATTTGAACATTTCATTGTTCGGTAATTTCGCAAGGACTCAATAGGACTTGTGGGGGGGGGGGAGTTTATTCTGCCAAGGAGGTCTGAGTTTCTCTCGGCTACCCTGTTCACCCAGGTGATCAATTTGCATTTAAAATCCAAGAAGTAATTTTTAAAGAAAGTCCAGGACCAAAATAAAATCCTGAGACCTGCAGGCACACTTTATTTATTGTTTCATTCTACTCCACTGCAGGGGTGGGCTTCAAAAATTTTAGCAAGGGGTTCTCTGCCTGGTTGCTGGGTGGGCGTGGCCATGGTGGGTGTGGCCTAGTCGGCCTCCTGCACCATGGCAGGGGGCGCGTTTTTTCCCTCCCTGGGCTCCAGAGGCTTTCTTCGAGCCTCTAGGAGGGTGAAAACAGCCTCTGGAAGCCGGAAACGGGGCCCATTTCTGACCTTCCCGAACTTCTGGTAGGCCCATTTTTTGCCCTCCCCGAGCCTCTGCGTGCGCCCTGCACTTACCTGCATCCAAAACGGGCCGCGTGGAGATTCCTGGGAGGGGTAGGGTAGGGTAGGGTGGGCGGGGCCAGCCAGGAGTGGGATTTGGGGGTTCTCCGAACTGCACAGAATCTTAGCTAGAGGTTCTCCCGAACCCCTGCGAACCCCCAGCAGCCCACCCCTGCTCCACTGCCTTTTTAAAATGGCAAGCAGTACATCAATACTGTGAATAAAATAGATGATCAATAAAACTTATTGCACAAATTCCTCAGTTTTAATGAATATAGGAAGAAAAACTGAGTAGAACTGGACCTGCACGGAAAGTTAGAGCAAAGCAATCTGATTTCAATAAAAAAGTGAAATAAATAAGAATCCACCACAGTCAATCCACAACTGTGAAGAACAATATGAACTAACAGTGGGCTCTTAGTATTTGTTAATAATATTTGTTTTTTTTTTAAAAGGGAATTTGGTTACATATAATTGGAATATAGTTCTCATGGAAACATGGTCTTTGGGTTTTTTTTGTCAGTGCTATGCAAGTTGTTCATGTCACCAGAGTTAAGAAAAGATTCAGAGAGAGCAATATGGGATTAAGCGGTGTCTCAGGCATCATGAAGTCATAATGATGTCATAATGATGTGATTTATCTAAATTGCATGGTGATGCAATGCATGTGATGTAATCATAGCTTGTACTGAACAGCTATGGGAAAGCAACTTTTTGACTTTTTACTTTGGTCTCTGCTGAAAGAAAGAAAAATTCAGCCGCAGTCATGCTGCAACTTGGATTATTGAAATGAGAAGGAACATGAACAGTCAGAGAGTCTTCTTTGGGGCAAGGCAGACATTTTAAAAACCAGTATATCCAAGGCTGTTTTTCCCCCATCTCATTTTTTGGCTTCTGTTACCATATGGAGGATATATATATCCATAAATGAAGGTATTCCACTGCTTTTTCTTTGTCTAAAACAATACATATATTAATTTGTGGTTTTCGTTGTCCAATTGTCCAGTTGCCAGGTTCGTTTCTATCAATACCTGGAGAAAAAAAAATTGAGGATCCATGAGAAATCACATCTTCTCCCAGCCACCTGATTCAACTGAATCCGCAATATGAACAAATGGGGGACAGATATGCCCATCTTTGCTGTGCTTTGCGGTAAATCATCTGAATCGCACTCTAGCATACAGTACTCAAAGCTGCTGCCCATTATAATTTTACTGCTTGAGACAAGGGAAAAGTCAAGCCCCACCCACTTTCCATATACAGATACTGCTTGGCTGGCCCATAGCCTTTATTTCAAGGTTCCCAGCTCTTTGATATCCATCACCTGAGGCAGCTGTTTCCTGCCCAGCAGCAGAGCATATTTTCTGCCCAATTCCAGAAACATCCAGTTCACCAGATTGAAAGTTCTATCTCCTCAGTTTCATTATAGGTGTGAGGCCTGAAAATAGTCTGGGATTGGTTTTATATGTGCAAAGAAGCCGAGCTGGTCATAATCTAACAAAGGCAGTATATACTATAGAGGACATAAAAATAGGATTCACATCCTTTCCAAGGAACTAATTTGAGAAAGCATCTCAAACAAGCCACTCCTCTATACACACAAAGAGGGGCAGGAGCACTTTTAGAGTTGCAAGATTCAGTTACTATAGCTATTCCACTAAAAGTAGTTTTAGACCTATATGGCAATGGTTTCTTAATCTGGCCTACCTTACAGGACTGATATCTATAGTATAGGGGCACATCCCATTACCAGGAGGTCAGAGACAGTCCCCCTGATCCCTTCAGATTATCTTCCTTACCCACTCCACACACACCAGAGGTGGGTTGCTACCAGTTCAGACCGGTTCGGCCGAACCGGTAGTGACCCGCTTGTGACATCACGATGACATCTCAGTCGGTGCCAATCTGTGGGCGCCATATTTTTTTGAATTTTTTTTTTTTCTGCACATGCGCAGAAGCCGAGTCCCCGGCACTGCGCAGCGCAGAAGCTGAGTTTCCAGCACTGCGCATGCGTCGCCATCTTAATTTTGGCTTTTTTTTACTGCGCATGCGCAAAGCATGCACGTGCCCCCGAGGTGCGGCCACGCGGCACGGGAGGAAGCGAACCGGCAGCGAGGTAAGTTAGAACTCACCCCTGACACACACCCAACCTGAGACCACTTTTCTGGGCCTTGATTTGGCACCCCCATGCATAGAAGTCCTCGGTGTATATGTGGGTATGTTTTTACTCACATGCTTCTTTTCAGGTAATCCTTGACTTATGACTGTTTAACAACAATTTGAAGTTATTATGGCCTCAGAACAAATTACTTAAGACTTATCCTCAAAGGTCCGATCATTGTACTACCTTACGGTCATGTGATCACAATTTGGGTGCTTGTCAAACAGCCTGCATTTATGACGGTTGCAGTGTCTTGCATTCACACGATCGTGGCTTGTGACCTTCCCAGTCAGCTTCCAAGCAAAGTCCATTGGGGAAATTGAATTTGCTTAATGACTCTGGTGTTTTGCTTAATGATCATGGTAAAATAGTGATAAAATCAGGTCCAGTCATGTGATACCTTGCTTAATAATTTATTGCTTACCAATCGAATTTGATCTTATAGTTGTGGCTGCCATCTTGACTTTTTTGACCTTACAATTGATACCTCTGGCAGTCTGTATATATGAGACTTAAGTATGTGTCTGCATATGCTCAAAATTTAACTGTCAACCAATAAATTTACATAATCATATTGACAATTATTTAAAATAATTATAAACAATTATTTAATTGATCAAATTTGCCAATTCATGCACTAGTCATGTGGCCATGCCTCTTTTTGCGGTGCAACCTCCATAATTCCTTGAAAAGCTATTTTGATTTAACAAAAATTGTATACCCGTGGCTAGAACCCAACCCATAATTATTCAAATCCAGAGGGAGGGAGGGAGGGAGGGAGGTAGATTAGGATTAATCCAGTTAAGAAATCCAGAATTTCACTCAATTACGTATCACATGGAGGGGGGGGGAACCTTGAGTGTGACTAAAAGTCAAGAGTTTGTAGTGTTGTGCTTGGGAAGGATATAATGTATGTCCTTGTGTACCTCATTCTGTCTGCTGTTTGTTCCTTTTTGCGCTCTTATTTTTGGTATGGTTGTAATTAAGAAGTATATAACAAGCAACTTCCATGAGATTTTTTAAAAAGATAACTCCAGGGCAGGGTCAGGAAGCATCTTTAACTGCCAGAGTAATAAATTACTCTTTTATGAGTCAGTTTGATATTGGGTGGCCCTGAAACTGAATCAAATAAATAAATAATGTGTGGGTTAAAGACAAAAGAGAACATGGAATTAGGTACATAAACACAACATGATTAAATTCTCTTCCCTGGCCTCTTTTTCTCTCCTGATTAAGAAAGAAAGATCATTTCACAGATTTATTCACAACCAGTTGTTGCCCCTAAACTCATAGAAAATATGATACGTCAGTGGCCATAAACTGAAGTTAAAGATGAAGCAGGTTTGATGCAGAGTTATTGATGCAAGTACTGTTTAAAATTAGGCACTGTAGTTTAGTAACTCATAAATCCTCAGATTTAAGCAGAATGTGTTGTAGAACAATGATCTCCTTGGTATTTTCTCTTGGTTTTACCAATTGTTTCTATCTTCATCTACTAACTAGTGAATTGAGACACTGCTGCTGCTTGCCACTGAAGCTCAAGAAACTTTTCTTTCATCCCAGCCCCTTGTATGGGCGGGGAGAACCAGGGAGGGCGAGAGCAGGACAAGTAAGTTGCTAGATTGATCTGGAAAGGAACCAGTTTAATCCCAACTATCAGGAAAAGGCAGCTGCCAGCAAGCCAAGGCCAGCCTTCTCTGATCAGAGTTGAGAAGGAGGAGGAGGAAGAGGAGACCTCTCTGTTCTGGAGGAGAGACATCATGCCCCCCCCAGATGCCATCCACTGGAGAAGCCACCAAGACAAGAGCATCATCACAAGGAAAAGGCATGAGGTTGGTCTCTGTTTACTTTAGTCCTGCAGGTACAGAGAGCGCAGGGGGAGAGAGAGGAAAGATCTTTGGGAGGTGATCAAGGACAAGTGAGATGCATGCGAGAAGGAAGAGAGAAGGATGCCAATGATTTTCCAGTAGACTATTAAATTGTACCATCGTTTCAAATTCTATGTAGCTGAACAGGATTTCTAGGCAGAGAGAGAGGGGGGAGAGGGAGAGAGGGAGAGAGGGAGAGAGGGGGGGAGGACAGGTAGATCGATCAGATAGGGACTTTTGCCTTGGATCCAGACTTTAAAGGCACCTGAGAGCCAACTTTGTAAGCTCATCCCTGATGGAATGAGCCCATTGTTCCCTCTCGTGAAGGGAATATTTTCTCTTTAGGAATTGTGTGCCGTGATGCTGAAGTAGTGAACTGCCAGTAGCCACCCTCTCTCATTACCAGAGCAAACCTTTCCTCGCTTCCATGCAATTATGGTATGTAGCACATTCAAGAACAGAATGTCTCTTTATTCCCCCCTGCCACCACGATTCCTGTATCGCATTGTTTGTCCAGCCGCTCCTTTTGTGGTTTACCTTGTGCCTTGTATCTCCTGAGATGTAATTACTGGGTTTTAAAAAAAATCAGTGCTTTTTCGCATGCCGCGATGATGAACTGTCAACAGTCAGTGCAATGGGGTTTAAAAAAAAAAAAATCTGGAAAAGTCATAGCAGGCTGGTTTTGATTTATTCTTAGAACAAGATAGAGATGACACTCAAAGTGGTTACATTAAAACTCCAATGACAGTAATAAGCATCTTTGGAGAGGCTGATCCACAAATGAGAGTTGGGGGTGGGTAAACTTTCCTTTGCTTGCTGTCCCGCTGCTCCCCACTTGTTTTGTCTTCTGCTGGGAATTCTCTCTTTCGGCTTGCATGAAAATCAAAGATGCTGAGTTTGTGTATATATCTGGGGAAGAGGTTCTAAGTGCAGCATCAAGAGAGCTGAGGGTTAAGAGGTGATGAGCCCTCTCAACAATGTCTTCTTTTCTGGACTGGGGCCCAACTGGCAGAAAAAGGAGTTTTAAATGCCAGAATCCAGCCAATGGATGGCAGATGGAGGGAGGGAGAGAGAGGGGGGGGGGAAACATGAGGCAGGGAGCTGATAATACAGATTCATAATAAAAAAGTGGTGCATTGCAGAACATTTTTGACACAGTCCATTGACCAAGTCTAGTGGATTAACTTTTTCTGGAAATAGACAATAGGATTGTCCCTTCTTTGCTAGCACTGGGCTTAAGTTAACACTCAGCACAATGGCAAGTTATTTAAATTACGCTTTTACATTTTGGCAGGTGTTTTAGGGAAAACCCTCCTGAGGGTTTCTTCCTGTTTAAAAAAAAAAGGACTCAGAGGAAGAGGAATAAAAAATCCTTTTTCATTTCTGGAAATTCTGCTGTAAGCTTCCACAGGTGTCAAAAGGTCATCATCAATACTATTTTACTATTGTGCTAGCATTCTACAATACTATAGTGTTAATAGCTGTCTAATAAATAGTTAATACTATCAATCCTATAGTACTATTCAATGAAGCTCTTGACTGAGATGGTCTGTAACTTTAAGGGATACATATTTTAACTCAGAACTTGGGAACAGCTGTCTTTATCCTAGACATTAGGAGGCTATGATTAGTTGGGAAGAAGAGACAGACAGACAGACAGACAGACAGACAGACAGACAGACAGACAGACAGACAGACAGACAGACAGACAGACAGACAGAGTACTGATACTATATAGAATTTGCCTGCCTAGAGTGATATGTTTCAGTCAGTTTAAAAGTCTTGCCCTAATTCTGTGTCTATCCTCGTTTCTGGTGGAAAGTGTCTTGTACCATTTCAGTTCACTAGAAAGCTTGTCTATTTTCTCTCTCCATCAGGAGCTTGCCATGCTGATAAATACTTTTAAGCTCCAGCTCCACTCTTTTCATGGGGATGCACTTGAAGACAATCCAGAACCTTCAAGTCATGATGCAACTATTTGTTCTCCACACTGTTCAAGCTGTGATCCTGCTGGGCCAAAGTGCTCACGAGTGTTTAATCAGCACGGACAATAATTGGAATGGAATGCCTGGCCTTTGCCAGAAGCCAATTTATTTCTCTACAGGAATATGTAACTTCCTTAGGCAGAGTTTTGTAACGGGCAGTGATTGGCAACAGAGTACGTAGCCTTACATGCATCCTAGGCTGTCATTGTGACATGTGAAAATTAGTCAATGGCTTGAGGGTGGCTATGTTGATTCCCCATCCCATCCCCTGCCATATCTTGTGGGGGGAAAACAGCAGGGAAATATCAATTTGCATCTGATGTAAAACTGCACCTTCAACCTGGGTATGAACATAATGTTAAGGGGTAAAAAGTGGTGCATATTTGCTCCTCCTTATTTTATTCACAGCCTGCCTCAACTTTCACTTCAGCTCTTCCACTTACATGACTTTAGTTTAGTAGGACAAGAAATCGAATGGCAGTGATATATTTGACCATTACATACCTGAAATGCCCAGATAGCAAAAATCTTGTGACAATGCCCTATATTTCATGTTTATATCTGGCACTCTACTGATTTAGCATTTTATCAATGTCAGAGGAGAGACAGAGACAACGAGAGAGAGAGAGAGGGAGAGAGAGTGAGAGAGAGAGAGAGAGAGGAATGGAATGCAGAGACAGAGAGACAGAGACAGAGAGAGAGAGAGAGAGAGAGAGAGAGAGAGAGAGAGAGAGAGAGAGAGAGAGAGAGAGATTCAGCCCTGATGCCAGTATATTTTTAACCGGATGGTGCATCCCTAATGAACTAGTTTCAGACTTCTTACACGTTTTTAAAAACTGCTTTTCAGATAAGGAACTTCACAAAGCAGTTTATAGTAATAATAGAACACAAATTGCTACAGCCAGTCCAGAGATTAAATCAAAAGTTTAGACTAAGGAATGATAAATACTTTTAAGTCTATGTAAAGAAATAACAAAGCTGGCAAGTTTTTATTTCTGATCCTCATTTTCTTTACGAGACAACCACAAACAGATTTTCAGATTATATGAACCAGCAATGTCTATTTTCTCATTTAATACCTATATCCCAGATCTACACTGATAATATGTTTAACAAATAACTGAGTGCAAGTTTCTGTAAATAAATGGTAAGGAAGGACCATCATACAGCAAGGACAACTGGTTTTTCACTTTTCTGAGTGAATGTATTGTTTGTTATGAGCAGATGCTATGACTTTTCTCTGAGGTAATTATTTTGGAATTTTTTGATTCATTGACAATGGAATTTCCTTCTTGGCCTGCTGCATCAGGTTTTTATTGATTATTTGTTTCATCACTTATTGATGTACTTACTATAGGACTTTGCATAAAGAGTGACATAAGCAAAAGAAAAAATCCTGAGGCTCAAGGAGCTAAAGTTTAATAATAAAGGAGAGAAAAACAAACAGAGAAAAGGGCACAGGAGAGGACCACTCTTCTACCCACATGATTCCTTCATTCATTTATACTGTATAATTTATCACTTCAACAGAGTCCAGATAGTTGACAAATAATGAGTAAGCTCTGGTGCAAAAGAGTTCAGGGAAAAAAAATAGGATTTTTGGCAGGTGTTTTCCAGTTTGAGTCCATTTTTGGTGCGTATTCATTCATATTCTGTTCTGCTGTTAGTTTAAGCATTGAACAGAAGGAACAGAGTCTGCACAAAGATTCATATTTAACAATATGCAGTCCATACAGTTATTTACAGTATGATTTGTTGGTTTATTGTGCAAACCACAAATTAGACTAATGGATAAAACCATTAAAGTTAATCAGAGCTTGCCTTGTGTTAAGTACTGAACAAAATAAATTTAATTTATTTTTACATGATAGTTAACTTGTTATATGTAATATCCAGCATTAATGTTAAATGTCCACCAAAATCCATATTTTAAGTCCAGAGATTTATGTTATAATAGACAAGCTAATGTTTAAAATAATATTTTAATATTTTGCATAATTTTATATATTCTGAAAAATTACATGTGATGCCTGCCAACATCATAATGATACATGGAAGAGGTCTCTGGTTGCAATGTTACCTGGAAACCTAGTTGCATTGAATTCATTAGGATTTATCTTCAAGGAAGCATGCATGGTGTATGGCTGTACTCCATTCAATTACAGATACCAAGACACAATGTCACATTCAGAATGCCAAGTCTTTTTTCTGATATCAGGACTTTCATATATGAATGGTAAAATCAGATGCAAAAAATTCACAGTACTGTTGAATATTCCTTTTCAGCTTTCAACTATGAAGGTTGAAAATCAGTCAGAAGGCAAGAAGATGGAGCAGCCCAGACTGGAGGCAAAGCAACAAAATGTGAAGGTGGAAACTGAGATGGAAGAAGAGAAGAAGGAAGAAAGCGAAGGCCTCATTGAATTCTTCAGTTCCTACCAGGACCTTTTCCAATTTTTTTGCAACAATACAACCATCCATGGTGCCATCCGGCTGGTTTGTTCTAAGAATAATAAGATGAAGACTGCCTTTTGGACAGTTCTTTTTTTCCTGACTTTTGGCCTCTTGTATTGGCAGTTTGGAATCATTTATAAAGATTATTTCAGCTTTCCAGTCAACTTGAATTTGAACCTGAACTCTGATAGGCTTACCTTTCCTGCTGTCACACTATGTACTCTCAATCCTTATAGGTAAGACTGGTGGTCTTTCAGGTCTGCGTGTTGTGCTCTCCTGGCATTGGTATTTGGGGAACTGTGATCCATCAGGGCATTTGGTTTATAAAACAAAAGAAGCTATTGACTGTTAAAGTGCACAGTTACCCTTCCTCTCAAAGCTTCAATACAGGGCCCAGAACTCCCTTCAATAAGGGAGGTATTAGCAATCAACTGCACCTGAACCACACTCACACAAACACACATTCTTTCCCTTCCTGAACTTGTACCACACTGCAACACCACCACCACCACCCCAATCTTACACATGAACTGCCCTCAGTCGTCCTCATCCCCCACCTCCCTATGCCCTCCAGGCTCCTTACCTACCACTCCATCCTGCTTAACAACTATATGTCTGGAATTACAACAACAACCAGACAGCTAGGATTGCCATTGCTAAGAGATGTGGTTATGTGATGTCACATTTTATGACTGCGTCACTTAACAACATTGTAAGTTGTGGACTACCTGTGGCTGTAGCATTGTAGATTTTAGTGGTGTAGAACTAAAGGATTACTTACATTATTTTCACAAGGCACTGTTGCTTGCTACAAAATTTTTCTGACAAATCATTAGTGCCCAAACAAAGCTTCAGGAGAATTCTTCAGGAGAATTTCAGGAGAAATTTAAATTTTAAATGAAATTGTCCTTAATATTTCTGCTGATGTTCAGATTATAGAGGTTGAATTCCTGAATTCTTCTTCAAGGGTGGAACTTACTTAGAGAGACATGGCTACTATTGCAAAATATCTTCCCAGTAGTGCCTACTATGGCATAACCATGTCCTAATAATCTTTTTTACATTTATATTCCCTGATATTCCCTTCATTTCATCCCCACTCCATGAATGAGACAGGCAGCAGCTTAAGTTAGCTGCACTGGTGACAGTAATTTTCTCCTTCCTCAAGGTGTGTGAAATCTGTTAGGCTTTGACGCAAGTCATGTGATTGACTCTGTAAACCACTTAGATAGTGCTGTAAAGCACTATGAAGCAGTATATAAATCTAAGTGCTATTGCTATTCAGAGTGACTGGGACATAGGCATCACTGAGATGGATAAGGGTCAGCAACAAGGACAACAGATGTCATGCTATCATATTTTCTTCCAACACAAGAATGAATGAATAGCATTATTGTAGGGGAGACATGCTCCAAGAGTCAAGAATTCTGGAACTGATTTTAATTATGTGGTGCTTGGGCTAGAAAGCATAACAAAAATGATGAAGACCTGGAAATTATTAGGATTTAATTTAAAATTTAATTTAATTGAAGGAATGGTAAGAAAGAGAAAGATTAAGTCAATGGATTGTTTTAAAAATTATTTGTAATGGTAACTGATTTTTAACAAAATACTATAATGGTTGATGAGAATGGATACAAACAGAGAGTAATCTCAAAAATAGATGCACTTTCTTCAGTGTTCAGTACTGTAAGATAAATTATAATTGTTATAATAGGGATTAATTTAAGCTTAAAATAATTCATTAAAAAATGACTAAATATAAGTTGATGGGAATGCAACGACCAAGCCAAGGATTGGAAGAGTGGGGTAGGGGTGATCAAGACTAAGATGAGTGGGCAGTGAGCACACATTGTTATTGTATTGTTGTTGTGTTTTGATGGCCCCAATTGCTTTTCCACTGCCCCTGCCCATTTCTGGGAGTGTAACCCTTAACGTGTTACAGAAAGCTAAAAGTTATCTTGGACCTGAAATAAGGTAATTAGATCTTCCCTATTCTAGAAATGATACCTTCAGTCCAACAATCTTGGTAAGAATCCCAGCACAGCTGGATCCTAATTCATCTTCTGTCCACCTCTGATATACTGTATTGTTAAAAGGAAGTGAACTTCAGCCTTCCTGAGCTTGTGCCTTTGGATATGTTGAATTTTGGCAATATTGACAGAGATTTCTGGAGCTTATAGTCTCACACATCTGAAGACCAGAAACTCATTAACAATTGGACACTGTATCCCTGAAGCCAATTCCTCCATCTTTTAGGTATAGTGCTTTTCGGAAAGAGATGGAAGAATTGGATCAAATGACCCGACAGACTCTTCTGGAGACGTACAAATACAATATGTCTTTGGAGCATAAATCCTCTCAGAAACGCATCTCTAGGAGCCTATACAATCATATCCAGCGCTACCCATTGCATCGACGCAAACGTGATATACGAGCCATGGAGGATAACAACCCTCAAGTGGGCAAAAGTGATTTAAGCATTGGTTTCACCCTGGTAAGCATGATTTTAGATTCTTCTTGAACAACTGTGCCAAGACCCCTCAATCTTCTTCATGACCAAATTCCTGGATCTGAAAAGTGTCCATAAATCAAAATCATGAATATGTTATCCTTCCAGTATCTATCATATTTGTGTGTGAGAGAGGGGGGGGGGCGGAGAAAAGGGGGGGGCGGAGAAAAGAACTAAGTATGTTTAGCCTAATGAAGGCTTAAGGGGGACATGATAGCAGTCTTCCAATACTTGAGGGGCTGTCACAGAGAAGAGGAGGTCAACTTAATCTCCAAAGCACCTGAGGACAAGGCAAGAAGTATGAGTGGAAAATTATTAGAGATCCAACCTAGAATTAAGGAGAAATTTCCAGACCTATGAGAACAATTAATCAGTGGAATGGCTTGCCTCCCAAAGTTGTTGGTGCTCCAACACTGAAGGTTTTCCATAAGAGATTGGGCAACCATTTGTCTGGAATGGTATAGCGTCTCTTGCTCAAGTAGGGAGATGGACCAGAAGACCTCCAAGGTCCCTTCCAACTCTTTTATTCTATGATTTTTATGACTTCTATGTAGTGCACTTAAAATATTGTAAGTAGAGGAAACCAGGCAAATTTCACAGAAATGAATGTCATGGTTTTGAAATACACATCTTTAAAATCAATTTACTAAGTAACCATAGTGTTTTCTCTTTTCCCCAAGGACATTAATCAGAAAGCTATATTGCTGTTAAAATGAATAACAATGTGTTTCAAAACAATTATAGCATAAGGTTTCAAATCAATTCCTTTAAATTCACCACAATAGGAAATTATCTGTAACAAATTTCACTAATGGACTAATAGCTTGATAGGCTTTTGCACAATGGAAAGAGATGATAGCAAAGAAATAAATCTGCCCCGTCTTAAATTCACTGGAGCTGTTCAGGAATTGGGGATGGGGAAAATACATCAACTCCTCATGATTGTTAAGACAAGATAGCTAATACAGCCACAAAAATTTTGCTTTGGTGGAAGGGAAGGGAGGGGAAGAGAGGGGAAGAGCAGCACATAATTAAGTACACAATTCTCACAGGATTGTTCATTTATTTACAAGTACTTTTATGCCACTCACAGAGTAACAAAATATATATTAATAATGTTGCCTCAACTAAATCCAAATTAAAACATCATCTTCATAAAGCCACTATACTGTAGCGCCATATACTGTAGATCTCAGATACGTACTTATCACATCCTCAGCCCATGAATGAACACTTAAACTGACAGATTTTCTAAATTCTAATAATGAGGATGCTTCTTTATTTCTAAGGAGTAATTGATTGCTCAAGATTTGTGTAGAGAATGTTGGTTTCCAAGTCCGCTCCTGCTTCATCCTGAAGGGGGTAGAAACTCTTAGCGAATATGCTCTGTTGGCATGCCTCGGAGAGGCAGTTTTTTCCTGGAGCAAGCAGTCTCATAGATACCCAATTAAGATTTTAGGGATTAGTATTGTAAAATGAATCTGAAAGCAAACTGGCAGCCAATGCAGTTCCTGCAGTCTAGCAACCATGCAGAAGTAGCGTTCTTGGTGCTCCCTGAGCTTCATGGTTTGCTTGCAGATATTTCATGGCCCAACTAGGGGAAATCATCATGTATGCAGGTGTATCAACGCACAGCCATCAGGATAGGAGCTGCTGCATCCCTGTACTAGCTGTAGTTCTTAATGGTCTTTGAGGGAGTCCCATATAGAACAAGTTATGGTATCGGTTCCATTCCCAGAGGACAGTCATTGAATTAAATAAGGCAGTCTTATCACACAAGTGATTAAGTTATTCGAGGGCAGTTCTATTAATTACTGAATCCAGTATATAGCATCATCACCATCATTCTTATATTACTGAAATGTAAGCAAATGCAACACCAACAATACAGGATATAATTTTTAGAAGACTGTGTTATTATTTTAAAAAATTAAAAGGAAGAAAAATATGTTTTTTTTTTAAGATCCACATCATATTCTTGTATATCACTATGGGATTGATTCAGTCCTTAAACTTGTCATTAAATCTAGACTAAATAGGAAAAAAATACTTCATCTTCTGCTTTTTGAGAATGTAAAGAGTTTTCAGAAATAGAGAGATTTGCTGAATTCATTACATTAATATTGAGGGTTTTGTTGATTTGTGGATAAAAACATCATACGGAATCACTGTACATCTGACTCTATAGATGGAGAAGAGGTTTTCATAGGACCATATGGTGTCCCTTGTCCACTGATTCCTCTATAATTGGGAATGTTTTCCCATCTTGCTGAGTTCATTCTTGTTCCAGAATGGATTTAATGGGATTGGTTTCTTTTTCAGTGTAACGAAAACAAGACAGATTGTTTCCAGCAAATGTATTCTTCCGGTGTGGATGCTGTACGGGAGTGGTACAGTTTTCATTACATCAACATTTTGGCAAAGTTCCCTGACACTAAGGCCCTAGAGGAATCCAACTTCACAAGCTTCATCTATGCCTGCCGATTCAACGAAGTGACATGTAACAAAGCGTGAGTTCCAACATGATTGCTCCATAGAGCAACTTAAATCACTACCATTCCGGTCTTCATTCTCACCATTTCCTTTTACTGAAACTATCAACAACCCACCTTTTTATTATCAATAATTTGATTATTGATATTGACTGATTCACACTACCATTTAAATTTATTTCAAAAAAAAATGGTAGGTCTGGGTCATGAGCTTAATGGAAGGAAGTCCTGACATGACCCATTTAGTCAAGAGTTAGTTGGATTATAGTCTGCAGTAAAGTTAAGAGATCTGCCACTTCCTCTGTAAAACTAAGTTTCTAAAGGAAAACTCTAAATTTCCCAAGAAGGGCCAGTTTTCATGATACCCAAAAACACATCTAATAGCTTTTCTTATGAGCAGGAATGGAAAACTGATCAGTAGATCTGAACACCTTCTTGGCCTCCTTCTCTGGCTGATCCCCAGAGGAATGTGACAAGGCTTGGATGACACACTACCGGTAAACAAATCATGCCTTGAGCTATTTGTAGTTAGATTACTACTACTATTGATGGGAGTAGCCAGCAGGTGTAGTCTATACCAACACATCACTCATTCATCACAAAGCCTGAATTTAATTTGCTTTAGTGGTGAGTACAATGAATCTTTACACAAGCTTAGACTCCTTAATAGCTTTCCAGTCTTATGGGGAAGGCTATATGTAGAGTTCCAAAATACATAGTTCATTTCAGGCCTTCCACTTAACACATAAATATCTGAGTTTGGGCTTGGAGGTGTAATTTTACTTCTCATTAATATCTCAAATCAACATACATATAGCAGTATCCTATGAAGGTAACGCTAGATGATCCTCCGAATAACTTACTCTTCTGATTAAGAAAATGGAATTGAATATCACTCAGAGTTTGCTTTGGAGCGGCTTATAAGCCTTGTAAAATAAATAAAAACTTTACTTATAATATGCTCCTTATTGGGGTAAGGATCCTGGAAATCAAAAAGTACCAAGCATGGCTCACTTATCGGGAGAGGGAAATTCTGTGTTCTCCCCTACTTGCTGCCATCTGTGCTCATACCTGAATGGTTTTCGACATGCAGGAAGGTAGTTATGGGAGATTTTTCCCATGGTGCCAGATCCTAAGCTAAGAAGAGTTGCACTTGTAGGTTGAAATGTGCCCTCAATTTGTTAGCCTTTTTAACAAGCTAGGTTCTCAATCACCAGTCCTATTAAGCATCTTATGTATTTTGTACTAATCTCATATCTACTTCCCTGACAGTACAGGGAGTTCCAATGGACTTACTTCACTGAACATAAAAACATATAAAAATAGCTTCCAAGACATGCTGACATGTACCTATTGAAGTTGTGTAGTCAATAAATTTTTCCCCTTAGCAATTCCTATCCCAGGAAAGTTTTTTAAAAAAGGAGTCCCTGCAGATTTTACTCTGCTAGTTGTTGCCAACTATAGGGGACAGTGTTCATCTCCATTTCAAGGGCCACTGAGCCATCGCTGTTCAAGGACATTTCCACAGTCATGTGGCCAGCATGACATCACGGAGCACTGTTACCTTCCCACTGAATTGGTACCTATTTATCTACTCGCATTTGCTAGTAGGCAAACTGCTAGGTTGGCAGGAGCTGGAACGAGGAGGGAGCTCACCCCGTTGCATGGTGCTGGGTCTTGAACCTGGGCAGCCAGCTTTCCAGCCATCAAGCTCAGCATCTTAACTGCTGAGCTACTGCGCCACTCCCATTCCAGGGAGGGGGAATGTTCTAAAATTAATAGCTTAGAACATGGAGATTAGCATTAACAAAAGTCATCTGGGTAAATGTTTTACAGATTTGTTTCTTCTCAATAATTGTCCAATAACTAGTTTCACTTTTTTTATTTACCTTTCTTTTGAAAATGCTTCTGCTTGTCCACCACTTTACATCTCTGGCTCTCATTCTGTGGAGATATATATATATATCTCCATGTATAGAGAGTGCTGTGCATAAGCATGCACATGTTTATGTACATCATAATCAAGACCTACAGCAATTGAGGCATGGACAAAAGATAGGATACAGATGAAATAAGAAAAAAAGTGATTCCCAGTTAAGAGCATAAGGTTTGTGAAGCCACTAACTCTGATGGGTGTCATCCCCACAAAGGGAAGATTGAAGTAGGCAAGATTTGAAGAAGAATGGCTTCAAAATACCTTGGAGGAATTTTTTGGAGGGAATGGTGAGGGAGTCACAACTTGTGACTCATCAAAGCCGACACAGTTCACTAGCCATGCTATTCGAGGCCGATGCCAAGAGCTTTTTAACCTCCCCCCTCTCTCCGACTTTTCAGTGTCAAGAAAGCAGCAAAACCAGGAAGTTTATTAAATCCTTAGTGGGTTCCATTTGTCATGGTGATGAAATAATGACTATGTGACCACACTTAAAACTGGAATTAGCCACATTGGTTGGGTCTCTTGTCGGGAACAATATGGCCTTTTTTTTTTCCAGTGCAGTTGAACATTGGCTCTTTTGGATCCAGCTGGCACCTGGACAAGCCACCATTAGTTCCAGCAGTTGTTTGCAGACTTTGTTAGTTAACCTTTCTCTGGGATTTCTTTCACAACTTGTGTACACTCCACCCACTCCCCCACACACACCTTAGCCAAGCTTACCTGCTGCTGGCACCAAGCTTCCTCCTACATATTTAAAACCATTGATAAATGCCAGCTGCAAGGCTGATTGTACTTGATGCGGGGGTCATAAGCAGTGTGACATGACGTGAAGAAGTTCATCCATCTCATTTTAAAAGCTGATCTTCTCTAGAGAAGCCAATTTATCCATCTATCAGGATTTCCCACCAAAAACCACAAGTAGTTTGCACATCATTCCTACAGTCAACTAAATAAGGTTTAGTTCATTGAATTTTTCTTTAAGAAAAAAATATGTTGCCGGGCTTGATTTTTTTTAAAAAGTATCTGCGATAGTCTTAACATGGAACAAAAGAGGCGTGATATGTTATTAAATCTTTCTAGTACAAAAAAGAATCTCAAGGTGCAGCATGTATAGTGGTAGAATTATTTGGTTGGGTTTACACAATGCATTAAACCCTAGACACAGATTAATAATGCATAACTGCTGTGTTCAATAACATATTATGCTCACAGCATGGTTTATGTAATACCGGTAGTCAGATTCTCACAATAAGATGATACTGTGTTCTTACATGTTGAAACACAAACCACACAACCCCATTTCAACCTAGTCTGGCACAATAGAGACAACCATCTTAACACAAACGTTTTCTTAGTTGAAATTTTGCATGTTGTTTTTCCAACATGCAAAATTTCAAGTATGAGAACTTTTATATTAAGAGGATCCCAATAAAGATACTATTCTTTTTCCTCTAAGGGCGGCAAACTCAATTATTTGAATCAGTTGTGCAGTTAGCCTCAATCTTTATTTTTGTTCTTTCAGGAACTATACACATTTTCATCACCCTATTTATGGGAACTGCTACACATTCAACGACAATAGCAGCACTTTGTGGATGTCCTCCTTGCCTGGGATCAACAATGGTAAGCAAATGCCAAAAAATGGTAATGAATGTTTGGAAAGGCTTTTACAATAGCCGTGAGTCCTTTGTTTGTAGGGTCCTCTGGGCATAGGCTTAATTGCACTAAGGAGATACTGCTGTTATTTCTTAAAACTACAGAGTAGGGAGAGAGCATCCTTTGACTGGTGAGGAATGGAGAAAAATTCTGAATGAAGAAAAATGGCCATACTGGAAATGAAGGCCAGAATTAAACTTTACATGGCCTGGCTTTCTCTACCTACTGATCATTACAGCAGTGGTGGGATTCAATTTTTTTTACTACCGGTTCTGTGGGCATCGCTTGGTGGGCGTGGTGTGGTGTGGCTTGGTGAGCGTGGCTTGGTGGGCGTGGCAGGGGAAGGATACTGTAAAATCTCCATTCCTACCCCACTCCAGGGGAAGGATACTGCAAAATCCCCATTCTCTCCCCACTCCAGGGGAAGGATACTGCAAAATCTCCATTCCCTCCCCACTCCAGGGGAAGGATACTGTAAAATCTCCATTCCTACCCCACTCCAGGGGAAGGATACTGCAAAATCTCCATTCCTACCCCACTCCAGGGGAAGGTTACTGCAAAATCCCCATTTCCTCCTGATCAGCTGGGACTCGGGAGGCAGAAAATAGATGGAGGCAGGCCCAGTCAGAGGTGGTATTTACCGGTTCCCTGAACTACTCAAAATTTCCGCTACCGGTTCTCCAGAACTAGTCAGAACCTGCTGAATACCACCTCTGCATTACAGGCAAAAGAGAGTGTGAGTGTGAGTGTGTGTTCACATTCACGCATGTTAAAAAAGGAGTCTGCACTGTTACCTTTCTTTTCTAAGTGACTTATCTTTTTTCGTTGCATCGTAGGCATCGTATTGGTATGAATTGACATTCTCAGAGTTGTCACCATTTAATTCCCTTCTCAATTCAGTTGTGTTTTTCTTCTAACTCTTGATTTTTGCATTTCAAGTTCTTACGAGACTTCTCTCTTCCAAATGAAGGACAGCAAACTCCAGGCTTTTAGTTGCAGAGCCTTAAATACCTGAGGCTTTCCTACCACACCACATTATTTTTTATATAAAGTTGATATTTGGGTTATTTAACGCAAAGCAACAGCCTCAAGATTTTTTTTTTTTTACAAAATATATACTCTTAACTTTAGTTTCAGTCTGTGTGCATTATTTCCATAGTACACAATGGTTAGGCTGCAACTCTCGTGTTAGATGGTTTTATTATCTATGCTGAGAACATTTTGTTAAAAGGTGTATCCAGCAATAGAACTTTCCCTGCCAGTTTGAAGTGATGTTTGCCTGTTTATATAACACAAGCCTAGCCTCTATGACTCAATGACAAAGGCACAAATTGTACCTTGACTTTACTCCAACCGGCATTTTTTCCCTCTTCAGGTTGTCTTACATCCTTTTTAAGATTAGCAAATTCTACTTAAGAAACTTTTTTTTAAGGTCAGAACATTCAGGCATAAGGCCACTGTACTGCTACATTAGAATTTCATCTCAGAAACATATTCAAAGCTTTGGAAGGCTACTATGGCTCATCTCATTTGTTTCCAACATTGTTTGGACTCCTTCAACGTGGCAACATTTATTTTCAATTTTATATCTCCCTCCCTGAATCACTTGATCTCTTGAGATAATCACCCTTGGTTTCTATCTCCGCAGGCCTTTCTATCGTCGTCCGCACAGAGCAAAATGACTTTATCCCACTATTGTCCACTGTGACAGGAGCCCGAGTAATGGTCCACAATCAGAATGAACCCGCCTTCATGGACGAAGGGGGTTTTAATGTGCGTCCTGGCATAGAAACATCCATCAGTATGAGAAAGGTGAGAGACGGGAGGAAGATAAGCCTTGCTTTGAGCATTGGGGTGGAATCGCTTCTCTTCCAAAGAAAGGAAATATAAGCACATGGCAAAAAAAAAAAAAAAACCAGGCTCAGTTCAGTTCAGTTTTATTCAGTTCAGAGTTTATTAGAACTCATAGTTTACCAAAAGAAAACATGAACTATTATGGTGCTATAAAACTAGAGTCTGTCAACAAACCATCAATACAATGAATTGTCAAAGACAACCTACCATTTTCTTATCTAGGGGTGTGTATTTGTGTGTGTTAAAAGTTTAACAAGGCACAGAACAGAACAGAAAGAACTGGCTCTATTTCTGGCATAGAGTGTTCTGTGCTGTTAAACAGAAAGTTTAACAGCACAGAACACTCTATGCCAGTAATGTTAAGCTGTGGGAACATTCAATTCCCAGAATTCCTCAGCCAGCATTCTGGGAATTGAATCCACATAGGTTAAAGTTACTGGGGTTAAAGATACTGCAGAAAAACTGATCTAGTCTTAAAAGTGTTTACTTGCTTCTATCCCACAATGTAAGAAGCAACTATGAGCCTTTTCTTCACTACTTACAAAACATAGAAATCTATTCAGTGAAATTACAAGATGTCACAGTTCCCAATGAGTGTCCTCCCATGGTGCTTATTGATTTAAAAAATGAGCAAGGGTTTGTGTTTTTCCTTAATCAAAAAATATGACTGCCAGTTGATGATCAATTGTTTTATCAGAGATTAATATACAGTACTTCACAGAGTTCTTATCAGAATGAAATTGGGAAAATAATTATTTACCTTAAAGAAGGTAAAATAGCCCTTTCACATCACTTGGCAAATACGAAAGATACAATCCCCCATCCTACGTTTGTGAAAAACAGTGCAATGCGTAGCTTCACACAGTATATAATTCTCCTTTCCACTTAGTGTGCCATTGTTATGTCAAGGAGATATTTAAATTTGGGATTTCACCATGGAATACCTATGGATTTCACCATGGAATACCTACCATCATTTTCACAGGCTCCCATCACACAGCTGTTAGCATTAGAAAAAGGACTGGCGCCAACCAAAGGGACATGGATGCTGTCAGATGAGACCAGGGGTGGGTTCCACTTACCTTCCCTACCGGTTCGCATCGTGACAGAAGTTCGCTCGCGTGCCCCCTGCACATCGCACAAAAGACCCAGAAATGACCCTGTGCGCATGGTTTTTTTGCAAGCCGCAGCGACCGGAGGACCGGTTCGGGAGCGTGGACCGCCAGTCATCGCTGCCGGTTCTGCGAGTGGCAGTAAATTTCCACTACCGGTTCTAATGAACCGGTCCGAACCGGCAGTAACCCACCACTGGATGAGACACAGGAAGGCTCCTGGTTTAGCTTTTATGACTTAGTGCAGAGGTCCTTAGTGTATTATAATAACAAGAATATAGGTAGTCCTCGACTTATGACCACAATTGAGCTCAAAATTTCCATTGCTAAGCAAAAACAGTTAAGTTTTGCTCCATTTTACGACCTTTCTTGCCACAGTTGTTAAGTGAATCTGGCTTCCCCATTGACTTTGCTCGTCAGAAGGTCGCAAAAGGTGATCACATGACCCCCAGGACACTGCAACCATCATAAATATAGTACATGCCAGTTGCCAAGTGTCCAAATTTTGATCACATGACCATGGGGATGCTGCAACAGTCGTGTGAAAGCCAGTCATAAGTCATCTTTTTCAGTGCCGTTGTAACTGAATGGTTGTAAGTTGAGGACTACCAGTATGACAGTTACACTGGCTGGCTGGGGAATTCTGGGAGTTGAAGTCCACACATCTCAAAATCGCCAAGGTTGAGAAACAATGACCTGGAGTGGACCGAATGCTTTTAGAAAATCTTCAGATTAACAACATTTCTAGTTTGAGTTTGAGTCAGGCAGTACCTTTAGCCAGCAGGCAAAGAAAAGATCTGACACCCAGATGCAAAAAAGAAAAAAAACTGCATTTTGCCACATTCCTCCCAACGACCAGTGAGGTCGCACAGGGCTGGCCTTCTTCAGGTCCCATCAGCCAGACAGTGTCGGCTGGCGGGCCAGCGGGGGAGGGCCTTCTCTGTAGCCGCTCCGACTCTGTGGAACCAACTTCCCCCCGAGATCCATACTACCCCCACCTTACTGGCTTTCTGTAAAGCCGTTAAGACCTGGCTTTTCCGGCAGGCCTGGGGCCAATAATGGACTGATTGGCCCATGTATGTTTGTGTTGAATGTTTTATTTTAATATTGATGTATTTTTAAATTGTTTCTATTGCTGTCTTTTTTTTTTTATTTACTGTGAGCCGCCCAGAGTCCTTCGGGAGTTGGGCAGCATACAAATTTTGCTAAAATAAAAATAAAATAAAAACATTGATTTGACAAGCTGTAAATTGACTCACAGGAAACCACCCAGCGTCTTGGCGGAAGCTACAGTGACTGCACAGAAGATGGAAGTGATGTGCCAGTGAAGAACCTATTCCCATCCCGTTACACTGAGCAGGTATCTTGCCTCGACAGAGCCGCTCTCACACCCAGTCTGGGCTCTGCCCAACTCTCTCCCTGCATCACCAAAAATTTCCCAGCTGAATATTCAAAGGGCTCCTTTTGCGCTTCTAGGTCTGCATACGTTCCTGTTTCCAGACCAGTATGGTAGAACGGTGTGGCTGTGGCCATTACTTCTACCCTTTACCCCGTGGAGCAGAGTATTGTGACTCCGCTAAGCATATAGCCTGGGGTAAGTACAGAGAAAAGCAGGGAGGAATCCACCCATATCACTTCTCTGTAACCCCCCTCCCTCCCTCAGCTCTTTTTGTTGATAAAAGATTGTTCAATTAATACATGCTTCTCTATTTCCTATTAGGTTACTGCTATTATAAACTCCAAGCTGAATTTAAAGCAAACCACCTGGGCTGCTTCACTAAATGCCGGAAACCTTGCAAGTAAGTAGGCTTCAAAACTTGTGGAGTTGCATTCCTGGGTCTGGCCAAATTCCAGAGAGCTTGCTTAGCAATAGAAGATATTCAGGGAAACAGAACGAACAGATTTTATCCCTGATACATCCATGCAGGCCGGCCAACCAATTCTAGCTGAAAGAAGGAGCCCCCAAGCAGGGAAATAAAAAGAAAGGAGATGGTGCACCTAAATATTCTCATAGATTATTTGAGCTGCAGAGTAATAAACGTTTGTTGCTCAGATGCTGGCAGGTGGTTCATCTATGGGACTTCCCTCAACCATGCAAGTTCACTTTTGAATGAAGATGCCAGCCAAAGAGCTTGTCTCAATTGTGCTGGGTGACACATCTGAAGCAGGGGTGGGTTCCACTTACTTTCCCTACTGGTTCGCATCGCTACGTCATGGAAATGACCCTCTGCGCATGCGCAGAAGCCTCTGTGCATGCGCAGAGGGTTCTTTGCCAGCCGCAGCGACCGGAGAACCGGTTCGGGGGCGTGGACAGCTGGCCATCGCTGCCGGTTCGGCGAGTGGATGCAAATTTCCGCCACCCGTACGGGAGAACCAGTCCGAACCGGCAGCAACCCACCACTGATCTGAAGGTTTTTTTTACTTTTCTTTAGAGTGACAGAGTACCAGCTGTCAGCTGGATATTCACGATGGCCTTCGTCTGTCTCTGAGGTAAGACGCTGATTTTTGCTGTAGGGCAGTGTTTCTCACAAGAGCCAGTTTTGTATAGTTGTTAAATCTCAGGCTAGAAACCAGGAGACTGTGAATTCTAGTCCTGCCTTGGGCACAAAGCCAACTGGGTGACTGTGGGCCAGTCAGACCCAGGAAGGAGGCAACAGCAAACCACTTCCAAAAAACCTTGCCAAGAAAATTGTAGACACTAGACCAGGCAGTTGCCAGGATTCAACCCTGACTCGAAGGCACCCCAAAAAAGTATTTCTTAATCTTAGCAACTCTAAGGTCTGTGGACTTCTTGGTGCTGGGGAATTCTGGGGATTGAAGTCCATACATCTTAAAGTTGCAAGGATGAGAAATATCTGAAAGCTAGGAAGGACCAAATGAATGCTTCACACCAATGAATGCAATAGCATCTTCCCTTTAATGCCCGTTTTATAAGTGAAAGGCATGGGGTGGAGAGAGAAATCTAAACCAAATCTAACCTATCATTTGGAGGAGAGAAATACTGAAAGCAAAAAGAACAAGTGCTCTTTTGCACTCAAAATACCTTCCTTCCCAAAATTATTATTTTTTGAATAGTTGTGTGTGTTTATGCATGAGCGGTTAATAGTCCTTGAACTGTTTAAGCTGATATTGCAAATCTTATCATTTCAGTCCTGGGTGTTTCACATGCTGAACCGGCAGAATAAATACAATGTCATATCTAAGAGGTAAGAGCTCCCCCTATAGATGAAATAATATTAAGAGCTGCGGGGGGGGGGGGGGGGTTGGTTAAACCAATGGAGTGAAACAGCAGTGCTGAGGTAAAAAAAGATAAGGGAAATTGAGTGAAAGTACAATATATTAACTGCTTCAAGATAAGCTGGAAGTATTGGAATGTAAAGTACCTATCTCCGTAGTCCTCATTATGTCATTAGTTAATGGTTCAGGGTGCTATGAGTTAAGAAATTAGATTAAGTAAATCTTGAATAGTGCAGCTTTTCCTATGGACAGAACTTCAAGTGCAGAAAACTATTCAGAAGTCCATTCTTCCACAAAATATTAGTTTCTTTTAGACTGTCAACCACAAACTGCTGAGTGGTTCAGAGGAAGTTAAAGATCAGCAGCAATCCCAGCATCTGAACTGATGCTCATATTAATGACAAGTACCTGACTCATTATATGATTTGCATATCACAACAGGAGTTTGAAGTAAAATTAGACATCCAATAAAGTAGCTATTAAAAACTGCACTAAAACTGGTATAGATCTGAGGATTCTGCCTTGAATGTTTGGGTATTAAAGACTCCTATTGCAGATATATTTGCCTAGCAGCAAGGTTCACTAAACTAAAGGACATTTATTTATTTTAAGCAAATGCGTCCTCAAAGATGACCTACTGAGATAAGATTCTTTCTCAATGAGGCTGGGTAGAATTGCAGTCTTAGACTGATGCACCTTTCTAACAAGACTGGACTCATTCCATCTCTCTTCTATTGCCAGGGATGGAATTGCCAAAGTGAATATATTTTTCAACGAGTGGAATTATAAAAGCAACGGAGAATCTCCAGCTTTCACGGTATGTCCACACATTTGATTGCATGCTGCCAGCAGCCTAAAATATCACATCATCTTTAATCTCCTTCTAGTAGTTGGTCAAATTCTACAACTATCTTTTATAGGATCTTCTCCAGCATCTTCCTTTAAGCCATGTTTCCATTTTCAATAGACTGTATTTTCTCAATTTGGGTGCTATTTGGAAGGTGATAAGACAGAATGCAGTGTCAGATAATGCTAATTATTAATACTAATTAGAGCAATACTTTTAGGCACATTCTAGCCTGGCAGAGCAATCTCTCTTCCACTAATCTCAGAATAATTGATGGAGAAGTTCTTAGTCTATGACTCAATACTAGCAGGAAAATTTGAAATTATTTTCAGGTGGGGGGGGGGTCGGGGTGGGGGGGGGGAGGGGGGGGGGGGGGGGGCTTAACTATTTTTTCTTACTCTCAATCTACCCATTCATTTAAGCAAATAGCAATAGCACTTAGACTTATATACCGCTTTATAGTGCTTTACAGCCCTCTCTAAGCGGTTCACAGAGTCAGCATATTGCCCCCAACAATCTGGGTCCTCATTTTACCCACCTCGGAAGGATGGAAGGCTGAGTCAACCTTGAGCCGGTGAGATTTGAACCGCCGAACTGCAGCTAGCAGTCAGCTGAAGTAGCCTGCAGTACTGCACTCTAACCACTGCGCCACCTAGGCTATAAATGTTTATAGTGCAAAATTCTCTAAATGTACTCTAGATTTGTATGCCCTGCAAACATCTCAGTAATTGACATTTGACCTCCAGTAATTTTACTGTAGGTATCAGTAATTGTACAGTTGATACATAGCAAAAGACAAGAATCAGCAGAATATCACAGCTGATGTGTAACAGTAAGCAATAAACATTTCATAGATAGTACAATGACACTGAGTAACTTTACCTTAGTTTCATTCAACAAATCAAAATGATAGCCAAAGCTTGATAACCATTTATTTTTGCACTGTATCATTAAGCATTGGGTTAAATTTCAAAATGTAATTTCAACTTTGACAGGATTGATCCTGCTTTTGAGACAAAAGCAGCATGTTTATTCTTATGTATAAACAGAGTGATTTTTCCAATTCCTAGAACCAACAACAAACCCCTTAAAATCTAGGCAAGTCCAAAGCAAAATATGTTAGCTCTTCAACCTCTATCAATATATCAGCTGGACACAGAGACAGAGATCTTTTTGAACCACTTTTAATTTTGTTTCGTTTTTTCCTTGTACAGGTGGTGACATTGCTTTCCCAGCTAGGGAACCAGTGGAGTCTTTGGTTTGGTTCATCAGTCCTTTCTGTGGTGGAACTGGCTGAGTTGATTTTGGATTTTTTGATCGTCACAAGCATCCTGGTTTTCCGCCGGCTGTACTTATATCAATCTTCAGACCTTTATACACCCAGCAACTCAAATAACTCTGTCTTCCACAATGTACTTTCGGCTCACAAAACTCCACAAGAAATACCTGCCGAGACTGGGATTGCTGCATTGCCATCTTATAACACCTTAGAAACATTAGACTTACACAGAGTTTCCTTCAGGAGAACAGAATAAAATCCAGACCAGGATGCTTTGGATATGACATTATTATGTACTTTAATTAATGCTGACTTATAGACTCAGCACTTGGAACTAACGTTAGCTGGATTCTCACACCCAGATAAGACAGGCCTGAATTTCATCTAAAAGAATTCTGAAGATACAGATCCAATGACATGAAAGCACCTTTCTTTCTCACTTTGTCCTTGGTGTGTGCAATTCCTCAAGTCTGTATCTGTCCACCACCAAACAAAATTAAAAAGATGGATGCTGTGTATTCTTTTCCCCATATATTTTGAGAAATAAGTTTCTACAAATTGATCTTGGTTGTTGCTTCCCGTTTCTTTTCTTTGAGGCCACTTGCTGTTCAAATTAAACTCAAGTGGACAAAGACATATAACCCCTTTCTTGTAGGTTAAAAACAAACACAAGCTTTTCGGTATTTTTCCCATCCCTTGAGATAGCTAGAATTCTTTGCTGATTGCAGCCAAGTATCAGCATGAAGATATGCACTGGAAACCGAGAACAGCTAAACAGGATATGAAAGCTTCCTAGGATTAGAACAATCCTAATATATATACATGGATACACTTCCATACTTTGAAAAGTAAAAGATCCCTAATTCTGGGTCCATGAACTACCAAGGTACACTTCAATCAGTGCTTCTTTAAGCAAGCTATAGCAAGGTTTTTCATCCACTTCTCTTCCTTTGAGTAGATCCAAGCTTTGAAGACTGTATACTTTATTATGCATTTAATATGGATGTTAAGTCTTGCTCCGCTACTCAGAGACTTAATATTCAGCTTCTGTATTGTGTATCTCCCTGTGAATGACTTCAGTTAAACAAGGACCTAAA
Source organism: Thermophis baileyi (assembly GCA_003457575.1). Lineage (NCBI taxonomy): Eukaryota > Metazoa > Chordata > Lepidosauria > Squamata > Dipsadidae > Thermophis > Thermophis baileyi. The sequence continues at coordinate 5,880,241 of QLTV01000867.1, read as the reverse complement.
CTCTTTCTCACTTCCTTTGGGACCTGATGCTACAAAATCAGTATATTCTTAGTCTTGGGTTCATTCTTGAAGTGAGTAGAAGGGCTTCATATTGTCACTGTTTCCCATTCAACAAACATGATACCCCTCCACAAGCAGAACATGGTTATGTGAACATCAGCATCCTTTTCTCCCTTTCAATAGTATTGTATTAAAAAAATCCAAGATGGGGTTAGAAGGTCAGACTTTCTAATTTATATTTTTAGAAAGTACTGTTGTTTTAATACAGGTCAGTATGCCAGTGGTTCTGCAGAAACCCACTTACCTACATAGGATGATAACTGTATGTTACACAAAGAAAAGATTAATTTATGAGGATTCCACTCATGTTCCGTCAATCTAGGTCCAACTTCTATATTTCATCTCATCAACAAAAAAAGGAAAGGCATGGATCTTCAGCCTTTCTAATTTAAGAATTTTACTTAATTAGAACTTTAACCCTTCTCTCCACAAAATATTTGCTATTTGCATATTACAGCCTGTAAAAATGGAAAGTACTTTCAGCAGTGAAGATTTCCATATTGGCAATGATGCAAGAATCCCATCATCATCAGTGTTTTGCTCCCAGTGCTTCCCTCGGAATTCTTAAAGATGTCCTTGTTCCTCAACTGCATATGGACAGCCTAAGCTACTTCTCCCTTCCCCAAAGTGGACACTCTGAATGTTGACTAATATATCAGCTTAACCAGATAAAATGATTGTAGCTATCATATATAAGGGTCCCCTTTTTGGCTTTTTTTTTTTTGTAAAAAAAAAAAGTTTTGGTTTTGTTCTGCATTTTTAGCATTAGGGATATCAAATTAAAAATGTGTTTTCTGAAAATGAAAGAGGGAAAAAAATCCTATGATTTTGATTGGGAAGTATAACTGTGACCAAAACCCAGAGTACCAGTGCCATCCTATAATCATTCAGGTTTCATTTAAGATACCTTTGTTCTGTAGCCTTCTGGAGATGTCTTTAAAAAAGTGTATTATTGTTATTTGTTCTTGCTTTTTGGAATCCTCTCCATATATGTAAGTTAAATCAGTGGTTCTCACCCTGTGGTCCACGGACCCTTGGGGGGCAGCTTTAAGAAATGTTATGATTTAAATCTTGAGTTAAGTCTTGGTGGTCTGTGGCCACAAAAGGTATTTAAAGGAGGTCCGTGGTGAAGGAAAGGTTGAGAACCACCAAGTTAAACGTTTGAGCAATGACACGTCTCGCAGCACTTTTGTATACATTGTACACGTGTACCCATATACGGTCAGCAAGTTATAGCTTCCCATTCCATGCCCTACAGTTGGGAATGAAGATGAATTTTTTAATATACAATAGGACGCTTAATTTTTTCCAGTACATCTGTATCAATTCCAATACTCTCTCTGCATTTAAATCAGCACATGATAGAGTGTAGAGAAAATGTATCTGGCATGCAGCAGATGAAGTAACATAATGGGACTTCAGGCAATGACTGAAGGTAGATACCCTATAAGTACACTAGAACAATCCTAATCGTGTGTGCCATATTAACAGTGCAAGACAGACAACTATTGCTCTAATTTCAGTATGCTGTAGTCTGTATACTTGTCTTAATAGCAGCTGGGCAGGATCTTAATGCACCATTTCCATATCATCTACACATAACACAAGCAGTGCCATCAGAGAACTGTTTCTTTTGGTCTTATACTATGACTTGAACAGGAATAATAGAAAAGTAGACTATGAAATTGAGAGTACAAATGAACTTCTGCTACTTCTAGTTTCTCTTGTACGCATAAACTGGGCACAAGCTGTTGTCAAACAGCACAAGGCCTATCATGACAACATTGTGCTGTGCCTTTCATCACTACTTTCTCACGCAGGGTCTGCAAGTTCATGAATTCCTTTTACGGAAGGAATGCGAGACCATCCTACAACTCTTTTGCTTTGTATTTAAACAGAAGGATCCAAATAAATTATCATGTGCTCTCGACCACTGTATCCAAGAGGTTAGTTGTATACCGTTTATTTCCACACGGGAACTAATTACGAATATTACACTGTTAGCATTTTGTTCTCTTTGACATTTGTTTATTCTGCTTGTAACAGATATTTTGCTAAATTTGTTTAGGCAAAAGAAATAGAAAATGCATTATGCCAGTATAATGGGGGATAAACAGGAGAGGCAGATTAGGCAAAAAAAAAAGGGGGGGGGGATTTTTAAGCCAA
>QLTV01000867.1:5862908-5877915 GCA_003457575.1 Thermophis baileyi | reverse complement strand
AACGGGGGGGGGGTATTTTTAAGCCCTAGTCAAAGGCTGCCCTCGCTCAGGATTCTTCCAAAGATCTTGCCTTCCATTGCTGTTAACTGCAGCCGATTCTGTAAAAATTCTACAAGGCCATTTCAAGTCCAAATTAAGCACAAATGCTGCTCATCCACTCGATGTTCAGTGCAACATCCCGTTGTGCAATTGTACATATCAACTACTGAGCCATAATACAGCCTGTTTTATGCAGCAACGAACAAGAATCCACATGGGTGAAGAGCCAGCTCTCCTGCCAGCTCTCCTGCGTCTATCTATCTATCTAGATGCCATGTTGGCCACTTGTGGTCTATCTCACATCGGATTACACATATTCAGACAATACTGTTTTAGTACTCTTATTTCAGTCTACGTTCTTCTGCTTCACTACCTGCCAGTAGAATCCTGTTTCCTCCAGGACTCAGACAGATGAAGCCCACTCATTTTAGTGGGTCAAGAAGAATTTGTTAGCGGAGGTTGTTAACATGAGCTGGTAGTTACACATGCCAGAAGAACATTATGGCTGCATTCCTCACAAGAACAAACCACGCATGTGTGAGAAAGCGGCTGAAGTCCTGTGCATAGAGAAAGTAGTCCCTTGGTTTAGGCAAAGAGGGCCTAGGGAAATGGGGGTACTGTTTGCCCATGCATAAAGATGGAGAAGTGGGGAGATAGAAAGGGAAGAGGCGTAACATACAACATCTATGAAAACAGACAAGAAAAGCAGAAGAAAGCAGCCTAGTGGCCTTCTCTCAAAACAATACGGCAGCAGATTGAACCAAGATCTTGTCCAGAAGAAATCAAGAAGGGGCTGTACACCTTACTGTGCTTCCTCTCATGCTGACAGCAGCATCACACCTTGTGCCCCGGCTCCTCTTCAGGTGTTGCACTTCCATCAACACAGTCCCACCGAAATAGGAAGAGAATTGTCCAAAGAAGATGGGAACTCCATTCCTGTTCTCCTCCATCATTCCCCCCAAAGGGGAAACAAGATGGGGATTCGCAAACAGATGGACTCTGCAAATGAAATGCTGGTGCATGGCAGTGAACATGCAAAAAATCAGCACCTCTGCAGCATGCTATGGTGAGAGTAGGGTTACTCCTAGCACAGCCAGAACAAATGTTTAGGAGCCAGATAAAATTGGTCTGAGGTTAAAATAAATTAAGCCCAGTGGCCACCGGTTGATAAGTCCTGTCAGAGCATTACAGCGTCTGAGCCCCTGCAACAATATTCTCTGGTCAACCACTGACACTAAGCACAAGGCCTCTTACCAAGCTAAGCCTCATCGTTTTATCAGTCCTTAGACTGGAATCAGGAAAACTACCGTTCTTCAGCATGTTTAAACTCATATTCACCACTCTCTGAACTCCTTCCACCCTGGAGCCCTATACCTTATTCAACAGGGGATAAATGAGCATGAGTTCACCTACACGTGTCACTGTATATTCTGACAACTATCACCAAGGGATGACCTGAAAGTAAATGTGGTGAGAAACAGCACATCAAAACAAATATTCATGCATTATTCCAGAATCCTTGGCATTCTGCATTGCTGTTTCCAAGTCATGAAACCGGAAAGGGTTTCATGACTTTATAGCACATTGCTTTTAGAAGGAAACACTTCTAAATATACTGCAGAGGTTTCCAGGACATAGCTCCTAAACTTACTATTCACTAAGTTGCACGCAGTATGGGACTTCCCAATTCAGTGGGACCCTCCCTTATCTGTTAATTCAGTCAAATAAGCCACCCAGCCTTTGAAAGCAAGGGGGACAGGACTTCAGGCAGTACACTAGGATAATCCTAATCCCATGTGCCATATTATTCATCTCACCCCTAATTCTGGCAGTATTGGGAATAAAAGCATACTTGTTCTTGGAGCCAAGGTTAATGAATCAAACCGGTAACTTTTCTACCAAATCCAAGATATGAAACAGTAAAGGATGGCTGGCAGTCATCGTAAGATCAGAGTTTTGGTCACCAGAGCATCAACAGGAGTTTATATTAGAATCTAAGGGAAAACTCCATCAATTCTGGTTGCACGGCACAATACCAGTATCACTACTATAATGAGACCCAACTTTTCTTCTCTCTATTCTGGTGAAGTTTTTAATAATACTGTTTGTGGCTAAAGGAAATGCTTTCCTATAGACTCACAGGAGAAGACATCTCAGAAGATTCAAGGATATCTCAGGCTGCAAGTGAAACCCCAGGTGTAATCAACAGACTCCTTCAATCCTCCACAATTCCTCTCCTTAGGCCCACTCCCACCCTCCAAAAACGAGCTGGTCCACTCAGAGGCTGCAGCAGCTGTGAAGGAGGTCAACTCAAATCTGGTAACAGTGCATTACAGTCTTGAATGGTTAGCAAACAAAACTAACAGAAAATCGATGACAAAGCCAGAAAGGAAAGAGAAAGAAGAATTGGGTCTGGAAAGGGAAATGGGGTAAGGCGGCTATAGACTGGATGGGGAAAGGGGGAAGGGACACATTCTCAGGTAAAAAAGTAAACTAGGAACAGAAGCAACAGAAGAAGAGAAAGGAGAAAACAAGAGGGCATTTAACATTTAACAAACACGGTTGAGCATCAGGAGAAGGAAACCCCCCTCCCACCCACCCACTCTGCCTGCCTCTCACGCAGCAAGTGATAAATCTCATCATCTCGAAAGGCAGAACTGTTACTGATCTGTTGGCCTTCAGCAGTGCTGAGAGACAAAAGCAGTACCATTTCCCATGCCAGGGGGAAAGCAAACATTGCTGTTTAGCCAATGTTTGTGACTCACAAACTCAGCTACTCTGATTCCCCTTAGTACTTACGTGCAATTGCAATGACCACAATGGCACAGATCACTCCCAGCATGATCATCATCTAAAGAGAAGAATTACAATCAGCCCATAGAGAACCCTCATACAACATCTCCTTTGGCAAAATCAAGGTCTCCAACAAAGATGGACAATGGACCACTTGAAACTGTTTATTCCAAGTCCATATTCATGTTCATTGATCCAACTATCCCAGTACTCATTATTCTGTCTGGCATTAATTTCCAGCTTCCCAACTATACTTTCCCAGACATGCCAGCATTTTCCTGGAAACATTCCAATTTGAACCTATAACTTTAAGCATGCAAAACGTCAGCTCTATTTCTGATCTATCGGTCCCTCTCCCCTGTTCAGGAAATTCACTGTGGTTTTATTATAACAAAGTAGGATTGGCTCAGGAACAATTACTTATATAAAAGACTGGAAACCCTGAATAGATTGTTGACTGAAATGGATAAAAATGAATTGGGGATTTGGGGATTTATTAAAAAGGTTTGTTTATGGGAAGAAGGGAACCATGATATGTAACTTGGGGGATGGGTGGAAATGGTAATTACTATGTAAGGGCTGAAAAGAAGATCAGAAGTTGCTACTTTCTTTTTTCTTTCTTTCTTTTATCTTTCACTTTACTTTTATTCTTTTATATTTTTTCTAAGTGTCCTTGTTTCCATATTTTTAATCTTATGTAACACTTTCTTGCAATAAAAATATTTTTAAAAGTAGGATTGCCTCAGCAGCTATACATTCAATAAGCTGCTCACTTCTTACTCACCTTACAATTCTTCCACCAATACTTCCTCTTGAGCGCTGCTGCGCTACTTTCAAATACTTGGGCACCAGCTTGGAGAGCATCTGCTCGTTCGTCTAATTCTGAGAGTTTCTGATCTCGCTCCAAAACTTTATCCACATTCACACGCATAATATCCACCACCTGAAGAGAAAGGGTAATTAGCTTCCTAGCAAGAGAGAAAGCAGATGTCAGGCATGAACAATCAGATCCACACGTGAATAATTCAATTAGCTATTTTGTAGTTCATGCCTATAACACAAGAAACTTCTCAGACTGCCAGTTTATACTTGGGCCAAACTAGATAAGGTTCAATGGCATTCAAGAGAAGTCAGACCTAGCTCTGTTGTGCCTACATAGATTCCAGACTAATTCCCCACTTGACTCCTCCCCCTGGCTTGGCCAGTCTCTCACCAAGAAGAGGACCACAAAGAACCATTTTAATCACTTACTTCTTCCACCTGTGCTTGAGTCTGCTGCAGGCGCCAATTACTGGTCAAATTTGGAGGTGCACCAGGGGCCCCCCCAGCATTTTCACCTTCCTGTCCCGTCCCTGGGGCACCTTGCTGAGCTGGATCAGACCTGTGGAGACAGGTCAAGTACGAGAGATGATGCAGATGCCTATGTCCAATACTCAGCCAGAAACCAGCACATTAATATATACCACTGTAATTTAGCTGCAGGCTTATTATCAACACACAAGAAACCCAAGCACTACAACATGGAAACGACAAAGAGAAATATATTCAAATTTTCCAAAGAAATGGGCCATTCAGATTCTTGAACTGTTCATCTTTAAAGTAAAAGAACCTTAAGAGGAAGCTGGAAGACTTAGGTCTAACATAAACAATTATGTTCTTGTATAATAATAGAATTCACACTATCTTACATTGTTGTACTGTTTATTAGTTGTTAATCCAGAGGATTTAGAAGCAGTGGCTTTCTAGAGCTAACAAATAAATGTCAAATGCCTGATAGTAATGCAAGAAGTAGTGAAAAATACTAGAGAATGTAAAATAGAATGGGTTCAGTACCTATAAAATCAAAGGAAGAACTATATTTCAGATGTAGTCTCTCTCTCTCTCCCAAGAGCAACTGTTTATTTATTTAATTTATATGCCACCTATCTCACTACTAGAGCAGTTCAGGTATTACAATTCAGAAGTATTGTCAGGAGATATATTGGAGCGTTGCTCTGACTCATCTGAGCTCAAGGATATAAAGAATTGAACCAGAGTCCACAACAAGCGTCATAGGCCAAATTTAATGGAAATCCAGTGCATGGCAAGTGAAGGTTCAATGGCAAGGTTGTGACATCTCATTTTAGCTGCTAAATTCAGATCATGACAGTGTCTCCTGACCGAGAGAATGCAAGTAAGATGACACAGCCATGTTTCAAGAAGTCACTCAACTCTCCCCTTACCTCAGTAACAATTTTTTAGAAAGATAGTGGGGGGGGGGAAAGGATTATTTAACCCTCTCATCTTCTTCTATAAAACACTATTATTTGACTCATTATGAGACACTGATTATGAAGTGTGCTGAATTCATAGAATGTACTACTTGAGTAATGTTAACAGATACAATTAGAACTTGAGTAGAGAAATGAAAAGCAAGTCCGCAAGCATAAAAGAACTGCTGTGTCATGAGGCAGAAACATTTACCAATAAGTAACATTGCTAGATACATTTGGCTTTACTGCAGCAGGAAGAATAGGTCAAAGAAACCATCAAATAAATCAATTCAGAGAAACAAGGATGCCTTTTCCAACACAGCAATGGGGGCAGTGGTGAAAACTCATGAAGGTTACAGGCTAATGACCAGGCTGGCAAAAAAATGCCATCAGAAGCTTCAGGCAATGTTTCCATATGCAATCTTGCCATTATCTCATAGATGAAGGAGGAGACAGGAGAAATGCAATTATGGAAAAGGCAAGAAGTCCCCAAGAAAGAGAACAAAACTTAAAACTTTCTGTTCTACTGTCCAAGCAAAGAAATATCTGCAGTCATTTGCACGCAAGCGCCCTGCGCATACAACAGTATTTGCTTCTCTTTTCAGCGATGAATCCTCCATCATCAAATTGCTCTTTCAGCAGAGTTATTATTAGGGGGGCAACTTTAATACCTCTGAAATTAACCAGCTACCTTATTACCCGGGTTCACACATGCACCTCCAACAGAAACCCATATCAAGTAGAGTTTGGCCACACAAAACTCGTGCTGCGTTTTTCTCTCTTCATACAGGGACAATCTCCTGCGCTAACATACCGGTACATAAACTTTTACGTCCCGGCTTGTACTCAAGGCAAAAAAATGGCATTTTCGAAGGTGCCTTTTAAAGTTCTGTGAAAATACCCCTCTCCTCCATTGCCACCTATATTACCACTCAAGACACCGCTGGAGCCTCCGGCCACCGGACAGCTCTCGCCTGAAACTATTCAGGGGCCGGGGGCAGGAATCGCAGCGAGGGGACGGGGAGATGGGGAAGCACCCGCTGCAACAAGGAAAACTGCGGAGCCATCAGATGGGATGAGGCATCAGTCCCAGCTCCATCTCACTTCGGCACCGGACAACCGAAAAAAGGAGAAAAGGAGAGGGGGGGGCGGCGATGCTGCAATGCGCAACTCGGCAAGCGCCGCAACCGTGCAAGAAAACCGGCCGCGCATTACAGGAAGGCAAGCAACGACGAGAGCGTCCGTCCCGTTGCTACTCACATGGCCGGCCTCGGCTCTAGCAGCCCTTATCGTCCTTTCAGGAGGAAATGCACGAAGCAGCGCAAGGGTCGACGGCCGGCCGGTGGGAACGACCGCGCAAGAGGGGCTCCACCGGAGGCTATCGAAAATTACTGCAGCAGGAACCTCGCCCCCGATCCCGGGTTTTATACAAGGGGAGGGGCGGTCCTTTCGGCCCCGCCTCGTCACGCAGCGAGCCAATGAAGAGCGCGTTCCTATCCTCACACGCCCCCCGATTGTTGCCGGCAAAACTCAGCCAGCGAATCGCCGTTGCCTGCCTTTAGCACGAATTCCTGAGAGAACAAGGAGCTGCAGTTCGATAAGCGAATCGACGTTGGCCAAATTTGCATAGTCCTCTCTCTTCCAAACCTTTCCGAGATCCTGGGACTGCAAATTGGGAACACGCGAGCGAGAATCCCAACAACTTCCAGTCAGCAGTTTGCCGCTGTATATGTAATACGTTCGTGCGCGGTTCCTAACTTTTAGATTCTTTTAGATTCTTCTCTGCGGGTGGAAGAAAGAACGGCCAACTGAACTGAAGCTATGACTGGGACGACAGCAGTATATTCCTTAGGGGGGGAAATCATATAGAAATCCTGACGTTCTCTTCTGCTTACTGGTGAACCCCCAGTTCTATTGGGGGGGGGATTTTTAAACAGCAATGTGTTTGCCTAAGTAAGAGAGACATTTGTGAGAATGAGAGATCGAGCGTAATTTGAAGAGTTTGATATTTGCTGTAGAAAGATTGTGGGGAATTTCGGTTGGAAAATCCAAATCGGCTTCTATTCATTTATATCGAAAATCGGAATCACAACGCTGCAGCCTTATTCTTCCAAGCAGAGCTCTACCAACTTCCCTTAATTCTTTCTACATTGCCTTTTTCTCAGAGACCATAGGTCTTCAAACTTGGCAATTTTAAGACTTGTGGACTTCAACTCCCAGAATTCTGGGAGTTGAAGTCCACAAGTCTTAAAAGTTGCCAAGTTTGGGGACCCCTGCCATAGAGGTATCGTTGTTTCATACTGTACTTGTAAACCCTCAGACCTAACTGTGACTACTACTACACTTTATCGGTAGAGCTGCATTTCCATTGGAACTGCCACTTCCAGAATTGGTGGGTGGGAAGTTGGGAGTGGTTCACCCTTGAAATGTTTTTAGAATAACGTGTGTGCATATAGGCGCACCTTTGAGTCAGTTTTTTTTTTAAACTCCAGGGAAAGTCTATGCAATTTTCTTGCCAAGTTCTTTGGAAATATATTGCCATTGCCTCTTTCCCAGGATTAAGAGAGAGTGACTGGCCCAGGGTCATCCAGCTGGTTTTGTCTCCAGTCTCTTGATTGCCTGATGCTTTAACTGCTTCCAAACTGGCTCTCTTAAAATATCAATTTTATTTACAGCCAAGAGTCCCAAAGCAAGTACCCTGTTTCCCCCAGAATAAGACATCCCCTGATAATAAGCCCAATTGGGCTTTTGAGTGCATGGCAATAAGGCCAAGCGCTTATTTCAGGGTTCAAAAAAATATAAGTCAGGGTCTTATTTTCGGGAAAACACGGGTAGTATCATCTACACTTTGCATTAGATAAAACAGGTTAACAAATATAATATGTAATAAATACCACTTAAAACCCCAACTCATTGATTTGTTACTAAGAACCTTGTTTTTATAGCCATAGTTAAAAATCTATACATTTTAGATTGACTTCTTGAGTTAATTCAGTCACTACACAGTACTTAACTTTTTTTGTTTTTGATTTATTGACTTAGTTAAATAGGTTTTCAGTACTTCTGCCCAAATCTAGCTTGTTTTAGCTGTGCTACAACCATATTTTGTTGCAATATAGTTTCTTTGAAATCATACAAGTATAAATCTAAGTACAGGTAGCCTTCGACTTACAACCACTTGTTTAGCACTGTTCAAAGTTACAATGGCACTGAAAAAAGTGACTTATAAGCCAGTTCTTGAACTTACTACCTTTGCAGCATCCCCCCAGTCACATGATCAAAATTTAGGCATTTGGCAACCAGCATGTATTTAAAATGGTTTCTGTGTCCTGGGGTCACATGATCTCCATTTGTGACCTTACCACCTGACTTATGACAAAATAAATAAATAAATAAATAAATAAATAAATAAATAAAATAAAAAAGTAAAGTCAGTGGGAGAAGCAGGATTCACTTAATGATAGTGCAATTCACTTAACAACTAAGCATAAAGAGAGGGATAGAATCAAGATAATGTGAAGTGTTAATACCACTTTATAATGCCTTGGTAAGGCCACACTTGGAATACTGCATCCAGTTTTGGTCGCCACGATGTAAAAAAGATGTTGAGACTCTAGAAAGAGTGCAGAGAAGAGCAACAAAAATGATTAGGGGACTGGAGGCTAAAACATATAAAGAACGGTTGCTGGAATTGAATATATCTAGTTTAATGAAAAGAAGGACTAGGGGAGACATGATAGGAGTGTTCCAATATCTCAGGGGTAGCCACAAAGAAGAGGGAGTCAAGCTATTCTCCAAAGCACCTGAATGCAGGACAAGAAGCAATGGGTGGAAACGAATCAAGGAGAGAAGCAACCTAGAACTAAGGAGAAATTTCCTGACAGTTAGAACAATTAATTAGTGGAACAACTTGCCTCCAGAAGTTGTGAATGCTCCAACACTGGAGGTTTTTAAGAAGATGTTAGATAACCATTTGTCTGAAGTGGTGTAGGGTTTCCTGCCTAAGCAGGGGGTTGGACTANGGCAGGAATTGGGTATGTCTAGTTTAATGAAAAGAAGGACTAGGGGTGACATGATAGCAATGTTCCAATATCTCAGGGGCTGCCACAAAGAAGGAGTCAAACTATTCTGCAAAGCACCTGAGGGCAGGACAAGAAGCAATGGGTGGAAACTAATCAAGGAGAGAAGCAACTTAGAACTAAGGAGAAATTTCCTGACAGTTAGAACAATTAATCAGTGGAACAGCTTGCCTCCAAAAGTTGTGAATGCTCCAACACTGGAAGTTTTTAAGAAGATGTTGGATAACCATTTGTCTGAAGTGGTGTAGGGTTTCCTGCCTAAGCAGGGGGTTGGACTTGAAGATCTCCAAGGTCCCTTCCAACCCTGTTATTCTATATTCTATATTCAGGTCAACTGCAATGATTCACTTTTTGCCATGCTTTGACCATGGCAAAAAAGGTTATAAAATAGGACGCAACTTCAATAGGAAACTGAACAAAATTATGAAGTATGTATTTTTGGAGAGGCTTATCTTACTTATGTTAGTAATCCTTTTAGCCAGAATAGATAGCTCCATTGTGCTGAGAGCAACATATAGTAGCAGCAGATTCTGCAAAGTATTAGCTAAATTGCTAAGATACAGTTGCTTTATAAGGCATCTGATCTGTTCTTTTTCAAATTAAGGCTCCAAACTGAAAGAGGAGCAGTAAGTGTCCTCACTTTCTAATAATTACATAAGCTTATTCTTGATTAACTGAATTTGTTGAACCAATTTTCTGGAGCCACAAGTCACATTATACAAATATGTAACCAGTATGATGTTGTCAAAAGTGATGGTGAAGTAAAAACACCCGGGGCCTGATGAAAGCCAACATACATTTGAATATATTATTCAGAGATTCTTTGGAAGCAGTTCAAAAATTGCAACTGACTGAAAACAGAGATTAATTCCAAAGGCTATTTTTGTTAATTTTAAAGCCATTTATATTTTGGGACTGGAATTCTTAGAGAACTCATATTTTCACATAATCCATACATCTAACATTTCCACAAAAATTTTCAGATGCCACCTCCTTTAACTGGTGAATACAAGGTGAAAATTCTACTTTTCTACCAAGACGGTCTTGTAACCGTTTTGAGATTAAAGACCGCTTATTTGTTATTTGATCCCAAACACAGAAATCCCATAAATCAAATATTTTACAAATTATATTATTGGCATTATATGTTCACCTTCACAGCCAACACAATATAATCAATCCTAAAACTAATACAATATTTATCTAGGCTCTAACTACACTTGAAATTATAAATTAATTACAAGAATCTTGTTTGTCTTGTTGTAAGGAATATTCTTCTGGGTTCAGTTCCAAGTGGGGAAAAAGACACTGGATTCATGGAAGTTGCTTGGAAAGAAGGTTTAATGGTGGACAGGAGCACATGGCAGGGGCTCCTGAACAGAAAAGGTGGATCACATGCTTCCAGATGTTGGGTGAAGAGAAAAGGGGAGAAAAGATGCTGAGTCTCTTGGTTTTATGACCTCTGTTGGGCCCCACTTCTTAGTTTCCTGTTCCTGTACAGAAATGTATCCCATTGGCTGTCAGACTCCCATGGGGCAACTCTGTAGGCTGTCCTGAATACCAAGCTAGTTTGAGTGCTGGCTGATGCAATCTTCCCAGGTGCCATGAGGCAGAGGGCTAATCCTATCTTTCTTATGTAGAATAGACTGCCCATTGACAAAGGGGGGGGGATGAGTGAGCTGGGCCATTCCTTGATGGCCCATTGACAAAGGTGGGGGCTACTAAGAGTGAGTCTGTTTCCTTTCTAAAAGCATGTTTCTCAATTTCTCTAGGGATATTCTATATAATATTCTGCCTTTTTAATATTTTCCTAGGATATTTCATTTTTCCAGGAGAGGGGTGGGTGCTAACTTCCTACAGTCTTAATATATTGTAATGAAACAAAATAAATTACAGAAACTTCACTATTAAATACCATACTTGTTTTAAATACCTTAAGAATTTAATAACCACTGCAAGGATGTTAAGTTGTATTGAGCAATTATGCTTGGGAAAATCAAAAGATTTGCATTCTTGGTGAAATGTAAATTCTGAATAAAACATGTTTTTTTAAAGCTTTGTTTTAGAAAGCAAGTATTTAAAATGTTTTATATTTGAATATATTATGAACACAAAATACTATGTTAAGCAATAAAACCAACCATGTTATATACTAATTCAGTTAATAAAGGGTGAGCCCATCACTTAATTTCAGATGCATTCCTAGACAATACAGCCAAAAATAGTGTGAATATAACATATTAAAATAATGAGAAATAACAGTTTGGCACTTGAAATTCTGAGGCTTCTATTGTTTTTCATACTGCAGTCAACTGTATCCTTTTGGGAAGAATTTCAGTTTCAGATATTACCAGTGTGTGAGTATATTAAATCTGTGGAAATCACTGACATTGTTCCCAGGCAAAATACCCTTCTGAATCTTGAAGTCATAGAGCAGCTCCAGCATGGCTTCTTCAAGGCTGTCCCAAGGTCTTCTGGGTGTATGTGCTGAAAAGACTCAGTCATTTAAAAAAAATATAGCCCATAATTACAGAACATTAGCCAATCCCCAAGCTAAGCACTAGATTATTTTAACAAACTCTTTTGACTAGATATATATTTATAAATTTTTCCCCGTTTTCATTTGAAACAGAGTTTATGTCAAGGGCAAGATCTTTTCGGTGGTGGAACCACAGACATCATGTGCTCTTTTTGATGAAATACAAGTTGCCTCTTTCTAGTTTTAGAACATTAGCTTAAATGTTTCTATTCTGTGTTTAAACTATATACACACATGAGTTTTTTTATGCTATCTCCAAAACGTATTATTTTTTTTCCTACATCATAATGTGGGAGTGGGCAATCTTAAGAGTCACAGACCTCACATTTACTTTTAAAATATTTTTGGGAGGGGACTGAAGACCATTGGAAATATAGTTGTTAGTATATTGTCACTATAGTGAGTGAAGGCCAACTAGGGAATACACATTTTTGGACCTGGTAAGTTTTAAAGAAGAATATGGGTGCCTAAAGCATGAGACACCCACTTTGACTCATTTATTTCTTCAAATCCTATGAAAAATGGATCTGATTTGATCAATCCTGCTTCTAATCATTCTATTCAGCTCCTTGGAAGATTCTTCTGTTGCCATCTCTCACTCACTTTGATTCTCTTTCTACTCTTTCCCCTCCCGGAAAACTAAGCATCCAAACAAGTTTAAGACCCACATACTATCTGCCATTTTGGTTTTCAGCACTCTAGCATCTCATAACTGAGGCAGTAAAAATCTTTTTAAATAAAAAGCAGAAGAGACTGAAAAATATGTACAAGATATCTACTTGTATCATGTTGAGGACCATTTGTATTTCAATTTCACTGAAATAGACCCACAAAATTGGAAGTCAGTCTCATAAGAAGAAAAAAATACTATACTAAAACTACTAAAAATATGGGTTGTAGGCATTCTACATAAACCGGTATGGAAAAAAAACAAATGGTTAGATACAATGAGGCAGCAATACAATATAGAAAGATGAAATTTATTATTTGCAATTATACGTTAACTAGGTTGGCAAATAACCATATAACATATCCCATCCTGAAGTACACATGGAATCAAAATTGCTTGAATGATACTTCTAAGAAATGGCATATCAGAACACTGAAGTATTTCAATTAATGAAGTGAAAGAAAAATAGCTGGAAATAGAAAATAATTCAATTTATTGGGGTGGGCTTTGAAATCCCCTAAGAAGAACACAATAGATACGTTTTAGAATTCTATCACTTCGATTTTCAAAAAGGAAGTTTATTCAGTAATTGCCCCCCCCCTTTTTTTAATCACAGACTACTACCAACTTCAATTGCAAAAGACATTCCCTTCCTAAATAAAGTAGTCATCTGAATGTTGGCTTCACACAACCATCAGTTTCTGCACATTAGAGCCACTAATAAATATCTTCCAGCAATGCACAATGTTTGGAGATAAATGTTGTTACTGAGAACTTCTCTTAGCGATTCAGTCTGTAGCGATTATATCGCTTGTACAGGAATTTAATCCTCTTATTCAGATTATGGTAATCGTCAACAAACATTCGGTCACCCACCATCTTCTTTCTGCGAATGCATCTCTGCAGCTCATTTCCTCTCCATCCACGTAGCCAGACCGGCCCCACAATCAAGTTTTTGGGGTGGGCTTTGAAATCCCCTAAGAAGAACACAATAGATACGTTTTAGAATTCTATCACTTCGATTTTCAAAAAGGAAGTTTATTCAGTAATTGCCCCCCCTTTTTTTAATCACAGACTACTACCAACTTCAATTGCAAAAGGCATTCCCTTCCTAAATAAAGTAGTCATCTGAATGTTAAGCAAATAAATCTTCAATTTTCTTATGAAAAGCAATCACGTGAACTTTTCTCAGATTAGGAACTTCCATGACAATTTCCTTCTTCCAAGATTGGGGGAGGGGGGAGAGAAAAAAAGAAAGATCCATTAAACACCTGCCAGAATCACTAGAAAAGTTTGCAGGGAACTTGAGGGATGGTAGACTGCATGTATCTCTCCCATATATGCTTTTATTGGAAGACAGGTTGCTGGTAGGGATAATCTACTGTAAACGAATATTTACCCAGAATTCCAATATTATCATAGACACCGAAGAGTGCTCGTTTCTCATTCCATCTGTCAACCACTTTTGGAGGAGGAGGCTCTTTCACCAGAAATGAGTTAGGAGCTTCTGATTTAAAGAAAAAAGAAAAAAAATAGTCAATGTCACTTTAAAGATTGCCTTTGAAAATCCTATAATGACAAGTCAACAGTTAGAGCTTTTATGCAGCATATTTACAGACCAACCTTTATATAAAATATAAAGTTAAATTGTTTCTTTTAAAGCCCTCTAATGGTACAATATCACTGGACAGCTTTAGAAAATAAATTTACTGGTCCTTAAACAACTGATTACTCTCTTTATAAAGAATATCTAGTCAACCATCATAAGTGTAGTACAGGTAGTCCTCAGCTTACGACCAGAATTGGGACAGAACTTCTGGCTCTAAGCGAGACAGTTGTTAAGTGGGTCTCACCCAATTTCATGATCTTTTCATTCTGGTCATTACGTGAATCACACTGTTCTAAGCAAATCTGGCTTTCCCCATTGGAACTTGGCTGGAAAAGTTGCAAGTGACTCTGCCATGTGATTCTGGAAGACAGCAAGTGTCATAAATACACACTGGTGGACAAGTGTCTGAATTTTCACGTGACCATTCCGCAACAGTCATAAGTGCGAGATCTAGTTGTAAAACACATTTTTCACTGCCGGTGTAACTTTAAACGCGAATGGTCATAAGTTGAGGACAACCTGTACTACAAGATTAGTTACAAATAAGACTGCAAATAAACAACTTCTGGACCAAGTGGCCTTACACAGAGCACAATACAGTACAAGGTAGCAGTTTATGAACTAAGCCACTCCTATTCAGAAATTCTATATTAACTGAAATAAGGACTGTTAGCCACTTGGGTCACTTGAATTTCAGCTTCAATGATTATTTTAAGTGCAATCTTAATATTCGTGTGTGTGTGTGTGTGTGTGTGTGTTTCTTTCTCACGGAATTCAATATTTAGAACAGACTCTGCAATACCCATATGTAGGAAATCCCATCCAACCCCCCAACCCCTGCAAAAAGAGCTCCCCTTCTACCTCATCCCCTTCTCGCTGCCTCTGAAAAAGAAGGGGAAGGCGCTATAATTAATGAATGCTCGGGATAGTAAACGAAATGAACCGGGGGCCGATGTTTATCCCACCAGCTGAAACGCCAAGGCAGGGTTGAGGTCGATACTTCTCCCATAAGACAGCCCCGGGTCC
>QLTV01000867.1:5822188-5862893 GCA_003457575.1 Thermophis baileyi | reverse complement strand
CCACCTACCTGTACTGAACAGCCGACGAGCTGTAGAGACGAGAAGGCTGCTGCTGCCCGTCCATAAGCGCGGCGGGGCCATCATCAGCCGCCACGCCGCTTCCATTGAGCTTCGGCTTCCCTCCGACTCTTCGGCTAGAGGGCAGCGCAAAGCCTCCTCGCAAGGAAGCCACCTCGGAAGCTTCCCAGAACACCCCGCGCCTCGCAGCTTTCGATCCGCAGCGGAGAGGAAGGGGAAAAGTCGCAACCATAGAGATAAAAACAATGAAAGGTAGACGTGTCGATCAAGACCTCAAGACAAGAGTGTCTTGTCTTGCATTTTTGTACACTGTTTTATTAAATATCATTATAGCCGATTCTTTTTAGCTATTCTGTTTAATTCTTTTTTTTTAATTCATCCTCTCTTTTCCTTCTCCCGCAACAGCAGTTAGTTTCTCAGGATTCTGCTCCACGGACAGGGGCTGAATCACTAAATCAGTGATTTTTAAACTTGGGAACTTTAAAGACTCTGCTCTTCATGGCTGGCTAGGGAATTCTGGGAGTTGAACTGTACGCGTCTTGAAGTTCCCAAATTTCAAAAGTACTGAACTAAATCTTCCATGTGAAACAAGATTCTTCACTGTTCTAATTAAAGAGATTACCCGGTTCAAGCTGAAATAATTTATTCTTTCATCCAAGGCAGACATCGAGTCCTGCCTGCAGAGATCAACGGAGAAAAATAAGGAGCTAAGTGTAATTATGCTTGTTCACTTAGAAGGAAAAGTTTACCATGGAAGTTACCATGGTATAAAGTTTACTTTTTAAATGTATATAGATGTTTCACCCATTCAAATGTAACTGACCACTCCATGCACTGAGAATACAAATACTTACAATTTGGAAATTACATTTCTGTCAAAAATGGTGTAGGGTCTGCTGGGCGGGAGGTTGGACTAGATGACCTATAAGGTCCCTTCTAACTCTGTTACTCTGTAAATTGCAGAGTTCTACTGTACTAGTTGAAGCAATTGACAAGCTTATCGTGAACTACTCTGACTTCCAGGATCATCACTTCCCCTAAGAAATAAATAACATTGTTTCTATTGAGAGTATTTCAATTAAATAGAAACAATTTCATTGTTTCTATTTAAAAGTATTTCAGAAGCTGTTTTGTCAGGTTACAAAGCAAATGAAGCACTTAAGCACTTTATTTCAGACAGTATCTTGATATTGTTTTTTAAGATGGGAGCTTTCACCTTGTACCCAAAGAAATAAAAATAGAACCCAGGGTACTGTAAGAAACTTGGTCTTCAGTACCAATGTAACTCTACCCTTTTTCATAACTCTTCGCCTTCCGAAGCGCGCCTGTCCTTGCGGGATTTGATTGCGGACCACGAAAGAACGATCGACCTTTAAAGCGATTGGCTGCCGAGCTATCAAAGAACAACATGATTGGGCGAGCGGACATTATTCGAATTCCTGGCGCGTCATTTTTCCTTCCCTTATTGGTCTGCAAGTGGCCGCGAGAGTTGCAGGCCAAGTTTGATTTCCCCCCGCCCCTCGGTTCTGCCGCCGAGCCGACCTCACGAGAGGTTGGAGCCGCCGGTCCTTCGTTCCAAAATCTACGCTGTTCTGAATTCTACCCGGCGCCGAGCTTCGGAGTGCGGATGTTTGAGGCTCGATCTGCCTCCCGTTAGGCTGCGGATCGGGAGGGATCATGGCTGATCCGACTTCGCTTTCGCCTCCCTCGTGGGAGTTCCACTTGCCTCTGTCTCCGACCGACTTGCTTCGCAGCGCGGGGTCTCTGCAGTACGTGGTGCAGGAAGTGCTGCCCCTCAGACAGCTCCCGGGACAGCTGGCAGGTTGGTGGGAGAAGCGGGAAGGGGAAATGGTCCCCTGGAGATTCCTCGTGTTGGTGTGCAAGTCAAAGTACCGGGAAATGGGAAGGAGGAAGGCGGGTAATTAATGTGAGTCGTGCCTTTCCATCAAAGCAGCGCCCGAGGCAGCTCTGATTCTAGGCGGTGCTATCGGGTATCCCGAAGTTAACGGAATCGGGTAGGGTGTATAATGAGTTCAGAGTAAAATCAATGGTCTCCAATACCGTTATTTAGATGGGGTGGCATTTAATGGTTATATAATAAATAGCACACTTTTAGGATGTAATTTTTGTTTACCCTTTTTGAAATTATGTAACAGCATTTTATTACTCTGGTTGTGTAGTGCATCTGTATTTTGCTTCAGAATATATGGGATCTAAGCATAGACAAAACAGATCCACCTTAGCTTCAGCAAGGTATACTTTCCAGAAAATTGAAAAGGCCAAAATCAAGTCAGGTTCCATAAAGATATGACCTAAGGTTTATTAAGTAAGGCATAGTAGCAAAGTCCACATATTACATTGTGAAAAGCATGCAAATCATATGATGAAGCAGTTGTTATGGTTTATTTTTCTTTTAATGTAAGTGCATACACTGCAGCAGTTTATAAAAAGATTAAGGAGCAGTTCTAGTAAGTTTTTCTAAGTGAGAATTAGGCATACAAGATCTCGATTAATAAAGTCATGGTTCACTAACTGCAGTTTGATGTCTGAACTCAAGAATTCTGTGTACCAAAAATTTAATGCACATACAATCCATTCCAATTTCCTCCATGCTTTTTCACTTTGGCAGCTTTATTTAAAGAATTACCCTGTTTGTTGTATCAATTACAGTTACCGTATGATGTCCTTGCTTAAATCATCTAGAAATCTGCAAATAGTTTCAAAGCTATCTTCTGCCAGTTGATCTCGAGTTGGCATTTCTCACACATGGACTTTCTTTTTGCAGTATTTCAGACAACATTCCGTACACAAGGAGCGCTTGCTATCCTGCAGCATTTTGATGCTCTTTTCAGTATTCTACAGTGAGTCTGCACATTACTACTGGTATTGTTGGAGTGAGCTTTAGTCTGAGGATTGAGAATACATCATAAGAAGCCTTGTTCATAATTGTGGTAACAGCACTGAAAGTAAACATGGAAAGAACAGAAAATGACAGGACAATTCTTTATGTCCTAATTAGTCATTTTGCTAAAGAAGCCATTTAATTTCCTGTACCCACATTGTTAAATGGCAGAGAGAGGGGGTTGAGACTGAAAAGAATTATGTATGATGTAAACAATTTGTAGCTGAGCTTCGGACATTGTAGATGTGTTATGGGAAATTTCTGAAATGTTCCCAGAAGTTCTCTTTCCAAAATTAATACAAGCTGAATGTTCAATGGTAACTTTAGATGAATAGGAATACATGGGATGCTTTGAAAGAAATGTTTGTGTTTTAACTTAATATTCATGCTTTACAGCTACTTCAGGACTGTAGATACTGCTGTTAAGGAAGATGCCCTAGAACTGATGGTGAAAGGTGAATACGTTCTCTTAATACTATAGAAAATACAAGTTCTTTACTGCAGCTAAATGATGATAACAAGGCAAATGTGACCTCATTGGCAGGTTGCTCCCTCAGCCTGTTCCTTGCATAATGGTCTGTAATCTTGGTGGTCAATGCAGAGTAATGTGTGTTCACTGTAAGGGCAGACCAACAGGACATCCCATTCCTTCTGTCTTCCATCTTTTTGGAATGAGAGATCCATCATTTGCATAGTATTGCAAGAGGTGGTCAGGGGGGTGGATACAGGATAAACATAGTGTGCCTGGGTAATGGGTTGCTGGGTGCTCCAGAGTTATGCTGATAGGATACCATGAGCACAAGTCTTTGGTAATCTGAAAGCTGTCCTAAATTCACATTTAGAACAAATATCTGTTGAGAGCATGTCTGAAGATGGTACCTTCCCACTTCTCCTTTTAGTTGTGACTAGCCAATCCAATGCCCTGACAGCCATCCTGAATGATTCAGACCTCACATCCTCCCTTCGGGTTCTCCATCTTAATGCTCTAAAGATGAATTGTTATATACTAGTACGGCTAGTGGAGGCATTTGAAATAGAATCTGGCAAGACCAATCTACTGGGATTGGATTCCAAGGGGAAGGTAGGTGGCTTGTATCTGTTTGCTAGATGACTTCTAGGCAGCGTTTTCCTCTTTAACCTGTTGCCCTGAAATCTGATTAATTTTAGTTTTACTGTTCTCTTGAGTGACTCCAGCAATGCCAGTTAGAGGATATGTTATGTACCATATTGAAATTTATGTGATCTTTTAAAATATAATTTTGTATTCATAGAGTAAAAGATAATCAGAAGCTTCTATTTTTCTTTCTTTGCTCCTACTCTTTATTAGTTTGTGTTGGTTTTTATGTTCTTAGTAAATCTTCTAATAAATATTTTTTAAACCTATATTAAATTGTGGGAGTGGAGGTGTCAAATATTCCATTCTTATTTTTGCTATCCCAAACATATTGGCAGCTCAAGTCTCAGACCTTTGAATAGGCTGTGCCTTACAGGAAGAATTTACAGGCAATCAGTTGAGAATATAGTAAATATTTAACATAAGCAAATCTGGATACACCCAGAGCTGAAATCAACAGAGGCAACTAATGTAATTTCTGAACATGATCTTCACATACATAAGCTTTCAATGCATGTCTTTTCTTGAATTGATGTTCTGGATTTGTTTTACAGAACAAGAAAAGCCAGACTAAAGGCTTTGCTTGGGAGGAAGAAAGGCAGTCAATTATACAACTGCTCACACAATTACTTCAGTTGGATCTTCATCAGCTGTGGAGTGGCTTGGTAGTGGAAGAAGAGTTTGTAAGGTATAGAAATGGAAAAGATTGAATGGAAAGCTGTTTTTAGACAAAGCTTCATTGGGCTGGAGGAAAGTGAAGGGTCAATCAGATGGGAAGAGAAGAAAATGATATGATTCATGTGAGCCAGGAAGAAAACTTCGTTTGCTTTTGAAGTGCTAAGTACATCTTCATAGGATTGTAAAAGATAAAGGAGTCCCTGCAGGTTTTTCTCCGCTAGTCGTAGCCAATTTTAGGGGGCGGTGCTCATCTCCGTTTCTAGGCCATTGAGCCAGCGCTGTCCAAAGACATACCTGTTTACCTACTTGCATTTACATGCTTTCAAACTGCTAGGTTGGCAGGAGCTGAGGCAAGTGACAGGAGCTCACTCCATCATGTGATAATAGGACTCGAACCACTGGAGCACAGACCTTCTCTGGTGTCTTTTAAGCCACTGCGCCTCTCTGATAAGATTGTAGTACATAAAATATTGCATTGCAGTATCCTCCTGCTCTAACTCCTGTTTTGACTTTCTTTTCAGTTTGGTAACTGGCTGTTGCTACCGTATCCTGGAAAATCCTACTATTAGCCACCAGAAGCATCGGCCCACAAGAGACACAGTGATTCATCTACTAGGTGTTGCTCTATTTCGATATGACCATATGCTCAGTAAGTCTATTCTTTTCTTTTAGCATGGGCAGGTCAAATACTGAAATAGGTCTAATTTCTGAGCCATAAATAGCAAATCTGAGCCATCCTAATTTATACCGTTACTGAAGGTCTTCTCTTACCACAGTTCTCTTTGATAGGTGCCACTCTGAAAGTCACACAGATGCTTCAGCACTTTGAACATGTAGCTTCAGTATTTGTGGAGGCTGTAACTGTGTGGATCAAGGAATATGGCATGAAGAGTATTGTGGGGGAGATACTAAGGTGAGAGAGGTTTCTTCTGTCTTTCTTACAATTCTCAGCAGCATCAATCACTGACTTTTGATTCATTTTTCAGGGAAATTGGACAGAAATGCCCTCAAGAACTGGCTCAAGAGGCTTCTGGGATGAAGGGCTATGCTGCCTTCTTGACAGAACTCACTGAACGAACACCAGCTATTGTTCTGGCCAACATGAGTGTCCTGTTGCATCACCTGGATGGAGAGGTTGTTTTACAGAGACTGTATTTTCCATATAGAAAGTATATGAGAATGAAATAAATAACTTCCTATTTTTATTGATTGAAGATCTTGAAAAAAGCTTAATGGCCAGCCCAGATGTTATTCTGAATCATGTTCTAATTCTACAAAGTTATGGAATGAGTAATAGCTGAACCTGGTGCTTTCCTTTTTTAAAGAAACTGAATCCTTCATTTGTTTGTTAACTCAAGCTTTTACATCTAATTTTGTCTCTGCTGTGGGCTCTGTTGTATCTTAATAGGTTCAGAACCATTATTTGTCCTCTCTTCCAAGTTAAATAAACACTCTGGTTTCTGTTTTTCCCTTGTAATCCTGCATGGCTTCCTCAGGTGGATACTTCTACCTGATATCTTGTGAGAAAAAGCCTGAAAGTTTCAATGATATATTTATTTGATTGCAAGTCTCTTGCTTGCAATGTTGAACTCTAGAATCTTTTTTTGAGTACACATACCCTGTTTCCCCCAAAATAAGACATCCCCTGATAATAAGCCCAATCGGGCTTTTGAGTGCATGGCAATAAGGCCAAGCGCTTATTTCAGGGTTCAAAAAAATATAAGACAGGGTCTTATTTTCGGGGAAACACGGGTAATTTAAATCAAGATACAAGTCTATTGGAGTGATGCTGCATGTGGAACAACTGGCACTAGAGTGTGCCAGGCCCAGAAGGGTTTTTCTCCGCAATTATTACAAGTATATATTTGGCACACCAAAAATTCAGCATCAGCAAATTTTCACTTTTCGTTGCCTTTTCTCTGTAGCATTTGGCAATTCATTATCAGTAAGTCCAGTCTAGCAGAGAGCTACTGTTGTAAAGAGCTTTTGGTCTGAGATTCTTGCATAAATGAATCAATTAAGTCTGTTTCAAATTTAAAGCTGCTTTGGGATTTTTGCTTTCTGAGCACATCTTCTAGTTTGCAAGTTTTGGAAATGGCCAGCCCAGATGTCATTCTGAACCATGTTCTAATTCTGCAGAGTTATGGGATGCGTAATGCCATTTTGGCTGCTATGGCAGAGATGCTGTTGCAAGTGTTGAATGGAGAGCAACTGGAGGAAGCTGCCAGAAATACAAGGGATCAGTTCTTGGATACTCTGCAGGCTCACACGTGTGATATCAGTAGCTTTGTGCGGAGTCGTGTGCTTCAGCTCTTTACCCGAATTGTGCAACAGAAAGTGAGTTTTGAAGAAAATACCATCAGGAACAAACAACCAGACCCACACTTGTAGAGTTCAAACTAGCTACCGTATTTTTTGGAGTATAAGACTCACCTTTTTACTCCCAAAAAGAGGGTGAAAACTTGGGTGCGTCTTATACACCGAATGTAGCCCCACCCAGCCACCCCCACCCTTTGGCCTCTGCCTCCCAGCAATTTACCTCCTTGCAGCAAACAGTGCAGAGCCTGATTAGCAGAAGCAACTGATATCGGCCTCCCGACCATCAGCTGAGAGGCTGCCCACCTGCTAAAATGAAAGTGAGACTAGAACTGCAAGGAGGCAACTTGCTGGGAGGCAGAGGCAGCATTTTATTTTCTTGTGCAAATCAGACTGCTGAAACTGGATGCAAGGAGGTAAGTCAATAACCATAAATGTCTATAGAATGTTCAAATTATTAGACTTATTTTTTACAGACTGCTTTACTATTTAAATAATTGGGAGGAGTTAGTGTGACTACATTTAAGAAAACTTTCTGGCATTAATATACTGCCATAATGTACATTTCTCCAATTCTTTGCTATTTCTATAGGTCAGGCACACATGCACAGAAATACACAGCAAACAGTGTATATCATCTGTACTGTTTGCTGGGAGGCAAATTGCTGGGAGGCAGAGGCAGATTTTTCCCCCCTTGTTTTCCTTCCCCAAAACTAAGGTGCATCTTATACTCCGGTGCGTCTTATACTCCGAAAAATACGGTACTTTATTGTTTTCTTCATATAGTTACCAGAATCTCCCCAGACTGGTAGCTTTTTCCTGGGAAAGACCAGATAAGGCTGTAAGGCATTCAAGGGCGGGGGGGGGGGANGTATCAGACCTAGCCTCTTCTATTTACATAGGGAGGCAAGGCTGATTCCTCCCTTAAGAGGGTGGGGGGGGTTATTGGTTTTTCCTCCCCCTATATTGTGTTTTTATTGCTTGTAAGCCGCCTAGAATCGCTGTGAGCGAGTAGAAGCTATATAAAATTTCTAAATAAATAATAAATAAGCCCTCCTCCCATTTGGGATAGTTGTGCTCCAACAAATACTTTTTGAACTTAATTAGGGTAACTAAGGTGCTACTAATATCTTGCAAATGCAAAACAGTTTACCACAAAATAATACATCATCAGCCTAAAACATAAATGAAGAACACAATGCAGTATCTGAAGAACAATAGTAACATTTAAGAACTAGTACTAAAGGGAGTAGTGGTGAAAACAACAAGAACTACATATATTCCCGCTTTGATTATTGCAATGTGCTCTACATGGGGCTACCATTGAAGAATATTTGGAAGCTACAATTAGTCCAGCAGCATTGGCAGTTTTGGAGGCCCCTAGGGTGGCACATGTAACATCACTGTTATGCAAGTAAGGTGTACTTTTCAGCCTTCAGTGAGTGCGTGGTCCTGGGATGGAGACCTTTTCATATTTATGCAAACACTCCAGTGAAACAGTTGAGACTTACTTCTGAGTAAACACACCCATTTTCCGGCATCAAGGGGCCGGTTGCAGAATTATTTTTGGAAGTTCCAGCTCCCAAGGAGGACAGCACTGGTTTTGCTCCTCTTACCTGATGTCAGAAACACTCCAAAACGCTATTACTTTTTTGTAAATCATAACAATGTGATATTGAAAAGTTCTTTTTATAGTTTTCTCGGGACTGCTTGTCTTCCATTTTCTCTGTATCCAGTATGTTCATACTTTGTAAGCAATTCATATAAGGATAACAGGCTAGTTTTCAGGTGGGCACTTACTACTTGCTGCCTAGCAGTTATTATCTAGCAGTGAAAATATGCTACAACTGTTCCTTCCATATTTTTCTCTAGCAAAGTCATTCACGCTGCTAGGGAAAATGAAAGTTTGCACTGTATATCTAAGTCTTCTGCGTATTTTCAGATGGATATTTAGCACAGCCAATGTCTGAGAAGAGTTGAGAACTTGTTAGGAAGGACTACTGGTTCTGCAGAAGAAATATGTCTTTACTATCATGATTGTATCAGCTGTAACAAATATCTTCTCTTTTTGCTATAGGCTTTGCCCTTAACTAGATTCCAAGCAGTTGTGTGCCTCGCTGTGGGTCGGCTACAGGACAAAGCAGTAACAGTGGTTAAGAATGCTATTCAACTGCTCTCTGCCTTCCTTTCCAACAATCCTTTCTCTTGTAAGGTAAGCTTTATAAACCTATTTCTTGGCAAGATTTTACTGCAGCATTTTTCATTACTCCTCACCTATTCTCATCTTCTGCAAATGGGTTTTTGCTCACCTCGTTTGCTTAAAAAATATATATATAACCCCAAATACCTTGAACACAGGAAAGCAGAATGCAGCGTGGAACAAAAGCAAAACATCAGTAAAAGGGTCATTGCCAGGCACAAGCAACCAGAACCACTTGTGAAAAGCCTCAGGCTGAAACTTTATTCTTTGTCATCTATGTGACAAGAATCTGACCAGACTGCTTGCCTTCCCCTGAGAATAACCAGATAAGGCTTCATGGATTCGGGGGGAGGTCATGCTTATGCCGTTTATGGCAGGGTAACAATTCCAAGCTCAGCCCTTGCTTGACCCCTCCCTCCAGCCTAGCTGGCAGTTCCCCCACAGTCGTCATGCCATCAGTCAAGCCATTTTTTCTACCATAATACAGGTAGCCCAACTTTTCCTTTGCTAAGCAAGGTAGTTAAGTGAGTCACGCCTGAGTTTTACGACCTTTTGCATCACAGTTGTTAAGCGAATCACTGCAGTTGTTAAGTGAATCATGTGGTTGTTAAGCGAGTCTGGCTTTCCCCGTTGACTTTTGCTTGTCAGAAGCCGAGTGGGAAGGTCGCAAATGGTGACCACATGTATAAATACCTGCCAGTGTCTGGGTTTTGGTCATATGACCATGGGGATGCTGCAACGGTTGTAGGTATGAGAACTGGTCATAAGTCATTTTTTCAGTGCCATTATAACTTTGAACGGTCATTAAACGAATGGTTGTAAGTCGAGGACTACGTACACCTCTTCTCTCTCTCTCTCTCTCTCTCTCTCTCTCTTGAATAAGTCTTTTTTTTTTTCCTAAGCAGCTGATAAAAAAGAGGAGCTTGGCTCAGATTGGTGCTTTAATTTTCTCTTCGATTGCATTCAGTATAGGGGGCAGGATGAGCAGCTACCATGTTTTCTTCTAAGATGGGCTTTTAAAAGTTGACTGTTTTCCTTGAATTTGCTAGCAGTCATCCCATAACATTAATATATTTGGTGATAAAAGAAATAAGCTCTCATGAGAATATGAAAATAGAAGTATTAACGAAGCTAATATAAACCTCTCCCATTTACAGTTGAGCTGCGCTGACTTAACTGAACTTCTTGAAAAGGAGAAGCAAAAACTCCAAGAAATGAAGAAATGCAGAACCCCAATTGGTAATGTGCTTTCATCTGTGCCATAGCTCTAGGGAAGGCGGATAAGGATAGACATTGTTTTAAAAGGGAGGGGAAGAAGGATTGCGAAGTTAAAATTAGTTGCAGCAGGAAAAAGGAAAGGCAGAATCCTACTCTGGTGCTAATAGGATTCATGATAGCTCAACCTCCTGTAGTTCTATCTCCAAAAGCTGCTTTATCTAAAAGGATGCCTCACAGCCATGCTTGGACCACCAGTCCTTATGGCCTCACTATCCTAAGTCCCCGTTCTTCCTCTTCGCTCCCTCAGGACTGCTTGGCACCTATATTTCATGGTAATCCGTTTGTCTCAGTGACAGCAAAGTCCACAGTCACTTTGAACAGATAGCTTTAGAAACCAGATATTTTAGCCTGGAAGCAGTTACTGTAAATAGGGATTGTTTCAACACCATCCTTCTTGATGCTCCAGCATTCATTCTCTAAATACTAATGGTCACAGTAGGAATGGAAAACTAGCTGATTCTTCCATTCACCTCACAGAGGTCGTGATCTCCCCTGAGGAGGAATGGGAAGCAATGCAACCAGAGCTCCAGGCAACTCTGAAGAATTGCCTAGACTCAGAGCAGTGGGCAGAGGAGGAACATGACCTTGAGACAAATGACCCAGCACAGCTAATCAACGATATTGTCCAGCTGTTGAGGAAATCCAATTACAAGTGAGTCAACTGCCGGGATATGGATGCTTCTGCTCTGAATGTAACACAGAACGTTTGGAGCTTGTTACAGGTAGCCTTCGATTCAAACTCCAGGCTCAGTTGTGGTGGTAAGTCATTGCGGTCATTACAGGGGTCACCAAGTGTCCTGAATTGATTTTTACGTTTTTGTGACAGTCATTAAGTGAGTCACTGTAGTTAAGTGAACTGCATGGCCGTTAAGCAAGTCCAGCATATCCAATGGGTGGTTTTTCCCATTTTCTGCTGGAAAACAGCAAAAAAAACAAAAAAAACCTGTTGCAAATCATGATCACATGACCGCGGAATGCTGCAATTGGTCATGATGCGAGCCAAGTGCCCGAAATGCAAAAACATGACTGTGTCAGGGTTCCAAATAGCATCTAAAATTAAATCAGAGTCCGAGGCAATGCGTTCCTCAAAGTTCCAATTTATTAGCAGAGCCATTTTGGCACGGCTGTGAGAAACCCGGATCTGAAGCCCCGAGGTTTCTCCACCCAGTTGAAAGATCAATTCCCTTGTCCCCACACCCACAAGTTCATCACGTTGACCAATCTTCTTCGTTACTCCCGTTTGCTTCCGAGCAGGTACTGGACAAAGGATGACCTTGAGAATCTAGAAGGAATTTATTATGGCTACATCTCTCACTCATGCAACAGCCCCTCCCAATTTCCCACAGCAAGCATCCATTCTAAAGCATCAAGTGTGGCAGGCCGAAGTCTCTAATAAAATATGGTTTCGGCCTGAGAGACTGCAGGAGGGCTTGGGCAACCATACCTTTGAGGACAGGTTGTAAGTAACTTTTGAGTCCATTGTAACTTTGAATAGTTGCTAAGCGACCAGTCATTAAGTGAGGGCTACCTGTATAGTTACTAGGTGAATACTTTTTTGAGGTACACTACAGGTTTCAAAGGTTAGATGAATATGTAAGAAATAGCTAAATGAAGTTTGGCTTTACTGTGTTTATTTCCTAATATAGGAATGCCATCTGTCTGACACGAGAAGGTATGCGCCAATTCCAAGGGTTGGAGCCCTTCTCTGGCAGTCCAGGAACAAAGGATGATGAGAAAAACTTTATCCTGGATGTGTTGAGAACGTTATATCTTGGTAATCGTCTAATGCTGCTCCACTTAATTTACTGTTTGGTTGATTCTAGAAGATTCCAGTTATAAGGGTAGTAATGATTGTTAGTTTGATAGCCTCTTCTCTTTATGTAGAAAGTGGATAGGGAAATCTAATTTTTTTTAAAAAAAATGCACTGATGTTCTCAGAGCTAAATTGTCCCTCTTTCTCTTCTCTATTGGACCCAAGCATTATATCTGGAATGCCTCATATACTTCTTGTTTAAAATATTTACCTTGGAAACTTCCAATACTGAAAGAAAAGAACATTCCTAGACTGATAAATTTTGCACATCCCTTCCATTCCACACTAGATGCTCCTTTAGAGAAACAATTTATCTCACCTATTTTTATATTGTAATAGAAGAGAAGATACACAGTTGAGGGTTGAACTGTGAAGTCTTTGGTGCTCTTAGCTTGATTCTTTGCTTACAGATAGTTCATTACCCAACTAGGTCAGATTATCAGTACGTCTTGATCAGTGGTGGGTTGCTACCGGTTCGGCAAACCGGTAGCGGCGGTGACGGGAGGCTCTGCCCACCTGCCCGGACGTCATCAAAAATGCTCTGCGCATGCGCAGAAGCGTTGCAAGCGCGCAAAGCGCGCTCCCATTCCCAAACCGGTAGCAAAGATAAGTGAAACCCACTACTGGTCTTGATGATCTTATCTAGTTGGGTAATGAAATGTCTGCAAGCAAACAACCAAGTTCAGAGAACACTAAGAACTTCCCATTTTATCGCAATAGGAGAATGAAAATTCACCCATAGTAATATAGACTTTTATAGCAATAGCACTTAGACTTATATACCGCTTCATAGTGCTTTACAGCCCTCTCTAAGCGGTTCACAGAGTCAGCATATTGCCCCCAACAATCTGGGTCCTCATTTTACCCACCTCGGAAGGATGGAAGGCTGAGTCAACCTTGAGCCGGTGAGATTTGAACCGCCGAACTGCAGCTAGCAGTCAGCTGAAGTAGCCTGCAGTACTGCACTCTAACCACTGCGCCACCTCGGCTCTTTTATGTTGTTAGTCACACCTTGAGTTTGGGATTTCATGTATTCAGTCCTTGTTTCTGCTGTGCAGATACCAAAATTACAGTTGGTGTCCAAGAATCCACAGATGATGTTAACAGTGCAGGGAATGAAAAGCAAACCGAGGAAGACCCCCTGCCAGAAGCATTAGTAAAGCAAGAGATGCTGGTGCAATACTTACAGGATGCCTACAACTTTTCTGCAAAAATCACTGAAGCCTTAAGCATGGTCTCTAAGCTCATGTATGAAAGATCAGTATCCGGTAGGTATAATTATGCTTCTCTTCTTTCGTTTATGTTTACCATGTGGTCATGTGCCATAAAGTTTGGGTTAAGCCTTCGTGTCTGGAATAAGATAGGTCTGAAAACCTTGGAGCATTAGTTATTTGGAACATTTCTGAAACAATTTTAGAAATCTAGAGGGAGCCCTAGATCCATAGCTCATGACACAGAAAAGAAAAAAAAAGTCCCTTGATTCTACTCACCAGAATTTAGTTACACAATTCACAACCATATATCTGAGAAACATGGTAGATTAAATAGCTATCCTAACTTTAGATTAGTGGCCTGACGTCTGAATTCAAACTGCAATAATCCGTCTTCTCCTTCCTGTTCTTTCTTTTCAGTGGCCCAGGAAGCTATTGAGTTCTTTGTTATAGTTTCTCAGTTTGGCGTACCTCAGGCTGTGTTTGGAGTCCGTCGCATGCTCCCCCTGATATGGTCTAAGGAACCTGGAGTCCGAGAAGCCGTGTTGGATGCCTATAGGAGACTCTATCTGAACCAGAATGGGGGCTCTGAAAGGTTTGGCTTGACCCATTTCTCTCCATTGCAGCAGAAAGGCAGGGCACAAATTTTATATAGATAGTCCTCGACTTATGACCACAATTGAGCCCAACATTTCTGGTGCTGAGTGAGACATTTGTTAAGCGTGTTTTACCCAATTTTATGACTTTTCTTGCCACAGGTGTTGAATGAATCACTGCGGTTGTTAAGTTAGTAACACGGTTGTTAAGTGAAACTGACTTCCCCATTGACTTTGCTTGTCAGATGGTCACGGGACATTGCAACCATCATAAATATGAGTCAGTTAAATTTTGATCACATGACCACGGGGATGCTGCAATGGTCATAAGTGTGAAAACGGTCATAAGTCACTTTTTTCAGTGGTGTAACTTTGAACTGTCACTAAATGAACTGTTGTAAGTTGAGGACTACCTGTACAGAATCTTAACTACAAAGCTCACTATTCAGCATAGTCAAATCTAAGCTTTATCTTGGCTGACTTTCTCATTTGAAATATGTTGCACAGAAATAGACTGTGATCCCACAAAACCAAGACATGCAGACCAAATGAAGCTAGTCTGAAGTTTCCACATGCCTTACACCTAGGAATGAACCTGGCTACACCCAGCTAACTTTTGGGTAGAATGCCGTGATGACAGAATTAATAGAATTAACTCTACCTCTTGCTGCTTATTTTCTACACAGGACTCAAGCCCAGAATTTGATTCACTCTCTCTCTCTTCTAATAGTTGATGCATCATTGGGGACAATTAAGTGCCTTGAAGAAATTGTGAGTGTGTATTCTTTTATAAAAAGCCATCTAGTTGCGTTTGATGGATATTCTTCATTTGAAGAATATTGGAGGCATAATCTCTGCCCCCAAACTGCCATCATGATTGCCTATCTAAATTTTTATTTTATCACCTTAATCTTTATATTTTTGCAATGCCTGAGGTACTTAACACAAACGCAGATGTCACTAGGGCCTTTCTAATATGTTTCCAGAATTAATTAAATCAGAAAATTGCTACTTTAGTTGATGATGGTAAGTTGAATGTTTTAAGGAGACATGAGACTGGAATATAAAATGTTATTAGACCATAGTAGTGATTGTTTGGATCAGGATGATAAGCTAGAGAAATCTTTATTTGATCTGGGATTTGCATCTGCTGTTCTAATTTCATTTGTGTTAGAATAAAGGTATCATCCTCAATCTCATTTCTACATTAACATTTAAAAGAGGGAGCAAACATTTGCTTCTCTGGTAAAACCTTGATATGTTCTTATCAATATAATCCTGTCCCTTCATCTGCTGAATGAATGAATTTATCCTACATGAATGAAGCTCTCCATATGCTCTGTAAATCTCTACAAAGGGGGGAAAGTCAAATTTCTCCTCCATCCTACTAATTCTGGTGCAATACCTTTTATGGCCACCTGCTTGCTACCTTGAAAAACGAGTAGGAGAGCCTGCAAAGTGCCAGAGATAGCTTTAGGTTTGAGCTTGGGGATGGGGGTTGACTGTTATGCTAGCTTTAAAATCTGCCTGGTTTCATTTCCTGACTACCTTTGTTGTTTCTTAGATATCAGAGTTTGTGCAAAAGGATGAAATAAAACCTATTGTGACTCAACTGCTCTGGGAACAATTTACTGAGAAATTGCAGTGTTCAAAATTGGAACGCCATGCTGCTATTATGCTTCTTGGAATGATGGCACAGTGAGTTGTTAGCTGTTTCTATATGGCTAATATATTTAGAAGATTCAGTATAATTGTATTTGCATGCAATATATTCTAAAAAATCTAGATCCCTGTTTCTCTCTGGGAAGCTTCAAGAAAGTTTTCTTACTTGGTATCTAGTTGATCTCTCTGAACCTTTCAATTTATGAAGTAGCAGTTTGCAACCTGGTGATACGTATGTGGGTAAGAGAAAGTCACAAGGAAATTAGATCATTGATATTTGTGGAAAAACAAACACATGAGAAAAGGTAAATGTCTCTTAGTAAATAAGGTTTACTAAGAGACATTTATATAAGAAGTAATCTATAAATGTTCTTTCGGTTGTAGTGGAATCTTCGCATTCTGGTGTCAAGTACTTAATGAGTCCTGATCCTGTGCAACCTGCCCCTTCCTTCTGAAGCTCAACTTGCCAGTTTTTCTGGAGGCAGGTGGAGGGAGGGCAGGCACAGAATTAAAAACCCCTCTCCTCCAAAAATGTGGGAGTGCTTAGGTGCTTATCACAGTAATTTTATTTCAACAATATGATATGTTTTGAAAAAGACTCCTTCATCAAGAGCATTCCATGTGCATTAATCAAACAGTCACTGAGTATTTTCCAAAATACATTAGCCCAACAATCAAATAATGTTGACTGGTACTTGGCTATCCTTTCTTTTTGCTTTTATTTTTAAAGAAGAAATATTTTCCTCTCCCTCTTGGTTTTTACAATTCCCCAAGAAGGGATAGTAAATTCTCAATATTATTTGTTGCATGTTGTGGCCCTGTGATGAAGGCATTTGTCCTTAGATACTTTGTTACCTATTTTTTTTTTGCTGCTTTCTAAAGATTTAAAGTTTCAGTGATTTACACTCTGCTTAGTTTGACAAGTTTTAGTCTCAGACTAAATGGCTTTGATACCTTCTAGCCTTATAACTTGCCTCACCCCCAGCTACAAAGGTCAAGTTTGTTGAACATTTCTTGAGAACTGTACAGGATATTATTAGCCTAATAAAAATACTGTGCTAATATAAATGTTACCATTTTTCATGTCAGTTACCTTATGTTGTATTCATAATTTTAGCAACCCAGTGAAATCCTTGATTTACATTATCTGTAAATAATTGATGTATAATTCATTATAATTGTGCATAATTCATTATAAGAAACTAGTATTGGTCCATTGTTTCTCTTAAGACAAATACTATAGGTTTTTGCTTTGGTCTTTCTTAAGGTCACTGGAGATTTCTAGTATAATGTTTGGATCTAATCAGGGATTTTTCTGCCCTCAATAGAGGGAAGCCGGAGATTGTGGGAAGTAACCTGAATCTTTTAATCTCTGTGGGATTGGATGAGAGAGTCCAGGAAGATTATCATCTTGCCCAGGAAGTGTGCAATGCTATCTCCAAAATTGCCAATAGCCAGAAGGTCAGAGTGATGAGAATAATATTTTATTTCATTTATTTATCTCATGGACTGATAATTGTAATTGACAACACAAATACCAGTTTTTCAACCTGAGAATAACTTCCAAGGGCAGAGTCTTTGTTCAGTAGGATTCACTGCACTGGTGGGTTGCTGCCGGTTTGGACCGGTTCTCCTGTACCGGTAGCGGAAATTTGCATCCGCTCACCGAACCGGCAGCAATGTCCGGCTGTCCACGCCCCCGAACCGGATCTCCGGTCGCCACGGCTGGAAAAGAACCCTCTGTGCATGCGCGGAGGCTTCTGCGCATGCGCAGAGGGTTATTTCCGCGTTGTGACTTCCGTCGCGATGCGAACCGATAGGGAAGGTAAGTAGAACCCACCCCTGATTCACTGGTATCTGCCTTGAACACTGCTGTGACTATAGTTTGTAATCTTATGCTGTAAATGCATGGCCAGTTTTATGCAAGGTTATATTAACTAATTATGTAGTTTTATGAGCTGTTTTAGTGCACCATATCCAGATGAGAATCCAGTTTTCACTATATGCTTATCCTTCTTTGGAGCTGTTAAATCTGTTGCAAACATTAAAATAAATTTCCACATTCAGGGTAAAGAATCCCGTAGTTCTGTAAAGAAAATTTAATGTCCCTAAAAACAGACAAAAGAACAATACTATACTTCCATGTTGGAAGTATCGAAGCGCTTGGTGAAAGGATCAGCAGGAAGCATCACTGTTGCCTGGGGGACACCTAGTTTGGAGCTCCTTTCATGTCCCCTTTAAGTTGCCCACCCAAGTGGTTCCCATCTATCTACTTGCGGTTGCCTGCTTTCGAACTGCTAGGTCGGCAGGATCTGGAGCATGTGACGGGAGCTCACCCTGTCCTGCGGCAGCAACTGAGTCTCGAACGTGAGCCTCTCAATTGTCAGCCCAACATCCTAGCCTCAGGAGCCTTTGCGCTCCTATGACAAAAGAACTAAAGCAAGTTCAGTGTTTGGGTGTGTGTGTGAGAGAGAAGTAAAAAAACCAACCAATTTAATTATGAAGATAACGTATGCATCAAATACGATAAGCATATAAAAGACAGTAGTGCTGCAGGATTCTCTGAATAATATGTGTATTTATAGAAGATTGTGCCTAGAAAATTGCCTTCTTTTATTAAAGGGGAACCTAGCAGGGTAGAGGAAAGCAAAGGCTTTTTTATTGGTATGTTTTATACCAAAAGTGTTTGTATTCATTTTGGGATAGCTGACCGGATTTGAGAACATACTTTAATGAGTTAGAACAGAGGTCTTCAAACTTGGCAACTTTTAAGACTTGTGGACTTCAACTCCCAGAATTCTCCAGCCAGCTATGCTGGCTGGAGAATTCTGGGAGTTGAAGTCCACAAGTCTTAAAGTTGCCAAGTTTGGGGACCCCTGAGTTAGATAGACTTCTCTTTCACCTTTTTAGTAATGCAGGGGGGAATAAGACATTTGATAGAATGGAGTCATTTGGGGCAGAATGTTTAAGGAAGACATTTAGGGATTTTGTTTGAAAAGAAGGCAAGATGTCTCTGTGATTATCCTAAGCAAAGAGCTTTCGAGGATGACCAGATTTCATATTAACAGGATAGCCTGAACTTTGAAATGGCAGACTTTCCTATTTACTTTCCTTCCCGATTCAAACTTGAAGAAAATTTAAAGGATACAAGAATGTGGGCGCATACAATCTAAAACTTATTTGTAATTTCCCCTTTCTTTTGATTTAATGAAAATGACAAGATCAGCACAAGATATTACTTTAGGCTACTTTTATAGTACCTGCCTTCAGGCTTGGTCTGTAGTTTTACATTTGTTAACGAGATCGGTTTTAAAAAATGGGATAATTAATATTCTTCCAAAAGTTCATGTATATATGGCAGAACTGTGAGTTCTAAAATACGATCTCTAATTAGTGACGGCGCGTCTTTCAATATATAGGAACTTCAAAATGAACTAAGAAAGCACAAATTAGCTTTTTGGTAAAGAAAACCCAAAACGTTCTGCTAGTTATGACTAATATTTTTCTCTTTTCTCACAGTCTGACCTTGGGAAAAACACTACTCCCTTCCGACTTCCGCAGTCACACTTACTTTTCAAGCGTCTGCATGAGGCCATAACTATGGGTGAGTTGGTGAAACTGAGAGGAAGGTAGGCATAGCTACAAGTATGCTATTTGGTCTGATTGTAGGCCTTTCCCCCTAGGCTTTACTCATTCAAGTACACATTGGATTCCCTTCACTGAGAGAGCAGTTGCCCTTATCTACCTGTTGGCAGAAGGACCTGAGGAAATATGTGCTCAGATCTTGCAGTGTTGTAGCCAACAAGCCCTGGAAAAGTTGCAGGAGTTTAGTACAGCAGCTGAGGCAGGTGAGTTGAAGACAGGCTTTTGGCAAAGTCTGCTTGGGATACTTGAGGCAGGTGACTTAGAAGGGGCATGGCTAGAGAGGGCAGCAAGAGAAAAGAAGAAAAGAGGATAAATGTACCATTAAAAAAAAATTGTCTGCTCTCCAGAGTTTGGATCTTCTTCCGATGAAGCAACTGGTGATTCGAGCATGATTGATATCATTATGTTAACACATTTGGTCTCCCTTGTGGGAGATGTGGCCTTGCAGCAGCTTGTACACCTGGAGTTGTCTGTAAGCAATGAGCTACGCAGGCGCCGTGTGCTTGGGGAAGAACGAGAAGCAAAGGAACAGGCTGCCAGCACTGTAAAAGTCCAGAATAGCAAGGTGAGGGCTGGAATTCTTCTCGTTTACATGTCTACTTGCCTTCGGTTATTTCAATGGCTCGCCATCAGTTCATGTTACTCATCTGATTATTAAATGCTACAGATTTCCATAATTTGGGACAGGGACCTTTGCTGAGCATACCCTTCTGCAGAGGTTTCCAACTAATTGCGAGGAGCAGTGGTATACATTGAAAAACAATCACAAGTGCCTTCAGCCTTTTCTTACTCTTAAGGCTGCCTTGCTCCATTGAGGGACAGAACAGTGCTAGCTTTCAGTGATTTCTTCCTTCTGCACAGTGTACTGGGAATGACACCACCATGGAGGAGGACCTAGGCTTGGTTGGGGCTTCTGCTGAAGATACAGAAATGGAGCTCATCCGTACCATTTGCGAGACAGAGCTCTTGGATGGTAAATACGGAATCTGAGTAGATTTTTTTTCCCCTTCTTATTGATGAATTTTGTAATTGTTTTTTGTGGTCTACTGGGAAGAAATTAAACTATCCACATACGCACAAATCCCTAGCTTTCAGTTAGTTTGCGCCATGAACCCAGTGAGGTAACCAGCCTCAATTAGGAGAATATGGAATGTTAGATTATACTGAAATAATATTAAAAAATTTCAGAGGCAGAGTGTATTGAATATTTCTCTCCTGTTGTGCATGTTTGTCAGTGGCTGAAGCATGTCCTATCATGGGCCACTTTATTATCTTATTACAATTGTTTCTTTATGCTTGTCTAAAGTATACAGTATTTTTCGGAGTATAAGACGCACCTTTTTACTCCCAAAAAGAGGGTGAAAACTTGGGTGCATCTTATACACCAAATGTAGCCCCACCCAGACACCCCCCACCCTTTGGCCTCTGCCTCCCAGCAATTTACCTCCTTGCAGCAAACAGTGCAGAGCCCGATAATTAGCAGAAGCAAGTGATTATTGGCCTCCCGACCATCAGCTGAGAGGCTGCAGGCAGGCCCACGTGCTAAAATGAAAGTGAAACTAGAACTGCAAGGAGGCAACTTGCTGGGAGGAAGAGGCAGAATTTTATTTTCTTGTGCAAATCAGACTGCTGGAACTGGATGGAAGGAGGTAAGTCAAGAACTATAAATGTCTATAGAATGTTCAAATTATTAGACTTATTTTTTAAAGACTGCTTTATTATTGTTCTAGACAACTTAACAAAATGAAGAAACTTTTTAAAATAAATGCTTGATCTGAAGAGGCCCCTGTTTTGGTATTAAAATAAGGCAGCTGAGTTAAACCCTGACTTAGTCATGTTTGGAGTAGATCTATTTAAATAATTGGGAGGAGTTAGTGTGATTACATTTAAGAAAACTTTCTGGCATTAATATACTGCCATAATGTACATTTCTCCAATTCTTTGCTATTTCTATAGGTCAGGCACACATGCACAGAAATACACAGCAAACAGTGTATATCATCTGTACTGTTTGCTGGGAGGCAAATTGCTGGGAGGCAGAGGCAGATTTTTTTTTCTTGTTTTCCTCCCCCAAAACTAAGGTGCGTCTTATACTCCGGTGCGTCTTACACTCCGAAAAATACGGTATATTTTGCATGCCTGAGGATTTTTACTTGTACTCTGTACAAGTTTAACATTCCCTAGAATGATCAGTTTTCTTGCCTTTATAGGAAAACAGCTGTTTTCGGCCTTTGTTCCTCTTGTACTCAAGATTTGCAATAATCCAGGACTCTATAGTGATCCAGCACTCTCAGCAGCTGCCGCATTGGCCCTGGGAAAATTCTGTATGATCAGGTAGGATCTGTGAGGAATATTTGTTCCAAATCCTTTTTGCTGATGTACCGCTTTATGTTTCTTCCTACAGCTGGAAAGTCTTCTAACTGATGAATTGAAGTTTACTCACTTTTTATTCCCATGCAGTACGGAATTTTGTGACTCACATTTGCGGCTCTTCTTCACAATGATGGAGAAAGCCACACTCTCCAGTGTACGTGCAAACCTCATCATTGCAGCTGGAGACCTGGCCATCCGCTTTCCCAACTTGGTTGAACCTTGGACACCCCACCTCTATGCCAGGTAATTCTTTGGTGGCAAGGTCTCTGGTTTGGAAGGTGTGAAGAAATATGCTAGCCAGCTGGATATAGTATAAAGACCTTTCCAGCAACTGAAGTCTTCAAAAGGTCTGATGGTGCACCTCATGATGTCACTTGGTTTTGCTTCTTAGGTTGCCTGACTCTTGTCAACATGTCAGACGGACAGCTGCTATGGTGATGACTCACCTGATCCTAAAAGACATGGTGAAGGTGAAGGGGCAAGTGAGTGAGATGGCAGCTCTTCTCATTGACCCTGAAGATGAGATTGTTCATCTGGCTCGGAATTTTTTCACTGAACTCTCTAACAAAGTAAGGAAAGAGGCCTCGTGCTAAACTCTCAGAACTATAAAACCCACGTTTCTCATTTCTATGCTGCTAGATTTCAAATAATGCTTTGTAGACTACATAACTGAAGCACGGGTGCCATTTAAATGTCCAAAACAGAAGCTTGAGGTGAATTTCTCAATATTTATGGAGCAAGCTGTAGCAAGTCAGAATACAAAAGGAATCTAATCACAAGAGATACTGTATCAAATGTGGAACTTTTATGTTAAATTGAATCACAGTCTTGGCTTAATTTAACTAGCCCTATTTGTTTCACCAAATAATTTTAGAGAAGTACAGTATAAGCATAGTTTTTACTAAGTGGGGAAAAATGTGTGGCTTTACAGCCACATTTGTGCACCTCTTACTAACGACACATATTGTGTCTATATTCCCATCATTCTGTTCTCATTTAGGATATGATGACTGGGGAATTCTGGGAGATGCCAAAGTTAAGAAACACTGGTCTAGGGAGAGCAATAGTTTATTTTATTATTTGTTTGTTTATTTATTTATTAGATTTGTTTGCCACCCATCCCACTTTGAGGCAACTCTGAGTGGCTTACAACAATAAAAGCCAGTAAAATCATGAATAAATATTTCTAATAACAGTAAAGATTACAATTAAAAACAATGGCATTCTTCTAGTCCTCAGACACATATGCAGTCTTCACACATATATTAAATTAGTTAGAGAGCCTCTCCCTTACCAAACTACATATGTATTATAACATTTCTCCAATTATGTATCTATACCTGTGATTTTCAACATTCTTAACATTATTCATAACTTCCTTTTCATCATTTTAACATTGTTAAGATTAGTAGCATGCACTACAATCCCACCCTTCAATATAATACAATTATTCTCCTACAGAACTCTAAAATATTTTCCATCATTCCCTCACCTCAGTTTTATCCCAACTAATTTCATTGCTTTTATTTTTAATTGTCTATACTTTGCTGGAAACCCTTTAAGTAGTAAACTTCTTTTTCATGAAAATAATTCCTTTCAAGACACCCTTTATTTTTTCTTTTAAATTTTTCTCATCTCTTTGGCTGTATTATTTGAAAGGTAAAACTACAGCCTCTTCCTATTTAGTCAAGCATACTTTTTCATACTTTCCATTAATTTTAGCTCTACAAATGTCTGGCATAAATTTATTTTCACAAAATGTACCACAAGCACAGCTGAGTTCAGTTTAGGCAGCCTCATTCTGTTCTGTGCAAGCTAGGATCTCAACTCGGGACATACCTTCCAATCCGACGTCCTGTTGCTTTCCTTTCACCAACTACAAAATATCATGAAACACTAATCTCCATTCTGAAGAGATATGTTCAGATTGAGAGAGACCGGTCTGCATTCTCCCACTAGCAAAATAGGGCTGGTACTCGAGTAATTTCAAACATTAGAAAGGTCTCAATTTTTTTTTCTTTACTCAGCCCTAGTATGCAGGCAACCTGCTTAAAATAAGCACCATTCAGTGCTTAAATCCTGACCCTTTCCACCTTGCTGATCTGGAAAATATTGTGAGTCTCTTTGCTCATAACCAAACAAAGCCGCCTTTCTTGCCAGAAAAACATGAATTAGAACCAAACTGCCATCCAATGTATTTTGATGCACATCTACCAGGAACCACTCTTAACTGAGTAGAAAACTTCAGTGTAATATACATTTCATTATTGGGGTTAACAGCCAGAGGTGGGATTCAGCAGGTCCTGACCAGTTCTGGAGAACCGGTAGCGAAAATTTTGAGTAGTTCGGAGAACAGGTAAATACCACCTCTGACTGGCCCCGCCCCCATCTATTTTCTGCCTCCCGAGTCCCAGCTGATCTGGAGGAAATGGGGATTTTGCAGTAACCTTCCCCTGGAGTGGGGAGGGAATGGAGATTTTACAGTATCCTTCCCCTGCCACACCACGCCCACAGAACCGGTAGTAAAAAAAATTTGAATCCCACCACTGACAGCATCCTGTTATGATCATAATCATAAAAGAACAAAATGTTCCGAATGAAAGCTCTGTTGGCTGACATTGTTTGATTTCCTCTCTCAAAATAGCCTTTTCCAGTTTTTTTCTGTAGATGGCATGGCCCTTTTTCCCAAGGTAGAATGGAATCTTTCCAGGTCTAACTTCGGGATAAATGTGTCTGGCTTGCCTTGATGTTAGCATCTGTATTTTATCCAGTATTATCTCATATAGGTCCATCCCTGTCTCCAAGGCTGGATGGGTTCAAGTGTTTAAGAAGCTCCACTCTTTCTTTGCAATGCAGGATAATGCTGTTTATAACCTCCTCCCTGATATCATCAGCCGCCTCTCAGATGCAGACTCTGGCATAGAGGAACAGCCTTTCCATACCATTATGAGGTAGCCTTTTTATTTCAGATTTTTTTTTCCTCCTCCACACCTTTACATGTCACATCTAAGGCACTGAGCTTCCTTAATGCCTAGAATTACTTGGCATATAAAATGGGAGACAGAACGGTATGTCAGATTATGGAGTGCAAGTTCGTTTGGTATTGTCTATGGAAATTCTCAATCATCCAAATCATGTTGTCCTAAAGGTTGTTTTCAAAAGGCAACTGGACTTACTTGGTTTTTTTTCCTTGAAAATGCTTTGCTTCTTATCCAAGAAGCTTCTTCAGTTCACTGAAGTTCAGTTCACTGAACTGATGAACCTTCTTGGATGAAAAGTGAAACATTTTCAAGGAAAAAAAACTAAGAAAGTCCAGTTGCCTTTTGAAAAGCACTTGTGTTTGGGATTATATTAAATGCCTGGAATTCTTGAGAAGGAAACAATAAAAGAAGCATTATTGCCTTTGGATATTGCTTGTGGACAACCTAGCAATGCATTTCTTGAGCTAACCAAACAAGAAATGAGATCAAGAAATCCAATTTCAAGAAATTCCTTAACTTGCCTCCTGTTTCAAGTAATACTGAGAAGAACAGAAAACTGACATGTCAGAAAACCTCATAATCTTGTAATTGCAATCCAAAATATTGAGCATTAATACTCAAAACCTTTTTTTTTAATTCCTTCCCTTTTCCTCCACACTCTGCCCCTCAGGCAACTTTTTTCTTTTATCACTAAGGATAAGCAAACGGAGAGCCTGGTAGAGAAACTATGTCAACGATTTCGAACTGCTCGGTGAGTAAGGAATTGCTAAAGGAAGGAGCATTCTGTATGAGAAGATCTGTCAATCCTTTTGAACTTGAAATGAGAAGGTTTTGCCTCTGGAATGAGAACCCCAGTAGAACAAATTTAGAGAGAAGGGATACATTCTCCTCACGGTGTAAAATGATATAGAGCCACGAAGACCAAAAATTAGCCTGCTTGCTGTCTATCAGGATTCAAATAGTGTGTCAGCAATTGTAGTTGGACAGTGGCCGTGGCTTCTTGTTATGTGTACGTTTAGAATGAGGTCCTACCAGATGACAACATTTAAGGAAGGGGACCTGGAGCATTCCCACACTATGCAGTCTATTAGACTGGCAGATATCCTCAGGGAGAGGCAGTTTCTCAAATAATTTGGCCCTATGCCATGAAAAGCTTTAGGTGTAAAGCTGATAACCAGCACCTTGGATTGCACCCAGAAGGCAACTGGGCACTAGTGCAGTTCACGCAGCAGTGGGGTCCATCCTGCATCCCTCTGTGGTTTTTGCTACCATTGATCATGGTATCTGGCTGGACTGGCTCCAGGGATTGGAAGCACTTTTTTTCCTCCTTTCTCTGTGGCCAGTATCCAAAGAGGTTCACTGTGCTGGGGTGGCTGGGGCTTCCTGGGGAAATGTCATGCCATGCCACTGGGCTGGGCTAGCTGAGGCCAAGGCTTCTTGCTCCGCTGTGGCTCAGGAGATTTTGCAGCCACCAAATAGCTTCTGAACTGTGGTGTGACAGGCATTGTCATTGTGAGGCTACTTGCTGCCCCACAAGGCACGGCACAGGGTAGCCCAAAGGGCGGGGGGGGGGGAATAGGTGGTTTGGGAAGTTGAAGGGGAGGAAGTGCCTGGCTTTGGAAGAATAGATGCCCAGGGCGGGGAGGAACCAAACTGGAAATGGCTTGGATCAGAATGGGTCCTCA
This sequence comes from Thermophis baileyi, assembly GCA_003457575.1. Lineage (NCBI taxonomy): Eukaryota > Metazoa > Chordata > Lepidosauria > Squamata > Dipsadidae > Thermophis > Thermophis baileyi. Next base: position 5,836,421 of record QLTV01000867.1, on the reverse strand, counting down.
GTTAAAAACAAGTGGGGTTTGGTTAACAACAGCAACAGGAAGTGCCAGGATTGCCATTGCTAGTGATGGGGTTATGTGACATAGAACTAAATTTATAATTGCATTGCTTAGTAATGGAAACTCCAGTCCCAATTACCATCATGACATGAGGACTATCTGTATACGCTTAGCATACACTTGGGGCATTCTTTCCCCCCCCCCCAGCCCTAGTGAAGCAACATAGTAAAGGGGGGGGCAGGGGCTATGTGACAATTCTAGCCTATAGGTAACCCTCATTAATTGCTATTGGGACCAGCAACTCTGTCACGTAGCTAAGTTATTAAGCACAACATCACCAATTCTGGCTGCAATTGTTAATTGCAATGTCATGTGGTTATAATTTCTTCCTGGCTTCCCCATTGACTTTGCTTGTCAGAAGCCGGCTGTGAAGGCTGCAAATGCCAATCACTTGTTCATGATTGTCACTGCAATCATATATGTGTGCCAGTTGCCAAGTGCCCAAATCACTATCACTTGACTGAACAGACATTGCAATGGCTGCAACTTTGAAGATGTCTCCTTTTTCAGCACCATCTTAATTTTGAACAGTCAGTCAACGAGCATGAGGACTACCGTGCTATCCTGCTTATAAGGAAGCTATTTATACAACTATTAGAATCTCCACTCCTGCCATTTATGAATGCTTTTCTTAAGATTTGGAATGACTACTTAAAATGTGATGTCAGTATAAACAAATTCAGGCATTTGTTTTCTTACTTTTAAAACCAACCATTTTTGTGCTCTGTTCACTAGCATGTTAAAAGAGATGCATGTCTCAAAACCTTGTCCCTAAGCGATTTTGTGGACTTTCCAAAGCAGTCTCTTAAAAAAGAGTGATTTGTCCAATATGAATGCTGCCCTAGAAACCGAAAAGGCAACCAACCAGCCAATAGACCAGAATGTTTTGTAACACTTTTCTTTGTCAAAGTGAATCTGTAATCCAGCCTCAGACATATATGTGCACAGTGAGTTTTACTACTTTACACCAAACATTTGCTCTTCTCATCATGGATTCTCCATTTCTAAGGATAAATCTTACTGAAACCCGATCTTCCATTAATGGCCCCAAATCTATATTCTATCTGTTACAATTACTTTTTTGCACAGATTCTCATTGAAAATATAGCATAAGATCCTTATCTAGATACTTTATCTTCTTTCTGCTCATTTCTGTACTTTTGTACTTTGTGTTTCATTCTGTCCAACGTAATCAACCTGTATCAGGGTTGATCTTTCTAGGCCAGTTTCTCAACCACTGTAGGATGAGTGGACGTCAACTCCCAGAATACCACAACCATCATCCTGGCAGTTGAAGTCCAATCATCTTAAAGTTGTCGGAGTTGAGAAGCGCTGCTCTAGACTGCATTAAAGAATAGCATGGATGTTGTCTTGGGTTAAAAATTGTTAAAAACGGAGCAAACTAAATCTCAGATGATTCTAACTATCAAACCAGGATATTCATCATAATCTCTGGGCTTTGCATTCATGTGATTTCTACACAATTTAGCATTCTGGAACATTAGCTGAGCTTTTGGCAGAAAGCCTGCCTTCTACAATCAGATCAAACTGAAGTCCTCAGTTTTGGTTATGTTTTCATTAGCATTTTTTTATTATTATTTACTTCTCTACACCAGTGCTACTATATAGCATAAAATTCTAAACAGTATGTTTTAAAAATGCATTATTTACAGCAATATGTTTCCCTTCTTTGAGAAGCATTTGCAGTATTTACTCTTCTTGCAGGAAGCCACAAAGTGCTCACTCAAGTAAGTGGGCTACAGCATTTTTTTTTAAGTGCCAGTAAACCTACTTAATTCTGGCTTGTCTAAAACTCAGTCCTTTTTTTAGTGCAGTTAACAACCAGCATCTCAGCGCTCATTCCTGTTTCGTTTTTTAATTTAGCTACTTCCTCTCTGAAATATTTCTCTTACCAGTGTTATGAGCTAGAAGCAAAATCCAGGATCAATTTCTCCATCTTTCTCTCTATTTGTGATTCCAACAGTACAGTTGCATAGGGTGGATAGAGGATAGCCCATCCCTTTGTATTGCAAATAGGAAATGAAAATCTGGGGTGGTTCTCCTAATGACACTACTCCGTCTTTGCTTTGGCTTCTGTGTCAGTGATCACTTCTGTCCCTCAGAAAGATCACTTCCGTTTGCCGCCAGGATTCTTTGCTCCCAGCCACATTCTGCAACTCGGTCCATGAAACAGAACTCTTCTTCTCCATTTAAATGTTTTTCTTGTACATGTCCAAGACTAAATGCTTTGTTTGCTTGTTTGTTTGTTTGTCTGTTTGTTTACTATCCCCTTTTTGTATGTATACATAGAGAAACACATTTGAATAACCACTATTCAACAGCTTGTTCTCTTGAATAAATTAAGCCTGAATCACCTTGGTTTCAAAACAGACTCCGAGGTCTGTTTTAGTTCTGGGCTAGTTGTTGCAAATCTCAATACGTCTCCTCCTCATGCCAACTTCCAGGCCAAGAGAGAAAAGGTACATAAGCAGAATAAGCTTCCTTCAATCCAGAATAGAATAGGAGACCCCCTCCCTTGTTAGTTCCAAGCTTGGAACTGGAAATTTTCTGAGCCTCACAGGGCAATTCAGAAATGAAGTACGGTGATCAGAGATCTCCCTTGTCATCTTGGCAACCATTCTTTTTTCTTTGCCATCTAATCTTTGTCAACACTCTATTTGAATTCCAGTAGTCATGATCAAATATTTTGCAACATCACGCCTTCAATTGTTACCTTCCTCTTTCACTGCCCTTTTTCTTTCCTTCCTCTTAAACAAGCTGTCAGAGTACCTTACTTATCTTATTCATGAGGGAAGGAGCAGATACGTTACTTATCTTGTATAAAGGCAGATGATTTATAATTCTGAGGTTCCTTGGTTTCCTTCTGGGTGATTTTCAGTGATTTATTTTGATCTCTGCAGAGAGGCCCATCAATGATAGTGTTAAATATGTAATCCCAGAATCAAGGGATCTAAACTGAGTCAAGGATGAAGTGGAAATCAGTAGGATCCAAGTGCAACAAACCTGGCTTACTTACTCTGTACAGAGAAAATATATTACTTGTGAGCTCTAGAATAACATACATGAAACAGTTTTCTACAGGAATTTTAAAAAAACCATGACATCTATAGCTGCGGCCATTGTGTGGGTATCTTCCTATGAATATCTGATTGGGCTATGCAGGAGACAAAATGCTAAGCTAGATAGCATTTATAAAATAATAATTATTTAGTGTTATTCAGCAAGGTTCTTTTGTTCTTAATTAATTTACTTTTGCTGTTATCACAGCTTAGGACGCTTCATGGGTATTTTCTTGTATCGTGTTTCCCCAAAAATAAGACCAGGTCTTATGTTCTTTTAGGCTTTAAAATAAGCACTCAGGTTTATTTTCGGGGAGGTCTTATTTGTTTTCCCCATGTACTGGGGGGCGGGGGGCGAGCTGCCCCTCGTGCCTCACGCGGACTTCCCCAACGGTCTTACCAGCAACTTGCTCCATGGAACAGCTGATTTGCGGGTGCCACTCAGGCCACTGCCTCCAAGAAGCGTGGCTGCTTTTGGTTGTTGTTATTCACTTAACAACCATGTTACTAGTCATTACAGCCTTTGGCGTCTGCCTCACCTGAGGCGGCTCTGCAGCCACCTCGCTTTCTGCCCGGCCCAGTCCACCACCAAGCCCCGATCGAAAACCTCCTGAGCGCTGCCAGCCTGCCAGGGCCCCTTCACGAGTGGCTGCTGGTGGAGCCATGCTACCTGTGCCGCCTCGCCCACCGCCACCAGCACAGGCAGCACAGACAGCCGGAATGAGAGTTGCAGCGCCTGCCAAGCCCCGAAGAGCACCGGGCTCAGTGTAGCTGTAGCCCAGCACATACAGCGCCAAGTAGGCATGCAGGCTGGCGCTCAGCAGCCCAAAGGCAGCGCAGGCAGCATGGCTCCACTGGCAGCCGCTCACGAAGGGGCCCTGGCAGGCTGGCGGCGCTCAGGAGGTTTTCAGAGGTTTTAAATCTGGGATGATTCAACCCGGCCAGGCAGGAGCAGCACTGCCAGGAGGGCAAAGAGGCCAGCAGCAGCATGGGCAGCCGCTTGGCCATTTAAAGACTTGTGGATTTCAACTCCCAGAACTCCCCCCATCCCCCCCCCCTCAGCTCCTTCCCCTTTCTGGGTTGGGGTAGCTCGCGCCCACCGGGTCCGTTGGGGTTGGAAGTTCGATCGCACCCCATGAGGGTGCAGACGGTTGTCTGCAAAAGCTGAGATGGACAGACGGAGGAGGAGGGGGGAGAAGAGAACGAGAAAGCACGGACCTTTCTCAGCACAAAGCTTCACAGAAAGCAAATCAAACCGTGATGAGGGGGGGGGATTTTCCTGTGAGTACGGTGTTAAAAGTTAACATTTTAGAAATGTTACCTGCGAAAGTCTCCTGGTGCAACGCTCTGCTGCAAGCTTTAGAGCATACCTCTGCCTTCCCTGCGCAGGATTGCAAGGCTGGAGGCTTCTCCTTGCTCCGATCAGCAGGAAAATTCCCCCCCCCCCCATTTCCCTGCCGATCGTTCTATCCTTGGGGAGCTCTGCACAGATGCACATCCTAAAAATGCTCCCTCCGAAGCCTTCAGCCTTGCAATCCTGCACAGGGAAGGCGGAGATTTGCTCCGAAGCTGCAGCAGAGCATTGCACTGGGAGGCCTCCGCAGAGACAGAATGAGAGGCAGCTCCCCGGCCCTTGCTGGCTCAGCTGATCCGCAGGCCGTGATTAAGGGGCCAAGCCTCCATGAGGTGACTGGGGAGGGGAAGGGAAGGGCTGCCTCCTGTGCCACACCCCCTTCACTAGGTCTTATTTTCGAGGTAGGTTGTATTTTTGGGAAAACACTGTTTTGTCCTTCCTGATATGCGGTCATAGGCGTACTTTCTGTTCCAGTTCATTTTGGGAACAAGGCTTCTCCCTCTCCTTCAATTTAATGCACACTTTGTGTTTGAGAAATCAGGCCTTGACCACTGAAGCTGCATTATTTTTCTTCCTCTTTTTTAGAACAGAGCGCCAGCACCATGATCTGGCATACTGCCTCACCTTGCTTCCTCTCACAGAACGAGGGCTCCGTAAGATGCAAGACAACTTTGACTGCTTTGCTGATAAACTCCAGGACTTGACAGTTTACAACCACTTCCTGGTTGTGTTAGGCCGGGTTCGTAGGGTGGCCACTAAGCCAGAGATGAAGGTGAGGGTCATCTTTTTTTCCCAAGCTAGCAAGATAGCATATGCCATCTTTCTTTTTTGTGAAGGGAAGAAAAATTAAAAATATCTCATTGCTAGATCATGGATGTATAATAATTAATTCTATGATATACAATTTACATGTCTGCTCTATATGTGATATCATTCCTCAGGCTCTTATTGAAGAATTTGAACAGAAGCTCCAGAAGTGCCACAACAAGGGTCTGGATTCCTTCACTGAAGCTCCACAGGAGACCACCCACCAAGAAGGCAGTAATATATCTGTGCTGCAACCAATAAAGAAAGTAGTGTCACGTATGTCTGCACTTTATCCTAACACTTCCTAATTCACATATTAAAAAAAAATAATATCTGTAGCAAATATATATTTGACCACTAAATTAAGCAGTAATTTTCACTATTGACTGAGAGTATTTTGCAACATTCCAGAACATGCTCTAATCTGTTATGGGATGAGGAAAAATGGTACCCAAGTTAATGTTGAACAAAACATGTAAGGAAGGTCCAGCAAAATATAGAGAATTCATGAAAGTGGCTTTTTAATTGCGGTAGAGCACTGTCTAGCACAGTGGTTCTCAACCTTCCTAATGCCGTGACCGCCGCCCCGTGTGTGATGAGGTGACAAAGGGGGCGTGGCACCAAGATGGTGGGCTAGCGCGTGCTTAGGCAACCCCTGTGAAAGGGTCGTTCGACCCCCAAAGAGGTCGCGACCCACAGGTTGAGAACCGCTGGTCTAGCACATCCATCCTCCCATTTAATTTTGCAGATTTGCAGAAAAATGTCTAGCTTTCCTATGAAGGAATAAGAGCATAACGTATTAGTCTTTTTACTTGAAGATGGGAGATTTTACTTCACAGTGATTTGATAGGATAATGACTACTGCAAATTGCTACATGTGTCTTTCCAAGCGTTATACTTATCAGCTATACTTGTTCTGCTTCCCATACTGAGGGGGCAAAAGCTGGTTGAAATACTCCCACTTTTACATTTAATTTTATATTAAACACTTCAAATCATCCGGAAACAGTATTATCTTGCTTCCTTTACAAAGAACACAAAATTTAAGCATGTCTCCTGCTGACTCGGGTCTTTGGAACAATATGAGATGTGACTTGCAATTATTTGAATGTTCAGTTATTAAAGAAAAATTAAATGTCTTGTTTCCTTTCTTAGGATCCTGTCGGCGACCTCTTCGGGCAGCCAACAGAAAAACTGACTCCGCCTTTATCACTCCTGAGCCCCGCATTACTCGATCGAAGAGGAAGACTTCCAAACACAAAGTTACCATTGTTTTCTCCAGTGATGAAGAGAACAGCCTAGATGAAGGTGAAAATATTTTCTGTCTGAATTTAAGATATTAGACTAGTCAAAACATATTTGTGAGCTTATCTTTTGGGGAGACCAGAATACAAGAACAATTTTTGTTTTAATTTCATCAGCCCTATTTAAGCTCTGGATTGTTTGTTATGTTAGAGAGGAGATTATATTTTCATAAAATTAATATGAGCTGGTTGAATATGCTGCCTGTGCCAGTTCCCTGAAGGCCATCTAAGATTTCTTGCTTCTTTCAGAGCTTGATGCTGAATTGACAGTGGAGGAGACCCCCAGCAAAACAACTCCTATTTCTCGTTCATCTCACCGCTCTCGATGATTACCTGCCTTTTTGTGGATTCTGTTGGTTAATGGGAACAAAAGTTTCCATGATTTCAGAATTAATTGGGTCCCTTTTTTATATTTGATAAAATTACATGAGAGGGTTATTTTAGATTTCAAGGCTTGGCATTGTGACGATTGCTTACTCACATGGTTGATAGATTAAAATGTGCCTTTTGGTAAATACATGCTCTGATTATTATTACTTTTGTATTTTGACTTAGGAGCATGACTGAAATTCCTAAATGTGCATATTAGCTAGGAGATGTTTGAGAACTATAAAAATGTATCTTGATATAATGTAAGCCAGTTTCCATGCATACATTAATTAAAGAGATGCATTAACATACATAAAGGACAGAGAATCGGAATGTTCTTTTAAGGGGTACAGTAACCAAAATGCTTTTTTTTAAATGGAACTAAGTAATCAAATTGGGAAACAAAATAAAGCAAAATGCAAGTTAAATAAGATACAAAACTTAATTGTAACCAATGTAAAATGCAATGCGCAAAAGAGCTTTTTAAAAATAAGAGTTCATGGCAGTTAGTGCATCTTGGCTGGATTCAAATGAATTTGAAGCAATCTATGTAGCCATCACAGAGGAATCAGTCAACAAAACAGTAATGAAAAATAAAAAACAATACAAATTTAGAACTCTTGGGTTGATCCGAGTTAAAAAAAAGAGAGAAAGAGAGAAATGTTCTCTCACAAACACAGCACAGATGCATTTGAATAGGAGTGGCGTTCAACCTGTAGAAGAGATCCAGTTTCCAGATTAAAGGCTCCCTAAACAATCTGCACTGGAGAAGCAAGGGATGGCTATTTGAGTTCTGCCTATCTAAAACAGGGTTTCCCAACCTTGGCAACTTTAAGATGTATGGACTTCAAATTCCCAGCTGGCTGGGGAATTCTGGGAGTTGAAGTCCACACATCTTAAAAGTTGCCAAGATTGGGAAACCCTAATATATAAATTGGAGAGCAGTTGAGAATACAATAAAAACTTGATTTTTGCAGACTAACTGGGGAGAAAGGTTGCCTGTTACAGCTGAATTTACATCATTTTCATAAATTCCTCCAAATTACAATAAATGTGTCAATTGTCCAGACTTTGTCCATTATTTGAGCATGACATCTGAGCTAAATGTTTCCCATTGTATCCAAAATTCACTGAAAGAGTCCAAAAATGGATGTATCAGCACACAGCCACAAAACAATAAAACAAATTTAAAATCAGGTGATAGAAAATAGCACCAAGATTTTTTTCCCCCTTATTCTTCCGTGGTTCATATTATGGCAACTTTATTACAATATAAACTTGCTCTATACTGTTTAGAAACTTCCATTCAGTTTGAATGGCCACAGGTGTTGAAGGCATCTATGGTTTGGTTCTCTGGACATAAAGTAGGGAATTTTCTCCCGAGATCTGCAGGCATCAGGGTCCCTCACTGCATCCTCCCTAGTCACTTATTCCTCCTCGCTGTTCCTTTCTTCCGATTCTATAATTTTACATAGGTTTTTTTTTTAAGTTTCCTCAGAATTGAATGTATCCAAAATAATGCTATCACAAGAGGCCTGTTTTACTCAGAAAATATATTTTCCTGCTATTTATAAACTTTTATAAGTGAAAATGTCAAATTGTATCTAGTCCAACATATGTTACTTCATTAACTGCAGGTACAGAAAATTATTCCTGCACAAATATGGATTAGAGCAGGGTCATATAATAATTCAGGCCAAGCCAAAAGGCAAGCTGCATTTTGAAGTTCCTTATTCTAAAGCTAAAATAAATGCCCAAAGGTGTGGAAAATTTTCCTATTGAGTAAATAATTTGCAATAAAAGTTTTGCGGGATTCTTTTGCCAAGTATTTATTTAATATCCTATACTTTCATTTCAAATGACATTAAAATGGGAAGATCTCTTAAAATGTTAATCAACTTTACATTCATGTTTATCACAATTATCTTGAATAGTGAAAGGAATTACTCCTATAATCCAGAGGTATTGAGAATGATTCGCTGCAATTTATACTATGACTACAGAAAATACCAAACTCATAGTAATAAGAACCGGGTTAGGAAAATACAAAACATATTCACATTACTTCAATAGTTTCAGAATTTAGAACCAAATAATACAGCAAGTGATTCTAAAACTAGATTAAAAGTAGAGGGAAAGCACACCTTTTCACAATCCCTTGTGATTTAAGGATTGAATTGTTTCATTCTGAAATATGGAACTTTAGAGACATCCCAAATAATATAAAACTTTTACTCAAAGATTGGTAAGATATCAAAGTTAAAATCAAATATTTTTTTTTACCAAACCAACAAATCTGGGACAAGAACCTCCCCCAGTTTCATAGGTTTAATTTTAGTGATAGTTTCTTGAAGTCACAAATTAGTATCACATTCTCTAAAAACAAACTTAGCTGTTTTTAAATTGGAATTATACAGCTTAGAATAAAATTCAAAAAGCTAAAGAATACACTCAAGGTTTTTATTCCATTCACATATTAATAGTCTACACAAAGTAAGTACTAGACTAAATCCAGAATTAGCCTTGATGCTGCTGATAATAAGCATCTGTACAATATTTAACTTTGCAAACTTTGAAACAAATTTTAAAAACGGAAAAATAAAAGTTAAAATGTTGGGGAAAACAAATTCAAATCAAACCATCAGATTTGTTGCAATTACTTTAAGATGGATTTATCCAGTGGGTTCCTAAATTTGAAAATACAATTAAACATTTATTTTACTCCGTCAAAAGAAAACAAGAACCTTTTGGCCTGAAAGTGCCAACCATCTGAGAGAGAGATTTGTTCATCTCAAATTATTTCTTAACCATGGGAAATCTGTATTATTTCCCAAAAGATATACCGCAGAAGAACCAAAGCAACCATCAACCACCTATAAACCAAAGTAAGTCAAAAAGAGAAGTCAGAGTATGTGGAAGGAAAGTGCTTTGCCTTGGGGAAAGGATTGTCACAGGAAGAAGGTGTTTCAAGCACTATAAAAGCACTTAGCACCATTCAGCTAACAAAAAACAAAGGAAAAGGAAATCTAGGGAAAGGAGCCTGCATTAGATAGGTATCAGACAAGAAGGGGAGGGGGAAGCTTCCAAATTAGTTTCCAACTGTTTTTCTTTTTCCTCCTTAGTTCATTTGTACCACAAAATTACAAGATAGCTTTTTTTTTTTTTTGTTAGATATATTCAACTTTTGCTCATGATTTCAAGGCAACTTTTGTAGGGATTTCCCTGCACTTTATTTATACAACAACCTGTGAAGTAGTAGACTGAAATGAGAAGTCACCTAATCTGTGAATGCAGTTAAACCTGCATCTCCCTAATCCTAACTCTAGTCTAAACTTTACCCACTGTGTCCTAAACAATTCTGAGAATAACCTTCAAAAGTGTTTATACATACAAAGCCACATAAAAATACTCTCTCTAGCTTTGATGGGACAAAGATTACAATTTTTAAAAAATCTGCTGTTACGGTTCCAAACCAAGCCAGCAAAAGAAGAGGCCACACTGAGCAGAACGGGTCTCTACTGGAGTCTCACCTTGGCACGTGGTGAACAATACAAGTAAAAGGGTTTCTAGCCAGCATTACTGGCTTCTGCTAGCCAGCTGGCTATACGGAGTCAGCACGCTCCGCCCTCCTGTTCCTGGTTGCTCCCGGCTGGCTCCACCAAGTACTATTCAGGCCTGGATGGCTTCTGAACCGACCACAGCTGGCTTGCCTTCCTGGCTCCTCTCCCAGCATGCGTCCCATCATCCGACACCCATCTGTGGCCCCATGCATCCCCCTCCCCCTACGCGTGTGTGGCAACTCCGAAACAGTGCATTGTGGCCACTTTGAACGGTGCGTTGTCTCAGATGTTGACAGGCGGCCCCCTCTACCAAGGGGAATGTATCTGGAAAAGAGCAAGCACATGCACAGATTAGTGGACCCGCGGCCCACCCTGGGTGTCCTGCCTGGGCTTCAAGGGATTTTCCTTATGAAACTTGTTGATCAGTCTTTCCGCCCATACGTCTCGGCTCCTCACCCATGAGGCCTCAGCCATGGGGTACCCTTTCCAACGTACTAAGTACTGCAGTGGCCCCCCATGCACCCGAGAATCTAATACTTGGCCTATTTCATAGTGGGTGTCCCCATCCACCATTATGGGTCTGGGCGGGTATGGGGTCGAGTGTCTACTGTTTGATGCCACCACCGGCTTCAGCAGGCTGCTGTGGAAGACCGGATGGCCCTTCCCCAGTAGGGGTGGGAGTTTTAACTCCACTGTCATGGGGTTGATTATTCTGACTATAGGGAATGGATCCAGGTATTTCGGACCCAGCTTTCTGCAAGGCAGCTTCAGTTTAAGGTACTTTGTAGAGAGGTACACCTTTTCCCCTATGCAGAGTGGCTTTTGTGGTGACCTTTTCTTATCTGCCTGGAGTTTTTGGGTCTCAGCTGCTTTTATCAATGCCTGCTTGACATTCCCCCAAAATCCCCTCAAGTTATCCATCCACTCCATCAGGCTGTCTAGTGAGGGGGGCCTCCCGAAGGGGCCTCCCAAGGGAGCTCGGGAATAGGGACAAAGTCCACCCATGTACCACCTTAAAGGGTGTCTGCCCCGTACTGCTGTGTACAGCATTATTATATGCCACCTCTGCAAATGGCAGAAGCTCTGACCAATCATTCTGCTGATAGGTGATGTAACATCGGAGGTACTGCTCAACCATCACATTGACTCTCTCCGCAGCTCCGTTGGTACTTGGATGGAAGGCAGAGCTGAGGCCTTGCAAGGAACCAATCGCCTGAACAAACTCTCCCCAAAATTTGGCCATAAATTGGACTCCCCGGTCCGACATTATCCTTCTTGGTACCCCGTGTAGCCGGTAGACATGGATCAGGAACAATTTGGCCAGCTTGTGAGCCGAGGGTAAGCCTGGACACACGATGAAGTGGGTCTGCTTAGAAAAAAGGTCTATTACTGTCCAGATCACTGTGCTCCCGTGGCTCTCTGGGAGGTCCACAATAAAATCCATAGTGATCTCCTCCCATGGCCTAACAGGGTCGGCAACTGGCTGCAGCAGGCCCGGCGGTTTCCCCAGCCTGGTTTTCATAGCAGCACAGGTTGGGCAGCTTTTTACGTAGGCCTCAATGTCCTTCTTCATCTGTGGCCACCAAAACTGCCTATTGGCCAGGTGTAGTGTCTTCAGGAAACCAAAGTGACCGGCTTGTTTGACATCGTGGCAGCGCTGCAGCACCTGTGTTCTTAGTAAACTGGGAACATACAGTTTAGTGCCCTTCCATGCCAATTCCCCCCTATGGGTTAACCATTGTCGGTTCCCTAGGAACCAGGAGTTGATCAATAAGGCAGGTTTCAGGGTTTGGGTCAGGTCAGTTGCGACAGAGCTCGATCCCCCCTTGGCTTGTTGTTGCTCCGTCTCAATCTTTGCCGCCAGCTGGACTGGTGGGATGATTGCATGCACTACTTCCTCCCGGCCACTCTTGTACTACGGTAGCCAGGACAGGGCGTCTGCCAAGAAATTCGTCCCTCCTGGTATATATTTGAGGGTGAACTGAAAACACTGGAAATATTGCGCCCACCTCACCTGTTTTGGTGACAATTTCCTTGGGGTCTGTAGAGCTGCCAGATTTTTGTGCTCAGTCCATACCTCCAATGGTATTTTACTCCCCAGGAAATGTCCCCACGTCAGCAGTGCCCAGCGCACCGCGAAGGCCTCCTTCTCCCAAATCGCCCACCGTCATTCTGTGTCGGTGAGTTTTTGGGAGGTATAGGCACAAGGCTGCAGCTCGCCTTTATCATTGCACTGCAATAGGACAGCCCCAACGGCTACATTGCTGGCGTCTGCTTGGATAACAAAGGGTCATTCGGGATCGAGGTGCTTGAGGATCAGCTCCTGGGCAAACAAGCCCTTCACTGTTTCAAAGGCCCACTGGCACTCCACAGTCCACTGAAGGGGCTGGTTGGGCTGGGCCTTGGTCATGGCAGGTTTGATTTTCAGCAGGTTGGTGATCAGCAAAGCTACTTGTGTAAACTAGGGTATAAACTGCCTATAGAAGTTTGCAAACCCCAGGAAGCTCTGCAACTGCTTATGCGTCCTGGGAGCCTGCCACTCCAGGACAGCTTTCACCTTGGCAGGATCCATCTCCACCCCACCCCCCACTGGATATCTGGTAACCCAAATAGTCCAAATGGGCGCGATGAAACTCACACTTTGACAGTTTTACATACAGATGTGCTGCAAGTAATTTGTTCAACACCTGCCGGACCAGTTGAATGTGCTCCTCCATGGTCTCCGTATAAACTAAAATATCGTCCAAGTAGACCGGGTGTTGGTGATGTGCGGCTCCTGAGCCGCATGCGGCTCTTTTGTCCCCCTGCTGTGGCTCCCTGTCGGCTGGCTGGCCCCGCCCCTCGCCCTCCCCTCCCAGTTACTCCTCCTGTGGCCTGAAAAGGTAAGGGTGACAGCGGGGATGGAGACTTGCTCCATATTCCAGAGCGGGAGGGAAGCACCCTGCCTCTCATCTCGCGGGCGCTTCTTCTGGCGCTTCTTGGTGCTGCGCGCACCTCAGTCGCTCGAGGAATGCGCAACTTGATCTCCGCTCTGAGACACTGGCCCGGCCCTGCTGCAGCCAATGTTCCACGTCATAATGGGCTCCAGGGGGACGAGGGGACGCCGTCTCCCCCATTGTGAAGTGTGCTGCGCAAGGCGCTGCGAGAGCAGCAAGCAGGCCATGGACGCTCCAGAAGAAGTGCCCGCAAGATGTGAGGCAGAGCGCTTCTCTCCCGTTCTGGAATATGGAGCGAGTCTCCATCCCCACCATCGCCCTTACCTTCTCAGGCCACACGAGGAGTGACTGGGAGGGGAGGGCGAGGGGCAGGGCCAGCCAGCTGACAGGGAGCCACAGCAGGGAGACTAAAGAGCTTCATTTATCTGGGAACCTGAAATGACTCTTGATTTAAATCATATGGTAAAAAGCACCCAAAGAAGAAGAAAGAACATCAGAGTGGAAAAAAACCCAACCCTCGCCTGTTTTTGGAAATGGTTCAAGAGGGAACCAACCCTCGCCTGTTTTTGGAAATGGTTCAAGAGGGAACACATACACACACATACACACACACACGAGAGAGAGATGGGGGGGAAGAGAGAGAGGGAGGGAAAGAGAGATGAGAGAGAGAAAAGGGGAGAAAAAGAAAGAGAAATGAGAAAATGATGGAGAGAATGAGAGAGGAAAAAGAGAGAAACAAATGAGAGAGAAGAAGAGGGAGACAAAT
>QLTV01000867.1:5784741-5806449 GCA_003457575.1 Thermophis baileyi | reverse complement strand
CTTTAAATAGCATGCTGGGGGGGGGGTGTAAAGAAGGGAGTTTCAAGTAGCATTCCCTAGGAAAGACAAATGGGAAGATGCAACTGAAGTTCTGCCTAAGATACTTGTGTATAAAGACTGACAATGAAATAACAGGAACTGATTCTTAGAGCTTGACAGGCTGGATAAAAGATTTCTTGGCAGAGGTTGGGTGTGTTCCCTGAAAACCCTCTGGTCTTGAATTTCAGAGATAAGAAACCCTGAAGCATTCTTGCTAGTTAGATAGCTCTTACAGACTTTCCATAAGGCAGCCTTGTGCAGCTTGTAAAATTGTAAATAGCTTCAGTTCCCCTTTATTCTTTTGGCAGTCATAAAAATCTGTAATTTTGAAAGCACACTCACTCAGCAAACATTTTAGAGCAATCTTGCTGATTTAAGAGGGAAATCCTTTCCAAACTACAACCTGTATGGTAATTTCAGTATGTGTTAATGCATTAGTTTGCAGAGGGAAAAAGGTGGGTTTTGAAAGAGGATGGCCACAAGTTTGAGGGAGGGAGGGGAGTTATTCAATTTCCTGCAAGGATGCTCTTTGTTTCAAATACAAAGCAGTCACAGGATCCTCTAAAGCCACATACTGTTTTAAGGCTCAAGTATGTTTCTGTAACGTGCAGAGAGATATCCCTGCCCTCCTCCCATCCTCCATTTTCTCATTGACCCCTTACCTCTGCAAAGAGACGGAGAAAGAATTTTCTGAGCTGTATCCTACTGGTCTTTATTCTGGTACTGGTAGATGATTGCTCTATAATCCTGGTGAGTGTCTCCATTTGAATTCTGTAATTCACTAAGAGTAGAACAAATCAAACATGGAACTCAGGCTGTATATTTCAATGACAGTTACGCAGTATGTGTCTAGGGAAGTTTTGCTGCAATTTAAAATACCAGAGAGAAGGCTCAAATAGACATTCAGTATTAAAGCAGAAAGTCTACCCTGAATAAATTCCCTTTGCCCAGAACTAGATCAAAGTTTAGGGAATAAACCAGAAATAGTTATAGGGTAACTTAAGTGTTTTGTAATACAAATTTCATCCTTATTTTGCATAGCCACTGCTAATAAACTATGTTAATGGTTCAGATCTTCTGCAGGACACCATGTTAATTTGTCTAATATTTGCCACTCATTATTTATAGGCCATCTGATTAGGTAGTTACTTCAGTCTGTTTCTTTTCCCATCCAAAAAGGGAGGTCCTTGATGCTTCCTCAAACTGCTTTCCTGCTCTTCCCTACATGTTGAGCTGAATTAGTTCTCTTAACCCAGGGGTGTCAAACTGGTAGCCCGTGGGCCAAATGCATCACGCGCAGGCTACGCCCACCCCAGCTCCGCAAAGGGGAAAAACGTTGCGATATGTCACATGATGGCAATGTGACGCTGCGAGCTTGACACCCATGTCTTCACCCATTCTGGAGATAACGGTTGCTTTTTATATTTTTCTTCCTTTAGTTTTGGCCGTATTGGCCGTCTGGTCACCAGAGCAGCAGTCAACAGTGGTAAGGTCCAAGTCGTCGCCATCAATGACCCATTCATTGATCTGAACTACATGGTAATAACCCTCTGTTGTTCTTCACAGGGCCTGAGTTTGTCTGCTTTTTAAGGCAAAGCAAGTTACACTCGATCATAGAAACATTCATATGTCAAAAAATAACACTCCCCTCCAATCAGGGGTGAAATGCTCCCGGTTCGGGCGTGCCTGCGGGTTGCCGGACAGCCGGTAGCGACGGAAGCGGGAGACTTCGCCCACCCGCCCGGACGCCGCCATTTGGGTTCTTTTAGCCTCTGCGCATGCGCAGAACGCTTTGCGCATGCACAGAGGGTAAAAACCCAAATGGTGGTGTCTGGGCGGGTGGGCGAAGTCTCCCGCTTCCGTCACTACCGGCTGTCCGGCAACCCGCAGGCACGCCCGAACCGGGAGCATTTCACCCCTGCCTCCAATGTTCTAGAAACTTGTCCTAGTAAGCTACACTGAGTTAATGTTGTGTGTCTTAATTTCAGGTGTACATGTTTAAATATGACTCTACTCATGGCCGCTTCCGTGGCACTGTCAGTGCTGAGAATGGAAAACTTGTCATCAATGGACATGCCATCACTGTTTTCCAAGAGTGAGTAACATCCCCTCCATTCAGGTTTTCTTTACTTGTGTAGTCTATTTCTTGCTTGCAGAATCTAAGCTGGTCCTTCTCTCTTCTTGCCAGGCGTGATCCTGCAAACATTAAGTGGGGTGAGGCTGGTGCCGACTATGTTGTGGAATCAACTGGTGTTTTCACCACCACAGAGAAAGCTAGTGTAAGTATCTGTTACAGGAGGAAGGAGCATTGTTCAGATTTCTGCTGTAAAGAGAGGTATACAGTTCTGATACTGATGGAAAATTTGGATGCCATCTGGATTCATAAGTGTTTTGTATTCTATTTTTATGAGGGTTGCGAAGAGTGGGACACGACTTTGCAACGGAACAACAAAATTCCATTTTATTTTTTTAGAATTTAATGTGTTATGTACATATGCTCAAAACACCTATCTCCTGAGGAGGAAGTAGATCCATTGGTGAAGTGCTATGGTGAAACAATATTTTTGGCATTTGGACATGACCACTTTAAATTATTTATCTGCTTAGCCGCCTGAACTGAATAAATTTTACAAATAAAAAATGATCAAACATTTCCATCATACAATATGAGAAATCCAGAAAAAAGAATTTGCATAGCAATGTGTGACTAGATTCTTCTTAAGACTGTTGCTTGCTGTCCAGTCTTGGATTATTTGTATTTTTTTAAATATGTTACTCTTTTCCCTTATAGGCTCACTTGAAGGGTGGTGCTAAACGTGTTATAATATCTGCCCCATCAGCTGATGCTCCCATGTTTGTGATGGGTGTCAATCATGATAAATACGACAAATCTTTGAAAGTGGTCAGGTGACTATAGGGGAAAGCAAGGGGGGGGGGAACACAAGGCTGCATTGCCAGAATAACATGGGTTTTCTAAAATGGTGCATGTTCATCCATTGAGTGCTGCTTTCTTCTTTTTTTTCCCAGCAATGCTTCTTGTACTACCAACTGCCTGGCACCACTGGCCAAGGTCATCCATGACAACTATGGCATTATGGAAGGTCTTATGGTATGTGAATTGCACAAGCCCTAGGCAGTTCCTCTGTTTCTCCAACACTTAAAAGAATTCAGAAATGTGTTGCATAATGGTGAAATGTTAAACGGGAATGGTGATCATGTGTGCAAATTCTTCCTGTGGTACTTGGAATACATATTCAACTTTAGGTGGTATAAATGGTCTATCCTGCTTCTCCTATTCCAGACCACTGTTCATGCCATCACAGCCACACAGAAGACTGTGGATGGCCCCTCTGGGAAGCTGTGGAGAGATGGCAGAGGAGCAGCTCAGAATATCATCCCAGCATCCACAGGTGCAGCCAAGGCTGTAGGCAAAGTCATTCCTGAGCTGAATGGGTAAGCCTGCCTGAGCACAAAGTGCAAATGATTGCGTCATAGGCCAAAACAAGGACTATGTATATCTTAACCTGAATCTTTTCCTACATTCACAGGAAGCTCACAGGAATGGCTTTCCGTGTCCCAACTCCAAATGTTTCTGTTGTGGACTTAACATGCCGCTTAGAGAAACCAGTGAGTATTCCTACAGTAGTTCTGAGCCTGCTTTACTGCTTGTACAAGACTAAGGTTCAAAAATCTAGATCAGCAAAGAGATTCAGAAAACTCATGTAATGGTTAACCAATGCTTAGCAATCCAAATCTGATGGTCCTTACTTTTCTAGGTTTTGGGGAGTTTGTTCAAACTCAATTATTTGGGGGGGGGGTTTTGCCAGATTGGGAAATGCTGCTCTAAATGTATTGCAATCAACTTCTTTCTAACTTAAGTTAGGAGTGGGGAACTTGTGTTCCTCGAGATCTTGAACATGTTTTTTGCCAAGGCTGTTTGAATGGTAGCAGATGTTGGTGAGAATGAGTTGACCATCAGCTTGCTACACAATAGGAAATCAGGGCAGAATTCAATTATTTAATACTTCTGTCTCCCTCACTTGCTTTCTTAGGCGAAGTATGATGATATTAAGAAAATGGTGAAGGCAGCTTCTGAAGGCCCAATGAAGGGTATTCTGGGATACACAGAGGACCAGGTAAACTGAAAAATTTTGATGATACAAAAATAACGGTCCATTGGAGCGCTTTGTAACAATTTTGGTAACGTGATTAGAAATTTGGCAATAGTTTTTAGGTATTGTAGACATGACTGACTGTATGTAGTCATAAAACATGCTTTTTCTACTCTGCCTTCAACATGTAAAATGTGGCCATCTAGTACAGCCAACCATTCCATCTAGGTGCATTTGATTTGGCTCATAAATATACATGGAGGCTTAATTTCGAGACGTCGCTCTTCAATGCTTATCTTCATGGATTATAACATCTACTTCTCCCCCAGGTGGTCTCTTCTGACTTCAATGGCGATACCCACTCTTCCATCTTTGATGCAGCTGCTGGCATTGCTCTCAATGATCATTTTGTCAAGCTGATCTCCTGGTAAGAGATGGAAGTGGGTAGATGATGGCTGTTAGTTGGCTTATTGGATTTGGGAAGAGATGGAGGTGCAACATTTAATATTCTGCAGAACAGCACAGGTGGGAGTATGTGGTGGCAAGCAATGGCTTCATGCCGCTGTTTTTGCTACTGCTATTTTTCTGAAGACTAAAAGAAACCCTCCTTTCTTTCTTTTTTAGGTATGATAATGAATATGGATACAGCAATCGTGTGGTAGACCTGATGGTTCATATGGCATCTAAGGAGTAAAGACTACAGTTTTCTTTTTCTTGCAACTTGGCTCTGTATTTTGCAGTTAGAGGCACTTCGTTCCATCTGCCTCTGAGGAAGTAGAGAGGCTGGAAGAAACGTGAATGTTTCAGTAACATCTCCCCTCTTAATAAAGTAATCTGTCTCAAACAATTTCTTCTCTTGTGTGGCAATTTTGGAGACTGAGGTTGTAAATACAAAAGGAGGCTTTTTCCTAAGGTTAAGATCTAGCTTACATTTTGCAATACACCCACAACACATTTGCAGGCTCCAGGGTGCAGCTGCCATATGAAAATGCCTTACTTTACCTAGTATTACAATTATGAAGAATCCTTTTTTAATCCTGGAGTTTGGCTTCATTAGGGAAATACATTTGGCACAGGCCTTTATTTTATCCCTTCTAGAATCCATTTCAAAAAGCATTGCTTTACAACTTGCATAAATTACTCAATATTTTTGTGTTGCGTTCCTCTAAAATATATGAATAGTTTTGATCACCCACTTTGGAAATAGGCTGCTGATTCTTAAACTCTGCTAAAGTATTAAAATAGCTGAAACTTGTGCAGGCTTGTTCTCTTCCACAATCCTGAATAGCTATGCATGAGTAAGTGGTTTTATTGTACCACCTGTAGCTAAAAAACTTGTCAATTTTTAATTCCCCCCCCCCACTTCCCACTGTGGACTGAACTAAAGATATATGGGATGACGAATGAATTCTGTTCCTGCAGAACTGTATGGAATTAGGAAATGCAAATGCTACTCATATTACATGAACTTGGGCAAGCTGAAACGGCTATACACTTCCTGTAGCAGTGGATTTAATGATATATACATTTTCATATGCAAACGAGTGACACATTTTGGGGGGGAAACCCTTGTGGAGGAAATTTTGTATTCTGAGATCCCTTTGACCTGCCAGAGGAGGGCTGCAATACTGGTGGGTGGTGAGAAGGGCCTTGAACTTCCTAGCTGTAGCCCTGGCCCTGTTTCCTGCCCAGATACACAACAAAGCTGCTGGTTATCGGTTAATATTTCTGCTGCTGTCATCTATTCTGGAAGAATGAACATACTATGTGTTGGTTTCCCTGCTACCTCTCATCTAATCATGTGAGATGGGCTCCCCCTTTCTGCGCTACCTGCAAACTTTGAGTATGATCCTGATGGTTGCAATAAAGATGAACAAAGAAGAAAAATCTGCCTGCCTATCTGGAGTCCCTTCATATACTGGAAAGGGATTACAAAGTGAGCATTTGGAGTCTGGAAGTAAACAAGATTTGTTCCATATAAATGAATAATAAATGAATATCAATTTGATAACAGTTAAATTTGCTGACATTGTAAAATCATGAGAAAGTTTTAAAATTCCATGCGTCCTTCCCTCCCCCCCCAGTTATAAATGGGGGGGGGACTAAATCATTGACAATGTAGAATGCATTCTAATGCAGAATTTAATTGCCTTGGAGGTCATTTCTGCCAAAAAGGAAAAAAGGGAAGAATAACTTCAGCATTTTTTTTCATCATGCCTGGTATCTTGCTTTGAGTCAGTGTTGTGTTAACTCCTAGTGACTGCCTGGACATGACCCTGCAGTTTTCTTGGAACTCATGGTCTTCTGAGAAGCCTATTCCTATTTCTTTTTTAAACATATTTTTTATTAAATAAGTATTCAATAGAATAAAAGCAATTTAAATTTTGAAGAGAAGAATAGAAAAAAGAAAAAGACAGAAAATAAAAAATATAGTGACTTCCGATCTTAACAGCAGTTATATGGTATTACATTTTACCCTCTCTCAAGTTTACAATGTAATATCCTTTCCGTGATCTCCCCTTTCTAATCATCAAATCCATAAATCTCCAATACATATTTTCTTTTTTCAGCGAAAAGGTCCATAAGAGGTTTCCAGTCACTAATAACTGTAGCTGATCTTTAAGAAAATTAATTTTGCCATCTCTGGTAGTTCTATCATTTTCATCAACAATTCCTCTGTTGTATTTCTGAGTTTTTCCTACTGTATTTCTAATCCTAGTAAAGAGTTGTGTCATGATTAAGAAGACCTTTTTGTTTCAATGAAGAATTATATTTTTTATTTATTCCCACCTTTATTATTTTTACAAATAACTCAAGGTAGCAAACATATCCAACACACCTTCCTTGTAATCATACTTGACCTCCATGTGTAAGTAACCTGTTCATAAGTTTCAAGTAACGTCAGGCCTTCATTACGATTTCTATTTTAAAGCAATATATGTAACTACCAAACATAACTGCTTTTAGGACGTCTGAAGATTTTAGCTATGACACTGATCTGCCTACTACCATGGAGGTTAACTTTTTATTTATTTTTTGCTCTTGTCCTTTTTTTCTCAGCCATGGCCCTTCTGCTCTCTTGTGATCTTTAGCTGGCATTTTGTCTAGCTTGTGATTTGTTGAAGATTAAATCTCTAATAATTTCTATGAGAAAAAAGCTTAAAATGGTAAATTCTATGACTTATCGTATCATCCTTCCCTCCTCTCTTAGCCCTTGCTTGTAAGATAACACAGTTGTAGTGAACTGTAAGAATGCAAGAAATGTTACATAAATAGCAGTAAGAGGCATCTGCCCCCTTGGAAAAGGGACATAATAAAGCGGTGTACGAATACAGATATTAAATTAACTGGTTAGGAATAACTGGCTACCCATTTGGGAGACAATAAAGTTATCATCACTGTCAGGGGTGGGTTCTAACTTATGGCACCTCGCTGCCGGTTTGCTTCCTCCCGCGCCGCGTGGCCATGCCTCGGGGGTGCGCGCGCTTCACATGCGCACATGCGCAGTAAAAAAATAAAAAAATTTAAAAAGCCGAAAACAAGATGGCGATGCATGCGCAGTGCCGGAAACTCTGCTTCCGTGCATGCACAGGAGAAAAAATAAAATAAAAAAAATTCAAAAAAAAATAAATCAAAAAAAAGATGGCGGTGCCCACGGAGCGGCACCGACCGAACCGGATCGGTGATGTCATCGTGACGTCACCAGTGGGTTGCTACCTGTTTGGGCGAACCGGTCCGAACCAGTAGCAACCCACCTCTGATCACTGTGCTCCAAACCTTGAAGGCAGTCACAGTGCTCGCCTACGAAACCAGCACACCTCTACTGCATTTAACAATTTTTAATGGAATGTAAGCACGGAACTCCACCGAGTTCCTTTAATTCCTTTAGCTTCCGCTGAGAATCCTCTAGATGGCTCTCCGGGGCAATAAAATGTGATTTAATATGCTGGCAGTGATTGCAAGGCTGGTGGATCCAGTGTTCCTGGAGTTTTCTGTTTTCTGCAAAACAGATATACCCCCACCTGCACCCCACCCCGTAAATAAGGGAAAGGCACATCACTTATGCCTCCAAACCAGATTTGCCTCTAGCAATGGCATTTCCCAACCCAGCGAATGTTGCAGCAGTATGTTGAATGTGTGAAGTTCTGTGTGAGTTTTGGCTGGGAGAGAGAGAAACGTGGAGCAGAGATGGCTGCAAAGAAAGGACATGCAGGCTCATCTTAGGACATTTTGTTTTTTAATCAGCATTTATACCCTGAAGTGAATCCTTCCATTCCCCACCATTCAGTCAGAGCTGAAGAAGCTTCTTGGATGAGAAGTGAAACATGTTCAAAGAAAAAAAAAAGTAAGTCCAGTTGTCTCTTGAAAAAGCACCTTTGGGACACCCTGAAGTGACAGGACACTATTTGTGGGGTTGCGGCATGCTTGCTATTGTAAGGTAAAGATTGGTATAGTATGAAGTGGAACCTTACAATTGCAGATTTTGTTGCTTTTAAGAAACACCACAAGAGCTTGTAGTTAGATGCATTAGAAGATTTTAAATAAACTCCTTAGATGTATGAACTGAACTAGTTTCTCTTTTTTAATCATTGAACAGGCCAAAGAAGAACAATGATTCTCAGTAAAGATTAACTATTGTGAAAAATATTTTAAATATGATTCGGGATGGGGTGGGGGAATCTAAGTAAAACCAAGTTAACAATTTTAGATGTAGCTGTGCTTTCTGGCACAGGGTGCCACAAGCAACAATTGACATTTGGACACTTGAACAAAGCTAACTCATGAAGTATGGAGACCAGAGAGGTCTCCCAGTAACAAACTGGATTAGTAATAAAAATCTGGCAAAAAGCTCTTGGCTGCTTCAGCAAATGCAAATCTGTATCTGCAACATGGCTTCCAACCTGTTCAAAAGGAAGTTCTGCTAAGGGCAAATGCAAACAGAAAATAAAGACATCCCAACAGGGTTCTAATTTTTTTTACTACCGGTTCTGTGGCCGTGGCTTATTTTGTGGGCATGGTTTGGAGGGCGTGGCTTCAGGTGGGCGTGGCTTGGTGGTCAGGTGACTGGGTGGACATGGCCAACTTGTAAAATGTGATGAAACTCACTTAACAACACTCTTGCTTAGCAACCAAAATTTTGGGCTCAATTGTGGTCATAAGTTCTTTCTTCTTTCTTTCTTTCTTTCTTTCTTTCTTTCTTTCTTACTTTCTTTCTTTCTTTCTTTCTTTCTTTCTTTCTTTCTTTCTTTCTTTCCTTTCTTTCTTTCTTCTTTCGTTTCCTTTCCCTTCTTCCTTTCCTTTCCTTTCCTTTTCTTTCCTTTCCTTCTTTCCTTTCCTTCTCTTTCCTTTCCTTTCCTTTTCTCTTCTTTCCTTCTTTCCTTTCCTTTCCTTTCCTCTTCTTCCTCCTTTCCTTTCCTTTCCTTTCCTTTCCTTTCCTTCTTTTCTTTCCTTTTTTCCTTTCCTTTCCTTTTCCTTTCCTTTCCTTTCTCTCTCTCTCTCTTTCTTTCTTTCTTTCTGTCTTTCTTTCTTGTCTCTCTCTCCCTTCCTCTTTCTTTCTTTATTTCTCTTTCTCTCTTCTCAGCGGCAGGAGAAGGAAGAAAGTGCTCTGGGACTGGGAGGGTGGGTGGCCCGGCCCGGCAGCGGCGCGTCCCTGGTCATGTGCCATCCTGGAGTACCGTTGCCGCCACCGCCGCTTCTTGCCTTCCTGGTTTCGGCTCCAGGACCAGCAAAGAAGCACAGTTGAGCTGGACTGGGGCCATTCCCCCCCCCTCACCCTGCCTGAACATACAGCCGCCGTGCCCGCCTCTCGCCTGTCGCGGCTCCATCGGCAGCGGCTTCAGGAGATGCGGGCTTGTCTGGAGTTGCTCCCTTGCACCCGTGCCCGCAGCAATAAAAAAATAGCTTCTGCGAATGCGCAGGAGAAAAAATAAGAAAAAAAAAAAAAAAAGCAAAAAAAAAGCCAAGATGGCGGCGCCCACGGAGACACCGACAGAACCGGCTCTGTGATGTCATCACCGAGTTACTAACGGTTCTAAAGAACCAGTAGGAACCCACCTCTGCATCCCAACCTGTCTGATAGCAGATGAGAGCTGAGAGTGAAAAGATGTTTCAATACTTCAGAGATGTGAAAAGAGCCATTTAGACAGCCCAACTTCTATTTGAAACCATCTAGAGAAGAGGAACTATTTCATTGGGTATAGGTTAAACTGTCAGCCTGCCCTTGCTCTGACAATGTTCTTCCTCTCAGTGTTCATCTTGAAGCACAAGACTTAATTTTGTGGTTTATGCTCTGCAGCACTGGAAATCTGCAAACTCTCTTCAGGCTTGTCTCCCTACTCTTATTGTTTAGGACCAAACACATCTAGATCAGTAGTGAGTTCTAAATCCCATCACTACCGGTTTGCTCGTGAGCGTGCGCGCAACGCTTCTGCACATGTGTAGAAGCATCCTGGATGGGTGGGCAGAGCCTCCCACCGCCGCTACCGGTTCACAGAAGCGGGCCGAATTGGAGCAACCCACCGCTGACCTTGATCACTTAGTCTCTTTTCCTCAGGTTTAGCTTCCATTCCTTGAATTAACTTTCCATCCTTCTGTATCTCAAAATCTTTCTTAAAGTTTAATGCTCAGAATTAGAAAGGGTATTCCAGGTGAAGCCTGACCAATTAATGTAGTGGAATTAGTGCTGTCCTTGGGAAGTTTCCTGCACCTTTAAAACAATGGGCTACTACAGAGAATAGATGCAGCATGAGTTAGCAGAAGCACTGCACTACTCCTGTAGGAGGAGGAGTGGCAGAACCTGGGGGCAGAGTTAAAAGAGGGATCAGCCTGGAATCTCTACATAGCCACAACAGAACTAAATCCAACCCCTCTTGAATTCCATTGACCATTATCTAGCACCAAAATAATGCTGACTGTTAGTTGACTGTTAGTTCCTACACATAGGCATGGGTAGCAATAAATCAGTTTAATTGGACTTTCATGTGTGGACCTGATCTTTCCTGCCTGACAATTCCTGGCCTTTTGCATGTTTCCATATAATATGTCTTCAGTTGGTTAGTCTGAAGTTCTCAGGACTTTCAATCCTTTTCTCCTCTTACACCAGTGGTCACCAACTGGTGGTCCATGGACCACTGGTGGTCCGTGAGAAAATTTTGGTGGTCCGCAGAAAAATTATTTGCATTTTTTATATTGCACTAAATCAGGGGTCCTCAAACTACAGCCCCTGGGACAGATACATGCAATGAACGTTTGGGTTGCTGCAGAGAGTCTCCCCCTTTGGGGTCTTTTTGTGTGGGTCGGAGGAGGGAGAAATTCCGACTTGGGTTCTGCTTCAGCCTCCTGGTGCGGGGCTTTGGGCGAAGGCTGGAGGGAAGCGCCGCTGGTGGCAAAGAGCCGGAGGGCCTTGTTCCAGTGGGACTACATCATGGCCTGGAACTGGCTGACCATCTCAGCCCACAGAGCCTCCAGGCGCCAGTCCTCAGTGAGGTGCTTCTGCTGAGCCTCCTTCTCGGTCAGATTTGAACTGAACCAGCTGTTTTGTCAACTCTTTCTCATGGTGTCTGCTTAGCTCCAACAACTGCTTCCTGTTGGGGCCCTAAGGAGCCCAGGCGGGCAGGCGAGGAGAGGCTGGGAGGGGAAGGGCGAGTAGAGGCCGGCGAGGCGCCCCTTGACGTGAGTGACATTGAGTTGGCCACGCCCACCCAGTCACATGACCACCTGGCCACGCCCTCCCAGCCGGTCATTAGGCAGATCATATTAGTGGTCCGCGGGATTTAAAATTATGAATTTAGTGGTCCCTGAGGTCCGAAAGGTTGGTGACCCCTGTCTTACACGGTTCATTTTTTTCCCTTTTCTCACATTCGCTTGTGGGGTTCAGGTTCTTACCTGACTTGCTCTCTCTTCATAAAGGAGGAGGGCACAGTTCTTAGCTATGGAGAAGCTTAGGTAACTCAGCCTACAAAATACTTTCTTACAAAAATTTAGAAACTATATTTCTACTGATGCTGCTTAAAACTGCATTTGCCCTTTTAGCTGCCAAGGTCCTTATCATGAATATTGTTCCTAAGTTAGGCATTCCTCATCCTGTCTCTACATTTGATTCATTTTTTCTCTCCTAAGTAAAGAACTTTGCATTTCTTGCTAATGTTATGTTATTTTGGGCCTATTTCTCTAACCTATAAATAGTTTGAATGTTTCTATTTTTAGTTTGTTTGCTATTCTACTGAATTCTGTCGTCTGCAAATTTTGATAAGCATTGTGTCATCTTCATCTACTCCATTAATTAAAATTACTGGTAGTATCAGGCCCAAGGCAGAACTCTGTGGCTACAGGTAGTTCTCAACTTACAACAGTTCATTTAGTGACTGTTCAAAGTTACAACAGCACTGAAAAAAGTGACTTATGACCATTTTTCACACTTACAACCTTTGTAGCATCCCATGTGATCCAAAATTCAGATGCTTGGCAACTGCCTCATATTTATGACGGTTGCTGTGTCCCGGGGTCATGTGATCGCCTTTTGTAACTTGACAAGCAAAATCAATGGGGAAGCCAGATTCACTTAGCAACTGTGTTACTAACTTATCAACGGTGGTGATTCACTTAACAACTGTGGCAAGAAAGGTTGTAAAATGGGACTTAACAAATGTCTGACTTAACAGGGCTCAGTTGTGGTCATAAGTCAAGGACTACCTGTATACCTTACTATACTCCAGTTTGATGAGGAATCACTCATAAGAATACTTTAAATATAGTTTTTAAGTGAGTTCTAGCTCCACTTAGTTAGATGAGCCATTTAACTATAGTTAACGAACTTACTAATAAAAATATCAAAGACAGTATACTTGCTAAAATCAAGTATACTAGGGTATCCTTACAAACTACCAAGGAATTTATTCAATCAAATACTAAGACAACATTAGTATGGCAAAACTTGTTCCTAACACATCTAAGTTGATGTCTAATAATTTGCAGCTACCAAGACACTCTCCTATCTTATGATCCAGCCAATGTCAGACTACCAAGTCTGAAGTTCTGCTTCCAGTCTTCTTTTTTAAAAGACAAAACCAAAACTTGTCCTTTTCTAGGGGCTTGTCTGAGATGCTTATTCACTTTACATTCTTGCCGTGGGCTCAGCCCTCTGACTGTTGCTATGGTAGTGGCTCTTCCCCCCCCCACCCCCACATCCCTCAGTGGCATCTCCTTTCCCTTCTAGAATAACACAGATGGATCAGCCAAATCACCTGCAAGTTTCTTCACGTAGGATGTTTCACGTTAACCTGACCTGCAGATTTAAAGTTTAAACCTTTAAAAAAAAAAAAAAAACCCTAACAATGTTTCTCTCAGTATTGAGCTTCAGCCTTGTCCATTCTTACTGCTGTCCACAATTGCCTGGTAAAATTCACACACTTTGGAATAAGACTGAGCCAAAATAAGTGTACTTTTCTTTTGTTAATTGTCACTCCATTAAATATCTTCACTAAATATTGCTATACTGTGTCCTATTTCAGGAGAAGCCATATTTGTTCTTGGCATCTTGCCCAAACTCTACCTTTCTTGACACTCTATAAATCCAAGTCACTCTGTAATTTGGGATTTGGGGCTGTTTTTCTTTCCACAAGTACTACACATACTTCCAGAATGTGTGTCTGTGTGGGGACATGCAACTGCAGCCTTTTTCTGCTGTTTCCCTTTTTTTTCTTTTTGAAATCCTTTGTGAATATACTTATAGTTTTTCTTTTATTTAAGGAACTCATCTATCTTGGACTATTTTAAATTCTTAATGAAATCCTGATTATTTCTATTTATTAAAGCCATATTTACTTCCCCTCTTTATCAATAATGTCAGCATTGCCACTAATTTTATTTTATTTTTATTGTGCTTTGGTAGTTATAATGTTATGTTGCCCCAAGTATTGTCTTTTTGGTGAATGATGGGCTATAATTTATTTTTTAAAATATACTTAAACATGCCCCAAGGAAAAAAATTAAAATAAATTTATAATACAAACATATTAAAGAAATAATAAATAATAATGCAGAAGTTAATATTTAAAAATACATTGGGGCATAGCATAGGCATAAATGCATATGCAACTTTAAGGGGAAAAAATCATAAGATTGGATTTATAATAATTATATAATTATTATGTACAAATAATTATGTACAAATGAAACATTTTTGCCATGTACAAAACTGAGGAAGAGACGAGGCAATTAGAAATGTTCGA
This sequence comes from Thermophis baileyi, assembly GCA_003457575.1. NCBI lineage: Eukaryota > Metazoa > Chordata > Lepidosauria > Squamata > Dipsadidae > Thermophis > Thermophis baileyi. The sequence continues at coordinate 5,792,069 of QLTV01000867.1, read as the reverse complement.
AGCAAAAACAGAAAAATAATAACTGCATCTAGCAACAATTAAAAAAAAGTGCCATGGCTTTTTTTTTTTTAAACAGAAAAGTATGATTTAATTTGGGGTACTTCCTTGTAGTAAGTACCCCAAAGATCTGGAGAAGCATGAAGTCCAATAACTGTTATGTCATTTTTGTAGCTCCCCACTAATTTTGATTAGTTTAGCACAGACAATGAGGTTTGAGGGGAGACTTGACACAATACTCTGCTTCAGACTTCCTTGGCTGGTGACCAGTCCTGGCAATGTTGGTGTTACTGCAGAGTGCTGATACAAGGAGAGAGAAGAGCATTTTTTACAAGGTCTTGTACAACACTTTGCACAAAGTGAGCATCAAAGATGCGGATCCTTGAGGAAAACTGGCCAGAGCAATCCCAGAGGGACCCAGGGAGAATAGACACTTAAGCCAATGGGCCAATCCAGGATTTGGTGGCTACAGGCTTATGCTGGGCATGACATACCTGAATTAAATTTTTCTGAAATGCTTACCTCTTCTGTTGCAGGAATGGGAAGGAAATTTGACTTCTTCCAACTCTCCTTATTTTCCCGTGTTGGAAAAAGCAAGGAAATGCAGGATGGGTGAGCCAGCAACCTTAAATATGTAGGAGCCGCATTCACGAGACTGAAGGGCTATTTAATCCAGCAGGAAGTAACAGGCCAGAAGGTACCCCTGAGAAGCCAAGTCAGACTTAAAGGCCACCCCCCCACACACACTTCTTGATCCCAGAAGGTCCAAGTATTGAGACTTACTTCCATTGAAATGTGAAGCTGAATAGTTATAGCAGAGGCCAGGAACATCTCGTAGCTGTGAACTCCATCAATTAAGGACTGTACATTTTTATGTGTCCTAAATCTCCTATTAACTTTCACTGGATTGCCTTAAATTCTTATTGCTATGTGAAATATTTCGCTACCATTCAAGTTTTACCACCTTTATGATGTCACATTCTCTGTCTTTCGAGTTTAGAAAGCCCAATGTACTGTACATTCCCCTCTTAAGAGATATTTCCCGGTTTAAGTTTAGGAGGTTTTGCATCACTGTCTCATTTACAGTTGTCCCATCTGGAATTTTATTGCTCATTCACCATGTCTGGAGTTTTTGCGGTTTGTATATACCCTTGGGAATAATTTGGGATCATCTGAATACCCGCCCATTTCATTGCTCATAACAGGGTCATTACGTATCTTTTAAAAACTCGGCTACATGAGACACACATTTCAGAAACAAACTCACTAACAACAGCTGTTGAAAAAGGAAGGTAACCATTTAATGTTCTTATTTCCAGACATAACACATCACATATGACTTCTGCGCCAGAAGGGCACAGCCAAGCAAGGCAAGGACAGAGCTGAGGTGGAGGGATGGGGTTCATTCTGTGTCTCCACAACAACAGACTGTCACTATTGTGTACATTTTGGCCTGGAGGGAGGGCTCTATTAGCCCAGCCTTCGGTCCACTTGGCACCAAGAGAAAGTTCAGTTTTGCTGAACTTAGGCAGACCCTGCTCATATACGTATAGCAGGGGGAGGAGAGTCACATACGTTTGGAGGCTGCAAGGAAGACGGGGCTTCATAAGGCAAATCTTCAGGGCACCAGATACATTTAGATGGGAGCCTCCCCACACAAGCAATGGCAAGAAGGAAGGAGTAGGAAGGGATGGGAAAGAGCTGGGACATCTCCTTGCCCTGGGCATCTTGGTTGGCTCCACCTTCAAGTAGGGAAGGCATGAATGGCAGAATTCTAAGAGCGGCTTCTTGCCCCTTTCTGCCCCTCAGAGCTTTAGCTAGGACAAATCTCCCCCTCAATATGCTCACACTCCTGGGACAGGAGGGGGACACGCAGAGGGGACAAAGCCTCCCTCATTATCTTATCGAGGCATCACTTGGGAGGTCATGATCGGACTCCTCTGTTTCCTCGTTTGGGGCCGATTCACAGTTCGGTACCGGAGTAAAAGCAGGAGATTTTCTGAAAGAAAAAAAGGGTGGGGGTCACATGGGCACTAGGGCTAGGAGAAGAGGGAAGAGGCCTCAAAGGGGTCAGACACAGGGCTCAAGAAGCATCAGGCCATAAGACAGGGCACAGGTTGCATGGAGAGACTTGGCTGAAGGATTAGGGTGGCTTCATAACTAGAGTGGACACTGTTGAAGAGCACAAAGAGGAAACTCAGGTGGGCAAGGAGGGAGCTTCATTGGGTTCTTGCTAAGCCTAAGATTACAGTTGGATGGGAAAGTCAAAAGTCTTCCCCAGCCCAGTGCTGCATTGAATTCAGTGTCCCATAAGCTAGTGCAAAGGCCCGGCTGATCAGTGGTGCTTCTTTTTCCGATGAAAGTTGTTGTTCGACAGCGATTGCATCTGACAAAACTGCATCACCTTCTAGAGACACATGGCACGAAACACAACTCCTGCAAGTCTGCAAGGGGGGGGGGGTTACAGCCAATCACTCAGAATCCAGCTCAGGTTTGCCATCACCCCCCCCCTTGCCTTTGAGGTGCTCCCATAACAGAGAAGAGAACTCCAGAAGTCCATGTTGCCTGGTCTCACCCCTAGACCCTTCTGCACCTCTTAGTGCTATCTGGAGAACTCATATGATCTAACCCCACCCCGCTCCCTACATCATCAAGGATTACAACATGACTATACTATAGTCACCCATGGTCACTTACCTATCTCCAGACTGGGTGATGAGGCGACGACATGTCTCCATCTGCACATCTAGCCCACGCTTCATGCTGCACATCTCCATGTATTCATGTAGATGCCGGTTCATGTCATTCTTTGCTGTTGCTAATTCCAGCTAAAGAAAAGGGTAGCAACACAGGGGATAATTCTGCCAACAATATTGGGGACATTACGCTATCTCCTGCTGTTTTCAAAAAGCCTGGTTGTACCTATATTGCTGGCCAGGCAAATATTCCCTTATACCACTCTGTATGCAGCGGTGGGTTGCTCCCGGTTCGGCCCAATTCTTAGAACTGGTAGCAACGGGTTTTAGAACCCACTACCAGGGGTGGGTTCTGCTTTTCTTTGCTGCCGGTTCGCTCAGTGATGCGCCATGTGGGCGCGCGCGTGCTTCGCGCATGCACAGTGCGCTTCATGCATGCACAGTGCTTTAAAAAAGCGGTGCATGCGCAGAAGCAAAAAACAAGATGGCGGCACCTATGGTGCCGCCGAAAGAACCAGTTTGGGGGCGTGGCAGGCCTGGGTCGCTGCCGGTTCTAGCGACTCAGGCCGCCAAGTTACTACCGGTTCTATAGAATTGATCCGAATCGGGAGGAACCCACCTCTGCCCATTACTGTCTATATCCCAACTTTGTCATATACATACATACATACATACATACATACGTACGTTTGTACATACATACATAATTTCCTCTGTGGTTGTCCTTCACTGCAATGCTTCTTCCATTTGTACATAAAAACTGATTTTCATCATAGCCATGCTCTAGTGTGACCAAGAAATAGGCTACCCTATGTTCTAGAGAGTTGCCATTTGGCCAAAACTTTATTGCACCTCAAATCTGTGGATGCAACAATTGGACATCCAGCGTCAAAGGATATTCCTCTTTAGACAAATGCTTTTGGAATTCTTAAAGTCCAGACATTATATCAATGCAGATTTTGTTTTAACCATAATATACCAAACGAATCAGAAGTTGCTTTATACATAATTCTAGGTCAAAATCAAACCACATTATGCATTGTGTAAACCAATTGGCAAGTTCCCGTGGGTAATTTATTTAAGTAGGACACACACTAGTTTTCTTTTTTTCCCCTTTTCAGTAACCTTTTTTCTTTTTCTAGAGAGATTTAACTGCTTTCTTTCATTATTATTTTTCTTTTTGCCATTGCCATCTAGCTTTTCTAAGCCATGACATTTGCATTGGGCTATGCCAATGATAATAAGTATGCCAGTTTGCAAGCTTTATATTTGATAAGGTGAAGGCAACTTGTGTTTCTCTTGCTTCCAAACCTGACAGATATTGTTCTTTCCCCACCTCAATTTGGTCAATGGTTTCCTGATATTCCTTCTCTCTGCTTTTGAAGAGTGACTCTGTGTCCTTGATCACTTTCTCCAAACTGTCATCTGATTGCTGAAGAAAGAGAGAGAGAACAGATACCATTCATGAAAACCAAGGCTAGAGAAGCCATTCCTATCACATGGCAGATCTTATAACCATTATTTCTCTTTAAAAAATCACTTATTATGTTGTTTCCAGAAAGGCAATTTCACCTGAGAGTTAGCGTAACATAAGTTTGGGTAAGCTAAATTCAAGCTGTAAATCAGGAATGTTCCTTTTCACTTTGCCTCAACCATGATCTTGCTGGTTAGCGTCAGACAGATCACTTTCTCAGCTCTATCTCTCTGCCCTTTTGCAACAGAGAGGCCACATTTAGAGGTGGCTCAGAAAACATACATGCAACTGTTCAAAACTTCATATGCATTATACAACAATGAACAGATGCTAAAAGCAGCACTGAAAAATGTGGAAGATGGTAAACAATCTTGGAAAATTGAGCTCTCATTTCTAGTACATTTTCTAATCACTATGTTACTATAAGTGTTTTTAAGGCTTACTGTTTCAACTTGCTTTGCTTCAGGTTATTCTTATAGATAATCTAGATGCCTCAGCTACATCAAAATGCTCTCCACTTCAGGCAATCTGGAGCAATCAGAACCTATCATCATTTTCTTTAAAATCTTCAACTGCTTCTGTATCTTACTATATACTTTCAAGACATCTCTTCCAAAATATTAAACTTTCCTTCCTACAAAGCACTGAAAGAGATTTCCTTCACCTCCCCATTTTACCCTCTCATAGGATAGAGAAGGAAACAATATATGAACTAAAAGCACCCAATTAATTCCCTGGTTGAGAGAAAGATTTAAACCTTGTCTCAACTTCACACCTTCATCATTACTCTACTTAGGCTTCCTTTCTCATCCCACTATATTTCCAAACTGGTTTAAAAATTGGTACCAGTAGTTATACTGCTAACTGGAACAAATATTGAAAGCACATTATGACTTTATTAAAACATCTGCACAGATTACTACCTACGTATCTAATCTGCCTAGATGCTAATAGTAACAGAACAGAAGCATGTTCTATGAGTTAGGTGGCAATGTAATGTAATGTAATGATGGAATGGAATGGAATGGAATGGAATGGAATGGAATGGAATAGAATAGAATAGAATAGAATAGAATAGAATAGAATAGAATAGAATAGAATAGAATAGAATAGAATAGAATAGAATAGAATAGAATAGAATAGAATAGAATAGAATAGAACAGAATAGCTTTATTGGTCAAGTGATTAGACACACGAGGAATTGGTCAAGTGATTAGACACAGGAGGAATTTGTCTTCGGTGCATAAGCTCTCAGTGTACATGGAAAATAACAATAATAACCATAATAATGATACCAATAGAGAAGGTAGTCGAACAGTTGAGAAGGATAAAAGTAACACAGCCATACTACATGGATAATATACTTAGACATAAGACAAAACTGTGGAAACTGTTTAGCAGAGTGGCACAAGGAAAAAATTGTCTCTGTGTCTAGTTGTTTTGGGATGCAATGCTCTGTAGTGGCATTGCAAGGGGAGGAGTTAGGATGCCAACACCTCCTCTCATCACATTTATCTATTTATTTTTTATCTATCACATTTATCTAATTTTTTTAATTGTTTATCTATCACATTTATGCAAATGTGATAAACAAACAACAGAGAAGCAGTATGGTACAATGGTTAAGCAGTTGGACTAACCCTGGGGAGACCTCAGACATGAAAGCTTTTGAATGACTTTCAACCAGTCTCTCACTCAGCCCAACCTACTTTCCAGCATTGTGGTTGTGGTAAAAAAATAGAGGCAAAGTATCTATCTATGCTACCTTCAGCTCCTCCTGGAGGAAAGGAGGGATATAAATTAATAAATAGATCAGCAATAAACTGTAATAATAATAATAATAATAAAGAGCCAAGGTGGCGCAGTGGTTAGAGTGCAGCACTGCAGGCTACTTCAACTGACTGCTAGCTGCAGTTCGGCAGTTCAAGTCTCACCGGCTCAAGGTTGACTCAGCCTTCCATCCTTCCGAGGTGGGTAAAATGAGGACCCAGATTGTTGGGGGCAATAGGCTGACTCTGTGAACCGCTTAGAGAGGGCTGTAAAGCATCGTGAAGCGGTATTATTTATTTATTTGTTGCATTTTTATGCCGCCCAACTCCCAAGGGACTCTGGGCGGTATATAAGTCTAAGTGCTATTGCTATTGCTATTGCTAATAATAACAACAGGAAAGGCTCTCTTATAAAGAGATTTTCATTCTCTGAGGTCCATTTGTCAGGTATACAGGAAAAGGGGTTCTGTTGGGTTTTTTTAACTTCTTTTACCTCTTTACTTCTCGGGAAATAAATTTCCTCTTCAGCCAGATTTTTTTTTCAGTTAGAGCTAATTTATACTATTTTAATTGTTTTTATATTATATCAGGTATTCATGGTTAATTTATTGCTGTTAGTTGCACAATGAGTGTATCAATTGATAATCTATTTCTTACTTTCTTATGCTTGGCCCAGTGATATGGTACTGCCTCCAAAGACAAAACAATTCTACAAACACAGTACAAAGACTGAGTCTCATGTCATAGAAAATAAGCCATAATCTGGCATATGCTGACAGTTCTAACTTTATACTCTTCACGAACACAGAATCGTTGTCTGAGAACTTATTTCTGCATCAGCTGGCAAGTGCATCACTCAGTAGTATAAGCAAATCCTGGGGCTATTCATAACAGAATTCCAACCCAAACATTGTACAAGATGAGCAACAAATTACCTCATTAGCCACGCTTTCAAGAAATCAGAGGAGGGACTTCCGGTTGGACTTCCGGTGAAATCGGAAGCCTGGTCCGCAAGCTCTGCGGCTGACTCCGAACTCTTCCTGTCAGAGGGTCCGAATTTGGACCATAGCCACTCCGGAGGAGTGGTGAAGCAAAGGGGGACCGCCTAGCAGGTAGAGGGGAGCCGCATCTCCCCTCCCTGACCTGGAAAGCCCCCTCAGCTGATGACTGGGAGCAGCAGCAGCAAACATGGCTGCCATGAAGCCGAAGATGACCAGAATACCCAAGACAGAGCAGGAGGAGAGAAAGTGAGTGGCTTGTGATCTGGGCAAAAGAATTTTTTTTTTAAAATAACCCCAAGAAATACGAGGGGGAAGTATATTGGAGATATGTGCTAGCAGCGGAACAAATACATTAAAAGGAAATTATAAATCTTTAAGAGGAGAACTTTGT
>QLTV01000867.1:5707583-5770401 GCA_003457575.1 Thermophis baileyi | reverse complement strand
AATAAATAAATAAATAAATAAATAAATAAATAAATAAATAAATAAATAAATAAATAAATAAATAAATAAATAAATAAATAAATAAATAAATAAATAAATAAATAAATAAATAAATAAATAAATAAATAAATAAATAAATAAATAAATAAAAAAAAACTCTTGCTTCTGAAAAGTGTGCTTATTTATTCTGCAATATCTTGCTTAGAGTCTATTTCCTCAGGTAAAAATGTGATGGAATATTAGGAAATATCTCTCTCTCCCTCTCCCCCCCTCTCTTTCTCTCCCTCACACACAGACACACACACACACACACACACACACACACACACACACACACACACACGGAGCCTCACAAAAATATTATGAGGTAGAGAGAGTACAACAGGGCAAGGGTATCTTAGAAGTACTGCCTAAGTACTCTCCCTACAAAGAGATTGATACAAGAGAAACTGAGGCTGCTTATACTTATAGAGAGTGACTCTCTTCATTATGTTTAAAATCAAAACTGACGAAATGTCAGATGCTGGCTTTTCATACATACAAAAAGACAGCAAATTTGATTTAAATTGTTTGCAAATTCTACCTTTAGTAAACCATTCTACTTCACTAGCCTTCTGGAATGAGAACACACACTTTAGGTCCCTCCCAAAATTGATATGGCCAGTGTTCAACTTTTTCATTTCTGTCTTATTAACAGATGGAAATGGACTGAACACTGGTCAAAGAGCAAAACCAACCAGACTATGTGCCATTAAAACCGGGAGAAAAAGCCAAGCCTTCTTTCCCTTCTTTTTCTACATTCAGCCTCAACTTCTCTTTGCCCTCCCCATCAGGTTTTCATTCACATCTGCAATGCACCATTGCCTAATAATAGTCTTACTGCAACAGTCTCTCCATCCCACTTTGCACAACCCAAGCAAGCAGAGGGCATCCAGCACACCGTTTCCTGGACTGACCTCACCACTCGCATCTCCCCCCCCCAAAAAAGGGGGGCGAGAAAACCAATTGCCAACTGAACCAAAGCAACTGAAAGAACATCAATCAACCAGCATAGCTCTCTTCTCCACGCAACAAAGTGCGATTTCCTGAAGACATCATATTCTCAGCAGAAAGAGAAACCAAGAAATGGGAACTCTAATATTTCTCCAGAATCAACTGCACCCAGTCCAGGGGAGCCACTCTGAACAGCACTTTTTGTTCCCCGTGTCGTGACTCTAACATGCTCCCAGATTTATAGCGCAATAACTTAATACATAATTGTAAATGCCCATATAGCAGGGGTGAAATGCTACCGGTTCGGGCTGGTTCACCCAAACCGGTAGTAAAAAATGCTACTGGTTCACAGAACTGGTAGTAAAAAATACTAAAAAAAAGTTAAAAAAAAAAGTTCCGACGATCGCGCATCGCACAGCTGATCTTCAGAACTCCCCCCCCCAAAGCCTGCTAGGCCAAAAATGGGAGCTGTAGGCCAAAAACAGGGTGGGGGTGGGGGTGGAAAGAAAGAAAGAAAGAAAGAAAGAAAGAAGAAAGAAAGAAAGAAAGAAAGAAAGAAAGAAAGAAAGAATAGAAGATGATTTGATACATGTAAATAAAAGAAAAAAAAAAGAGAGAGAGAGAGAAAGAGAAAGAGAAAGAGAAAGAGAAAGAGAAAGAGAAAGAGAAAGAGAAAGAGAAAGAGAAAGAAAAAGAAAGGGAGGGGGGGAGGGAGGGAGGGAGGGAAAAAGGAGAGGAAGGAAGGTCTACAAACCTGGCACTAGATGCAGCTTCAGAGGATAATCCAGGGCTGGAAGGGACCTGGAGGTCATCTAGTCCAACCCTGCTCCAATCCTGCTTAAAGTGAGTTTATGTCTTTTGATCCCCCAGTCACATGACTACATAGCCACAGCCACCCAGTCACATGACCCACCAAGCCACGCCCACCAAGCCACGCACACAGAACTGGTAGGAAAAATTTTTAGATTTCACCACTGCCATATAGGCTGTGCTGTACAACTGATCTGACATTTTCTACTAAATGAATGATTTATAGAAATAAAAAAGGTGGAAGGAGTGGGAAAATAATAGTTCTAATTAGGCAGAGGGTGGCAGTAGATGATCTCCAAACTAATGTTCAACCCTTACAATCTATGACTATCTGGCTTTTACATTAAATTCTGTAAATAAGGACAAGGCGATCACTTGCCTAGAAGCATGTCTAGTCCCTGATTCAATCTGTTAGGAATGGTGGCTCTATGAGTACCAGATTTCTGAAGATTAGTTTTGGTCCACAAGAGCCACATTAAACGGCTCCTGACAGCCCATAACTAGAGTGAGCCTACTGATATCTCTTGTATATTCCCTCTTTGCATGGATGTATAAATGTGTAGAAGAATCTCATTGCTGTATTGGTCCAATTAAAGAGACAGAAAAGCTCACAAATGCAGCATGAGAACAATGTGTCCCACCCATTTGATATTTGCCCTATACACTCAGTTCTCCCACAATGGAGCCAGAAAAGAGGATCATCATTTCAAAGCATATTTATAATGCAGTCTTAAATTTGTTGACTAATTTCTGAAAACTTTTCAGCATTATTATATTCTATGTGAGGTAAAAAGATGCCAAGGATTGCAAATAGATTCTCATTGCCATAATAAAACTATAATTCCCAAGATTTTGGAGAAACAGGCACACGAGTTAAGCAGGTACATAATCAAAGCAAATTTATATCATAAATGGTTAAATTAGGTCACAATTTAGTAGAATTCAGAATTCTGTTTGCTAGGGAATCAAATAAGTTGTTTGTGTATGTTACCTGGTTTTGGCTCCTTCTTATCTAAACAAACCAGGGAATATCATCTAGGACAGTGTTTCTCAACCTTGGCAGCTTTAAGCTGTATGGACTTCAACTCCCAGAATTCCACAGCCAGCATATGCTGGCTGGGGAATTCTGGGAGTTGAAGTCCATACAGCTTAAAGCTGCCAAGGTTGAGAAACACTGATCTAGGACTTGTTTTAGCATCACCAAATCACAATCTCTGGCTTGTTGCTGTATACCAAGCTAGAATCAAAACATGTTTTGAATACTGACTTTGACTTGTTAGGAGATCTGGAAGCAAATGTTCTCTCAATTTGCAACCACATCAATTAATTAGCTCTCATCAAGTCGAATTTAGGAACTATTGCATCCTCACATCTCACTGCAGAGATCCCAGTTTAGATGCAATACTGTCCTAAACAAGCTTTTGTGGTTTGTTTAATGCTTCCAAATGGCAGGAAGAGCCATTGGGAATTAGGCTCTTGTTCACTGTGACGTTGCTATTTCTAAAGTAAACCTCAAAAAGGCAGTAAACTTTATTCTAAGATTAAATAGATTAACAGTATTAAATATGAAAAGGAGGTCAAATTTTTAGCTCGTAAAATAAACGTGCCCTAGATGATTATCTGCTAATCATAGTTTAAGTTTAGAGAGATTTTGCAATCCTTTTAAAAATCCCTTCCAACTGCAGGACTGTGTTTTCTGCAGACTTCAACTCCGCACAGTCATCTCATGTCTACACTTAGCACTTCTAATTGTCAAAACTGAAAGATTAATCAATATACATTTGGAATCTCAAACTCCAACTCATTCCCTGATTTCTGCAAATGGACTCAATTTTTCTCTTGATTGTTACTTAAGGCAGGGGTGAAAACTCTAGATCAAGTTGTTTTCTTTGTTGTCTGGACTAGTGGCGCATGTGTGCGCGCATATGCGCATACATGCCAAATCTGGATGCTGAAGGAAAGGGCTGAACACAGCTAGATGCAGAAAGATCTCTCGTCCATCATAGTTTTAGCTATCCTAAAAGGAGTCTTTTCTGTCTAACAGTCTCCAGGCAGGTGGGGTAAAAGAGAATCATGGGAGCTGTAGGAAAAGGCATACAATATGCTACCATAAACTGTAGCTGAGGAAAAGGCATACAAAATATTCTCTAGGTGTTGTTGCAGCATCTTTCACCCCTTGCCATGTCAATCTGAGAGTTGTGATTCAGCTGCATCTACAGAACTACAGCATTCCTGTTTCTAATTTAGAGGATTGTGGTACTGCAGAAGTGATTTATAAGGACAGCTTTAGAAATCTGATGCAGAAACACAGAGTGAAACAATTGTTTATTTTCTCCTCCAACGTGTGGTTAACATGCAACGATCTATCCAAGCCTCAATAAAAGAGCTACACACCCAATTTCCTGGGCAAAATACATTGTCTAATAAAATGACCTTGACTTCATTTCATGTAGAAATGTAGTCATATAAATGAAGTAAATAAAACAGTATCATATATATGCAAACCCACATTGAATCTGAATTCCCACTCACCCAACTGAGTTGGGGGATTCTATTCTTCTTCTTACTGAACCTTTTCAACAACTATTTTCAACAAGATTCAAAGGAGGAGGATTTAGAGTGATAAAATATTCCCTAATCCAATAATCCCTCTTCAGACTAGGCAAAGATAGTGTCAGGCTACAGTTTAGATTAGAGGTATCAATTAGTGTAGGATGAATTGACAATATTTGTCCCTACAAACATGGAACTGAACTGAAGAAGCTTCTTGGATGAGAAGCGAAATGTTTTGAAGGAAAAATAAAGTCCAGTTGCCTTTTGAAAAAAGCATCTTTGAGATATTTGTCCCTACAAACATGGAACTGAAGAAGCTTCTTGGATGAGAAGCGAAATGTTTTGAAGGAAAAATAAAGTCCAGTTGCCTTTTGAAAAAAGCATCTTTGGGATATTTGTCCCCACAGTTTAATCTCACATTGGAAATATTTATATAATACTAATATTACTATTTAATTTAATATAATACTGTAAACTATTTTCCAGAAACATTTATTGCATTTTTTAAAGTTTAAATCATCATCAAGTACTATACTGATTTTGCGGCTTCAGATCCCAATATATCATTGGTCAACCCTGTTTCCACACACCAAGAAGTTTATAGGTTTTGCATGTTAGTTTGTAGGTTAATTACCTACAAAATAAAAATGCACGGAAATGAACTCCTGTGAGTGAAATTACAAAGCGGAAGGTGAAGTCGGTGCCTGGTCCTCATCTGCTCACTCATTGGAAAAGACCCTGATGTTGGGAAAGATTGAAGGCAAAAGAAGAAGGGGACAGCAGAGAATGAGATGGTTATACAGTGTCATCGAGGTAATGAACATGAATTTGGACAAATTCCAGGAGACAGTGGAGGACAGGGGGTCCTGGCATGTTGTGGTCCATCGAGTCACAAAGAGTTGCACATAACTTAGTGACTGAACAACAAGAAGAACTTCAACTGCTCCCTACCTCTCACTTACAAGCCCCACGGAGAAGGATTCCAAGTAACAGGTTTAAGAGCAGAAATATGATTCATGGTTCTTGCATACATGTTTGAACTCTAAAGTTTTCACTGGAATCAATTTGTAAAGTTCTAGTTTGTGGAACCCAGAAATGTGGTATTAATGAAGTGTCCTAGACTTTTTAATAGGGCTTCTGGAAGGTGATTCAGCAGAAGGGACTTGCTTCCGTCTGAGCAAAGCACTTAACTGTATCCAAACACTGCCAAGAATGATCATCTCTTTTCCTCTCACTTAACTTGTTGAGAAAGGCAATATATGGATGGGAGAAGTGAAGTTTCATTACTGTCTTGAAAGAGCAATGAATCATGAAATACAAGATAATGATAGCAATCACATTGAAATTAGTTGCAGGTATTTTGCTAATTTGGGTAAAAGCATACATATAGTGACAGATCATAATCTTGGTCTTTTAATCCAGGACTGGCCATGAAAACCCGAATATAGCACAGCCAGCCATGAATATAGGACAGCCAGCCAAGAGGAGGCTGGTGCAGAAAGCTGACTTATACCGTATTTCCCCGAAAATAAGACCCCGTCTTATATTTTTTTGAACCCTGAAATAAGCGCTTGGCCTTATTGCCATGCACTCAAAAGCCCGATTGGGCTTATTATCAGGGGATGTCTTATTTTTGGGAAAACAGGGTATTTATTTATTGACATAAACATGGTTAAAGTACAAGCATCATGTTTATAACAGAAACTAAGCATAACTGGTTTTTATTCCGATCCAGTGAATTTTAATGATAATTGTGTAGCATAGGATTTAGCCACTTTTCTGGGAACTTTGGAATATTATTTAGTAAGAAATGCACAATTGCCTGTTTAGGATCAAGCTGAGTTGTTTAGGGAGATTAGCTCCAACCTTCAGGTGAGGGACAATTCCAAAGCGCTCAGCATGTGCATAAGCAGTTTTGATGGGCAATAATACTGGATCTCCCAGTCAATGCCGTTGAAGTAAGGTGTCTAGGCCTGCCAGCAAGAACACTCCGCTGTAGAAGATCACGAGAACGTGGCAACATATTTGGGAATGGTAAGGGATTAACACAAAAACCTCAATGAAGTAGAGGTCTGCCAAATCAACTCTCTGCAAATAAAAATCTAAGGTTCTTTGCTTGATCCCACTTGAAACTGTTCTAAACCCAGCATTGATACAGATAGGGTGGTAAACCAGATCTGACATAATCTGATTCTTCCATAGGAAAGTGTGTTTATTAGTACAAGATGAGCCAAGGATTCTCTTCCAGTACTTTAACAGAATGGACTTCCAATGAAACATCCAAACTCTAACCAAAGGAGCGGTTGTTTTTTTTTGAGACTGAGCAGGCAGCAATGAGGATAGATCTCAGAAATGTACAGTAGATTGAACTCCTTATCCACAGCAGTATCATTATGCTGTACAGACAGCACTTGAGTGCCATACCGCAGAGGGCATAATATTTCGGCTTTGAGTAATTTGATTGGTGAAGGAAGAAAAGCCCACAAACAGCAAATGAGATCATTTTATTCTTTCCTGAAAGTGGAAGATATCTCGGCTTACATCAGCATTGGGATTCTTTTTTTCTACAACTTTGCCAGTTCTGCTATATAGACAAATATCTAAGACTTTGAAATCTGGCTAGCTTTCAACACTTAGGAATCGGCTCTGTCTCCATTTCTGCATATTGAATGCTTCTGAAAAAATTAACATTGCCAGAATCTCATATCTAATACCTAATTCTATATTTGGATATAGCTGTAGAATGCAAACCACTTTTTATTCCCTGATGGGCAATGTCTCCATCTGATGTGCATAACTAGCTTCACACACTGCTTTTGTTGAATAAATCATCATGTCCTAGTTTGCATATTATGCAAAGCCAAAAATGATGACTTAAAAACAACAATGGTTGGGATCATATTTATACTTTAACTATAAACAAATAAACCCATATGACTTAGTGCTTCGTATGAATTTACTGTGTTAATTTCCTTGTGCCAACAGACCTTACTTGACCAGTTTTGTAAGGGATATCCAGCGAGATTCAAGGCTGACCAAAGATTTGAACCTGACACTTCTTATCAGTGTCCAATAAGCGAAGACTGACTTCAGTATATTTAAATACCCATGTACATTGCAAGCCCTTATTTCTTCTGTTTCAGATTGATATTCACTTTTTAAAATACAATATATAATGCTTTGTTTTACTAGATTGTGGGATGCTCAGTTCCCAAGGGTTTTTTTTTTTTTTTGGTGGTGGAAAGGGTACTAATCAAAAGAAAAAGAAAAAAAAAGTCACTGACAAATGTAGATTTGAAGAAGAGCTAAGTTGAAAAGCCTGGATTAAAAAAATATTTTAGGAAAAAAAATGACTTAGCAGAAGAAAGCTGAGATGGGCACGCCACCATGGGGTTAACCCAAAAAGGAAGGTTCTTTTGCTTGGATCATCCACTGCCTCTAATGGCACATACTTCTGATAGAGGGAGAAACTCTCCAGAGGGTCTCTAGTTAACTGTAACAACTGAACACATTTCTGAGGAAGAATTTCTCCAAAATACCTCTCTGCCTTCACCCCTGAGCCCAAAGTGTACCTGCCATATATTCGACTGTACTTGTTCTTAAGTTCTTTTGAAGTCACTAGCCTAGCATTTCAGAAGTGACTGGTATAGAATGCTATTTAATGTTTGCCTTTCAGGGACTTATTTATTGAAAATCTGCTCCTGGCTGTTTTCCACTTGTGTGATAAAGACATATTTGTAGCCTGTAAAGAATGTTAGGCTTCAGCAGCTCCTACCTTGCAGACGCTGTTTTCAACTGAACAAAAGAAAAACTCAAGAGGATCCCCTAACATCCAGCTGATTTGTTCAAATGTATCTCTTATCATTCCCTGTCTAAATGTAGGTGACAAGTTCCTCAAACTAAGAATTCAGCCATCGCTAATATAAATAAATCGAAGCTGTGCACGTCTCCTGCGTGCTACATGCGCCGACAGTAGGATATAAATAATACCGTACTCCTGTAACAGTAATATTGCATACCGAGATCTTGCTGAGAGTTGAATTTCTGCACCTTCCTCTCCCTTCTCCCCTCAGCTAGCATCTGCCAGTGGCAAAGATGTGACTGAGACCGGAGAATAGTTAGGTAGGAACTGATAACAGGGGAGCACCACGCAGTCCTAGCTTTGTGGTGTTTCATCAAGAAAATGGAGAAGAAACGGAGAAGGCACAAGTGGAGAGGACTTAAAAGAAAAGCAAAAGAGACTGACTCTGCTTCAAGCCCCATATTTTTTTTGTTTTTTTTTTTTTGTTCTAAGAAAGAATAAGCCCAGGGGAGGTTGTGCAACTGTTTTCTCCTCTCTGAAAGAGACCAATGGGCTCAGGAGGAGAAGTGATGTTTCATTCCCCTCTTCCAATGAAAAGTCTCCAAAAGCTTAGATTTTGCCCTAAAATAGCATCATATCAAACAAGTTTATATGAGGGCCATAACGGAACAAGCTGTTCTCTCCCGTTTTTTTTTTTTTTTTTAAACTTTTAAAGCTAGGATATGCATTTGGAGAAGGGTTCACAGAGAAGAAAGTGCCCCCAATCATGGTTTCTGAGATTCCCATGATGGCAGTGATCACTCTATGGGGACAGAAGGCTCCCCAAAGAAGCCTTTAAAACGTTCACAGGTTCCCTGACCACAGCCAGCCCCTCTCTTGCCTCTTCACCTCACCTGCGCTTGTATTCATCCCGTTCCCTCTTCACCTTGGCCAGGACATTGTAGAGAGCCCGGATTTCAGGGGTGATGGTGTCTATCTGCACCCCAACTCCATCCGGGTGCATCCAAGAGACCCCAGGCCCCTGAACTAGGGTAGTCTCTAGGCCTGGCCCCAGACGGCGAGCCTGTGAGAACGACCAGATGGTCCCGGGCAGGAAGCGGGAGGATGCGGAGAAAGCGCTGCTGGGCAAGGAGGGAGACTGGCAAGAAGTGGGGGTCAGCGGTGCTCCTGGATGGTGGCAGCTGGGGGAAATCAGCACCCTCGAGGTGCTGCTGCCCAGTCCCACCGGCCGGCTGCCGCTGCTAGCCCCGCTGGTCAGGGAGAGTCCCAGCGGGCGGATGGGGCTGATGAAACCGGTCTGGACGGCTTGGTCCCGGCGCTGCAGGCTGCCCCGACGGGCTCCCCCTTCCTCCAGGGCCTGCTGCAGCTGCTTTTCCAGCTGCCGGTTGCGGCGCTCCAGCTCGTGCACCTTGGCCAGGAAGCATCGGAAGCGGAGGTTGAGGGTCTTCAGCACGTTGATGTTGGAGCCCAGGTCGTTGCGGAGGGCCATGGCGGCCGGCGGCGCCGGGAAAGAAGACCCGGCGGCGAGGGAAGCCGGCGGGGCCAGTTCCCCGTCGAGCGTGTCCCCCTGGGGCTCGTGGGGAAGGAAGAGGAGGGAGGGCAGCTGCTGGCGCTGGCGCTGCTCGGGGCCCGCGGCTCCCAAGCCCTGCTGCTCCTGCTGCAGGAGGAAGAGGTTTGGGCCGAATAACGGGTTCATGGCTCCGCCAGCCGTCCCGCAGCTGCGACAGGGAAGGGGGAAGCGGCCGCTGGGCGGAGACGCGCAGCCCAAGCAGCCAATCCCCGCCGCCCTCCGCGGAAGAGGGGCGGGAAGGAGCCCCGAGCTGCGGAGGGAGGGATGCGGCGCTGGACAACAGAGGACGGTGCGGCGTCCTGCGGAAGGAGGGATGCGCGCCCACGGACGGCGGATTGAGGCGACCGCACCGTGGCCCGCCGACGGCCTGGGACGGCTCTGAGGCAGCGGCTGCGGTTGCCACAGAGGATCCGGGTTGCAGCTTGTCCCGCTAAGCGGCGGGGAATAAATTGCTCGACCCGTCAGACAAAGCAGGAGGATCCGGCTGGTTTTTTTTTTTTTTGTAATGCCTACCGTCGTTTTGTATCATCCCCATCAGCTCGCACCGGAGCTATTGGAGATCGGAAGGCTGGGCAGCTTAGACCCCTAAATAGCGACAAAGGGTGCTGAACGGACGTGCTGACCCTATCCAAAACCAACCGACCAACCCCCGCAGAAGCCTTTGCCAGCGGCAGAGTTTCATTTACACGTTGAAAAGCAGAAAACACAAAATGGAACAGATGACTCCCTTGTAATATTAGCTTCTGAATCTTTTGAAATCAGTAACCTAGCATTTCAGGGGTGAATGAATGAAAAGAAAGCTATTTAAATGGTTTCCTTTCAGGGACTTCTTTATTTATTGAAAATCTGCTCCTGGCTGTTTTCCACTGGTGTGGTAAAGACATATTTGTAGCCTGTAAAGGAAGTTAGGCTTCAGCAAGTCCTATCTGCAGAAGCTGTTTTCAACTTGACAAAAGAAAAAGTCAGAGGACCCACTAACATTCGGCTGATTTGTTCAAATGTATCTCTTATCGTTCCCTGCCACTGAATCTTGCTCTCCAAATAGAGTATGAGAATTGGCATAAAAATCACAGCAGCATCAGCAGGCATTAAGAGCTTCAATTGTGATGGCTCACTTTGGGCAGAGATAGCGGTAAGTAGCTTGATGGTGATTTAATGTATAAAAATCCTAAGGACACCTGAGAATGTGCAGAGAGCAGTTTTCTGTCCGAACTCTTTAACTTGTTCACGGATTATCTGAACCTGGGGGTGAACAGTGGAATATACATTTGGAAGGAACACTAATGTGCTCAGTATAGTGTAATTCTGTGAAAAAGATCCCAAAAGATATCTACTAAATGAAAAAATATTTTTTGCACATTTTTATTCCATGTTATTGACAAGCATATTGACTATTACAGAATTCAACCAAACACTCTTAAATGTCCAAACAAAATGAATTTGCTTTCCTTAAAACGAGTTGAAAGACCTGCATGATCTGGAACAAAATGAGGCCCTGTATATTTACCTCCAGTCAGATGGTGTCCTGCCTTCTTTCCAGCTGCTCAGTTCATACTCTTGTATTCTGGAATTCACACAACATACTGTGGTTTCAGCAGTTAAGTTCCCCTACTTTGAAAGGGAACAGCCTCCTTGGACTTTTGCTCAAATGCACTCCAGCTTACCAAATACCTGGTTCCATTTTAGCTCCCATCTTTGTCCATACTCATTCCCTGCTATTAGGGCAGGCATTAAAATTCAGACTAACAAAGAATGGAAAAAAATATTGATCCAAAGACATTGTAACTCAAATTCTACAGCCTCAAGCAATATAAATTTGCTAGGTTTTATTGAGCAAGTCAAATTCACTCTTAATTTTTGCAGTTTTGTTATTATATGTTTCTGTTCAGGAACAACCAACTGTGCAGCATTCCTAGGATTCCTTCAAATTAAATGTACTTGCTTTACTTCCCCACACAAAAATGCTGACACATACCATATTGGTAGATATGGCAGCAAACTTCCTGGCAGGTTTTCAAGCCCCAGACCTTCTGACTAGGCACACACTAGCTGAGAGTGCTTTAAAGAAGACGCCCAGGGCAGTGGTGGGTTGCTGCCGGTTCGGACCAGTTCTTTAGAACCAGTAGCTCTGACTCCAAGCCGAGAGAGAACCGGTTCTCTGTATCCGTGAAAGTGGGCCTGCCCGCCCGCCCCTGCGTTATACTGACCTTTATCTCTGCTTCCGAAGCCCAGCTGATCAGGGGCGGCAGATTGAATTGCCGCTCCGCAGCTGTTTTCCATGCTCCTTGCCTAGTTTGCAATGCAGAAGTTCTATTTCCTCTGAACTGCGCACGCGCAGCGAAGTGCGCATGAAGCGCGCACAAAGCGAATCGGCAGTGACAAAAACCGGAACCCACCCCTGGCCCAGGGCAAGGAATTCCACCATCTGAGGACCACTTCTGAAAACAGCCTCATCTATTGGATTTCTGGAGAGCAGCAAGATAGATCAGGGCTTCAGCTGCAGAGCTTTACTGGTTAGATTTACACCCACCCCCCTTTCTCAAAGAGCTCCAGGCACCCTATACAGAATTCTCCCTTTATTTTATTCCCCATGATCATGTTAAAAAGGCTGGACTGGGAGGAAGTGTGGACTAGGACTTTGGTCTCCCCAACCCTTGTCCAACATCGTAACACTATACCATGCTGCACCTGTGTGCAATTAAGTTTAAAATACAGGCTTTTGTTTTTTAAAATTTCATGTACGTAATTTGCAACTTTTAAATTCCAAACCCACCATCTCAGAAAGCAACCAGGAACCAATGAAATTGGTTTATGATTAAATGAAGCCAAATTACACTCTGCATAAAGTTGTGTGTGCTTGCTTGCAATGTGTATTATTAGCCTTCTCCAAAATTCTTCCAAGAATTTTAAAGCTTTTGCCAGCCTGATAACAAGCCTATTTATTAATCAATGCATACCCACAAGTGTTGAGAACTCGGTTGCAGATGACAAGGAAGTGTTATCCAGACACATCATGAAATCAAGGAATTTTTTTAATGACAGGTAGGGGTCTCATACAAATAGTCTCTGCCCTTGAACAGGCTAAAAATAAATGAAACGTCTGAAGTGCAAAGGGGAAATGCCTTCTGCACAAGTTCTTGCCAGGACAAGTTATCTTGGTAGTCAAGATCTCCCACCAGTCACCCCAGAATTGCCAGCAATTATTCCATGGTGTATCAAACATAACGGTCTCCTTCTACTGGGGGTTTTGTTGTACCCCGCCTTTTTTTCTGGGAGTTGACTTAGCCCTTAGTCCTCCAGGAGAGGGCCAAGCAGCATTCGAGTGTCTGGACTTTTTCTGAAAATTAC
Source organism: Thermophis baileyi (assembly GCA_003457575.1). NCBI lineage: Eukaryota > Metazoa > Chordata > Lepidosauria > Squamata > Dipsadidae > Thermophis > Thermophis baileyi. Next base: position 5,757,325 of record QLTV01000867.1, on the reverse strand, counting down.
TTTGCTTGGAGGCAGCAAGCGGTTTCTTCTTTTTATTAGCTTTCAACTCTCCTTTAGCCTCCTTCCTGGCTGCGATTGCAGCTGAAAGCTCTTGCTTTGAAGCCTGCTGCTGACTGGCTTTACTTTCTGGACCTTTTTTCTTTTTAGGTGGAGGTTCAGTTGGAGCTGGAGCTGGAGCAGATCCATCTTTTACTGTTTGCATTGTTAGCTCCTCACTGGGCACTTCATCTAGAAGTTAAAACATAAAGTTAGATTAGGAGCAGCCATCAGATTACAACGTTTTCAGTTTTTAATTAATTTCAGGTTTTAACATCTTTAACAGGAAATTTCTGGGTCCCAATTATTACTAAAGGTTCTTAGAAGAGGTGGTACAAACCCAATTCTCATTTTAATTCAAATTGCACCTTCCTCACTGCTGTTAGAAAAAGGTATTAGGATGTTCAAACCACGCAATAATTTACAGTTGATTAATTTACTTTAAGAGTTAGCTTCACTGGAACACGTTTGTAAAATGTCAAATTCATTTACACATATTATTGTAAAGGTGTGCAGCGTTTGGGTCTAATGCAGGCAAGAGGGCTTTGGATCCAAAAAGGCATCCTTGGCCTACACTGCAAAGGAGCTTTTTCTGGCCCTGCATTATAGCTTCATGGGCTCAGCAAAATACTTGTCTGACTTAAACATATACAGCAGCCTGTCTCCATAGGTGTGTATCTCAACCCAAATATCGACTGGAGAGTATCTACTTGTGACATCTAACAGAATAGTGAGGGGTGAGATTCACATTCTCCCCAACATACTTAATTTTCTCTTTGGTTTTTATTCTTTAGCCCTTTTCCCAGCAATTATTTAAGTACTGTTCAGGTCCACCTCAAAATAAAGGCTTGTTACTCAACTAAATAGATTCTGTGGATAGCAAGATGAAGGGTAATCCAGCAAAGTAGTGTATTCTGATTGAAGATGTTAATTAATTTCCAGGTTTATGATTCCTGGTGGGTGTTGTTTGTTAGCAAAACAAGGTTTCTGAAAAAGGCAAGCTTTCAGATTCATTACCTTTCTGAGGTTTAGGAATGGCATTGGAAAATTTTTTCAATTTGGCCACAAAAAAACCATCCATATTGTGGGTGTGCGGATAGAAACGGCGTGTGGATTTCAAGGAAGGGTGGAATCGACGCTCCCTAAACCTAGATAAATAAATGCGAAGAAAAAGTGATGCATTCCCAATACCCGAAGCCTTTGAGCGAATGTCCACTGCCCCACTCCATTTTTCAGAATTAAGAGATACAAACCGGGTAAATCCTTCTTTGCCAAAGTCCAGACCCGTTGGCACCAAGCGGACGTTGCGCTTCTTCAGGGCATAATCCACCACCCACTCGTTCTCTTCCACCTGTCACCACAGAGAATGGGCAGTCAGGTTGGTCAATGTCTCCAGCAGAACAAAAGTGTCAGTGGAGACAGCAAATAAAACAGACACCTACCATGACTGAACAAGTGCAGTACACAATGTATCCCCCAGTCTCAGAGGTTGCGTTAACAGAGTCAATGGCACTGAGGATCAACTCCTTCTGTAGGTGAGCACAGCGCAAAATGTCCTTTTCATCCTGAAAAAACGACAGGAAGATGAATGTTAATAGAAACAAATCTCAGTACTTTATTTTTAAAGGGGGGATTACAAACTTTCTGGGGGGGGGGGGGGGGGGGACTGAACTCTGTAGTTTTCTGCATTTTTCAGTGGCTTTTATACCACCAAGGGTCTAGAACAGAGGTGTCAAACTGGTGGCCTGGGGCCTGGATGCGTCATGCGCAGGCCACGCCCACCCCCGCGAAGGGAAAAACGTTGCGATACGTCACGTGACGGCCTCAGTCGAGTTTATAGCAATTTATGAGAAGGAAGGATGTATCACTCTGAGCTACTCCGCGTGCCCATTCCGATACTGCTGTGCTTCATGTAGTGAGAATGAATAAATTTACCTTATTAGTTTTGACTGTGGGATCCTTTGAAATAACACCAGTACCACTGCAGGGAGCATCAAGCAGGACTCTGTCAAATCCACCCAGTACCTTAAGATGAAGAAAAGTGGACTTAGAAGGAAGTTTCTCTCTTGATTCTATCTGCTCTTGATTTGATCAGCTTAATAGCTGAAGACTAGACTCTTATCTTGAAGTCCTGTTCCCCACAGAGCAGAAGGCAAACCAGCCGCGTTTGGTCCTCCCTGCCCTCCTCAGCAACCTGGGCATGAGTCCTGCTCAGCAGGGGAAGGTTGAGGCAGCTGGCTGGTAAGCGTTGAGGCAGCTTTGCCCCTGACAATTACCTCAAGAAGGGAAAGGTGCCCCCCCCCATCCCAGAAGACACATGAGGCCAATGTCCTCAGCAGCAGCATACCTTAGGAAACTGGCGCCCATCACAGTGGCTCACAACAGTGTTTGTGACTCCTAAGCGGTGCAAGTTTCCCACCACACTGTGCAAACGCTCAGCATTGCTGTCATTAGCTAGTATCACCCCTGTGTTCTTCATCAGCTGGGCTGCCGGGCAGAACAGAAAAGTGCGCGTCAGGCCTGCCTTTGCAGCAATGATGCAGCAACTCCCAAGAGGCTTCCATTCCTTCCACACAATATGCTGTTTTGGAGTTTCCTACATAGGCAAATCCTTCTCCTCTGTACAAAATGGAGAAGATTGCTTGCATTTCCTATAAAGTAGCCTTCTCTGTGGGTTACTCAGCACAGCTCTAAACTCCTTAGACTGTCTTAAAAAAAAAAAAAGTTGGTTGAGGACAAGATTTCTCCATTTCCTCCCTAAAGTCAGATATGACATTTAGTTCCCTCTAGGCTGCTAGTTATGAAACAACTTAGCAACAACCAAGGCAACAAGGTTGGCAACGGTATTTTTATGGCATTTGAAGGCTGGCTGGGGAATTTTGGGAGCTGAAGTCCACACGGCTTAAAAGTTGTTGAGGTTGAAAAACACTGGTTTAGTAAACAAAATTGAAAGACAAATTAACCCGACTTCCTATCAGAAATGCAGAGAACAAGGAGGATGACCAGGATATGCAGGCTTCATTACCAAAGCAACAAGAGGTGAAATATGTCATGAGTCCACGATAGATAACATTTGGAAGGGATTTAGATATCTCCCTATTTCACAGGAGTATAAGAAGGGAGAGGACATAAGACATAAAATCTGCCAGTTGGCCTCGGGACCAAATGGGTGAGCAGAGGGCAAGTGGTTCCACGTGGAGGCGGCTTCTGGACTGATGGCAGACTCCACCTCCCCACTTGCCCTTCCGCTCTCCACCCACTCATCTTTTTGGTTATCATATTGATGTATTATCCTTTTGTGTTCCTTCGTCATTGTTTATTTTGTTGTTCTATTATTTTACTTCTGTTCTGTTTGCGGCTTTTTTCCTTTTCTTTCCTTTTTATTATTGTAAGCCGCCTAGAGTAGCCCCATAGCAAAATAGGTAGCAAATAAGTTTAACAAATAAAATAAATAAATATAGCAGAGACTTGCAAGACGCTGTTATTATGGCCAATCTCAATCCAAGTAGTTTCAGATTTCCTATGAAGTTGATTGTCTGGTCTAGTTCACCTAGTGGGACTGACAACAAGTGGCTTCAAATCAGACAAAGGTGCTGAAATTGAAGAGATGAACCTAAACCTTGATTGCGCTGGTTCATACCAAACAATTACCGTATTTTTCAGAGTATAAGACACACCTTTTTACCCCCAAAAAGAGGGTGAAAACTTGGGTGCGTCTTATACACCGAATGTTGCCCCACCCAGCCACCCCCACCCATTGGCCTCTGCCTCCCAGCAATTTACCTCCTTGCAGCAAACAGAACAGAGCCTGAATAGCACAAGCAACTGATTATCAGCTTCCCGAACATCAGCTGATTCAGGCTGCAGGCAGGTGGCATGTGCTAAAACTGAAAGTGAAACTAACTGCAAAGAGGCAAATTGCTGGGAGGCAGAGGCAGAATTTTATTTTCTTGTGCTAATCACTGCTGAAACTGGCTGTTTGTTGTTTGCTGCAAGGAGGGAAGTCAATAACTATAAATGCCAATAGAATGTTCAAATTATTAGAGTTATTGTTTAAAGATAGCTTTANCTGAGTTAAACCCTGACTTAGTCATGTTTGGAGTAGATCTATTTAAATAATTGGGAGGAGTTAGTGTGACTACATTTAAGAAAACTTTCTGCCATTAATATACTGCCATAATGTACATTTCTCCAATTGTTTGCTATTTCTATGGGTCAGGCACACATGCACAGAAATACACAGCAAATAGTGTATATCACCTGTACTGTTTGCTGTTTGCTTGGAGGCAAATTACTGGGAGGCAGAGGCAGATTTTTTTTTCTTGCTTTCCTCCCCAAAAGCTAGGTGCGTCTTATACTCCGGAACGTCTTATACTCCGAAAAATACGGTACCTCAGGACGGGGAAAGACTATAATTATGCACACTCTTTCCCCCTAGCCATGCCATGTGAAGCAGTAACAACTGAAGAAGAAACTATGTCAATTTAAAAACCCTCTGTCTGACATTAAGAGACCTTGATAAAGTCCAATTTTCCATGACAATTCTACTAAATTCCAGCAAATAAAGTAAAAAAAAATCCTTTTCAAGCCAGGAATTAGGGAAATGGAATGGGAACAGAACCAGAAATATTCTTTAATCTACCATACACATTTCTGTGTTTATTGCAGGCATTCAAATACTACTCCGGCTGAAATATTAACAGGCTTCTTCTGTTGTGTCAACTCAGGATATCTCTATCCCTGCCCCCATTGAATCCTTGACATTCCCGCTCAAGAATAAAAAAATAAAATGGTAGCTGCACAGGGAAACAAAGTTTTACTCTTCTAATTTCTCCACCTACAGATACCCCTTTGATAGCTGGGTCCTACCCTTGAGCTTAACAACCAAAGGAAGAAATGGGGAAAGAGCATAGAAGGGGGATCTACAACCATACTCTATGGAAGTCCAATGAAACATGGAGCTATACTTTACTCTGGCAAAGGTTTTACAACTGGATCTCCCGGCTTTACTTTAACTTTTGTTTTCATCATCTGGCTCTCTTGCTGGGACAATGAGAAATCAGAGGGTGAGGAGTAAGCCCTGATCTTATTACTTGTTCTTTTGTTTGTTTTTTTACCTTTTCAACTCTCTGCCTATCCTGCAAGTGAGAGCTATGTTGCAAGAACTCAACTAAACCAATATGAAACCTACAACTGTTCCTACAGAAGAAGGAGAATGACAATTTCTGTCTTCAGAAGACCTTCAGTGAACCTTCAGAAGGAGCCTGCCTTTTAATGGAGAGCGTAGAGCAGCCTTGCATGGTGGGCAGTCCCCAAAATGGGGAATTTGAACCCATTCTTCCCCAACAAGCATGAGTACCTATGTAACTGGTCTTGCCTCCTGGGGCACAGCACATGTCCAGAATGCGCTCATTCTCCTGAGGGGCCAGAGCCATAACAGGGAGAAGGCTAGAAGCACCTTGCAGCATGTAGTGTCCAGCTAAGTATTCTGGGGTGGCACCTAAGAGGGAAACTGGCGGGGACACAGTTCAATCAAAATTTAAAAAAAAAAAAAAAAAAAAAAAAAAAAAAGGAAAGACCAAAGGGATAAATACAGGGAAAGCAATGACAGAGCGCATGTATAGAGGCAGGATTTGGGGGAGAAAGAGAAGAGGAATACCCACCTATAGGCACAGAGGAGTCATAAACAACAAGCCCAGTTTTTGACCACTTTCCTAATGGGTCTAAATTCACTCCACGGTTTATCAAGGCCTGCAACACAAAGGAGGCAATTTAGCTCTTCCAATCATGGCAAAAGGAGAGAGAAAAAGGCTGGGGATGCTCAGGTACACACCTGGGCTAAATCACGGCGTCTTGTCTTCAGTGTATTGGTACGGAGGGTCACTGGCCGAGAGACCTCATTGGATTCCAAGAATTCAACCAGCTAAAAGCAGGCAGAATGAAAGAATGGGAATTTTTCCTCATCAAGAAGCAGTGGTTATACACACATTGTTTTTTTCCATGGAGTAGAAGTAATTGAGCTGACACTTGATTTAAAGAATACTGATCCATCTAAAGAGGTGAATAGGGCAAAACGGAAAATTCTTTGTTCTTGTCAATTGATGCTATGCAAGAAACCAAGACCAGTTCTTAGTCTACCAATAATAATCTAAAGGCAAAAACCATCTCGTCAGCCAGAGCTAATATTATGTGGGGAGAAGCTGTGATGGCAGGGAAGAAGAGTAATATTTACAATTATATTGGAGTTCTTGCAGCAAGTAGATCTGCGCTAATGTATGTGTGCACATTGATCTGCGTGTCAATACAGTGAAACTTACAAACAAAAGAAATTGAAGACTGAGAAAATTTTGGCACCAAAATAATTATCTGCCAAGATTTCAGGTCTGTTGTTGACTGCAGCCACCACAGTTTTGTGTTTCTGACTAAAAATCTTTCTAGAAAAATAGTACCTCAGACAGAGGAAAGAGTTCTGTCATCTTTCCAATTAAGAAATCACTGTAAGAGTAATATGCGGCAAGATCCTGATGCAGAAGGGATAAATATTCCTGCCTTGAGCGTCCTTTCTCTCGCTTCGAACTGAAATCCTGAAGCACTTCCATATTATCTTTTATACGCTGATGAATGAGTTGGAGATCAGGAGGCTGGGCAGGTGAAAAGGAATTAAGGAACAACCACAAATGAAACTGTCTTATACCAAGTCAGATAACTGATTTTACTAATAGCTTACTCAGCCTTTTGCAGTACAGACTCCAGAGATTACTGATTCCATCAGCAACTTCTTCAGGCCTCCACAACAGGGGCACAAAAGAGTAGCTGGAACCTACCAAACAAGGGACCACTGGTTAGGATTACACAAATCCAAACCACAACTATGGCAGCAAAAATATACTTCTGCAGTCCAGATTTGGTAATCCCAGTACTTAGTTTGGTCCCCTTGTACAAATATAAAAGTTACAAGCAAAGTACTTTGAATCCCAATAAGGCAACATTAGGGGTTGAAACTTAATTTGCACTTTGAACCTTCATATTCTACCATCCAAAATACAAACTGGTTGCGAAAGTGTGTCACACTGGAATCACACCACATTCATTTACTTATTACATATTTATCTCATTTAAAAACAGTCCTAAAATGGAAATGAACCGAAATGTTTCAGAGAGGTATTGCTACTTAAGCTTTCTTCCAAGAAAGCAATTCAGGACTGCCATCCTTTTATGGAAAGTTTAACAGAGTATTAAGGGGACTATATGAATTCACCATACAGACCCTATAATCAAGGGTTTCCTAACCATGGCAACTTAGACACGTGGACTTCAACTCCCAGAATTCCCCATCCAGCCATGCTGGGGAATTCTGTGAGCTGAAGTCCATGCGTTTTAAAGTTGCCAAGGTTGGGAAACCTTGCCTAGAACAAAGCTGTGCCATACAAAGGGATCTCTAGGGAAAGACTCAGGAGGAGGCACAGAGCAACTCTGGACAACCCCATTAATATTCTCTGGGTCCACCAGGATAAGGATATCTTCTTTCTCTATCTCCTGCCCACTGGGAAGCACGAAGCACTCCTCTGCCTCCATGTTGAGCTGCAGGTCTGTGTCCTTTTCTTCTTCTTGCTCTACCCTCTGCTTGGATGGTGGTGTCTCATCCTCACTGTCATCCTCACTCATGTCCTGCCTGCAACCCAGAAGAAAACCATTTTGCAAGGGGACTCATAGAAAAATTGGATCCATTGTAAGAGGGAAAGGCTCAGCAATTCCCCCAAATCAAATATTCTGGATTACTCACCCTTCCATCTTTTGTTTTCGAGCAGCTCGTTCTATAGGCAGGAGCTGAATGTAAAAGCACACAAAGAACCAATTAATCAAAGTCCAGGAGTATCCTCTCCCCACCCACTCTGAATAATGCAGATCTACAATATAAGGAATGGGAAGGGAAAGTATATTAACATCAACTTCATTTAATTAGATCGAGAAGGCTCCCCGACTCTGGGTGGTCTTAGAGCAGGGGGTCCCCGACCCCCAAGCTGCGGCCCATTAGGAAACAAGCCACACAAGTGAGTGAAGCTTCATCTGCACATGCACGGGATCTAGGTAGCAAATGAAACCACACACACCCCCTCAGGTCCGTGGAAAAATTATTTTCCATAGATCTGGTCCCTGGTGCCCAAAAGGTTGGGGACTATTGCCTTAGAGCAGTGATGGCGAACCTTTTTTTTGCTCGGGTGCCGAAAGGGCGCGTGCGTGCCCACACCCATAATGCAATGCCCTCCCCCCTGCGCATGCACGCACAACCCCCCCTGCGCTCCCCCCCCTGCATGCGCGCAGGCCTCACTGAAGCCTTCCGGTAGGCCTGTTGGGCCATTTTCTGCCCTCCCCAGGCTTCAGGAGGCTTTCCTGAAGCCTGGGGAGGGCGAAAACGGCCTCCCCCGCCCTCCGGTAGGCTGAACATCAGCTGGCCAGCGCGCACATGCACGCTGGAACTGACATAGGGCAAAGCCTCGCGTGCCCTCAGATATGGCTCCGCGTGCCACCTGTGGCATGCGTGCCACAGGTTCGCCATCACCGCCTTAAGAGAATCCCATCTGTGGGGTTTTTAAATATAAAATATGTACTCATTCCGTGAATGCAGCTACCTTTTTATAAATTGTAATGGCGACACTAGAACAGAGTAGAACCAGTCACAAAAAAACAAAACAGGAGTAGGAGATCCTTATAAAAATGATTTTATTAAACTTCAAAAGAAATTGCTTCAAGGTGCTGCAGCAGACCATCCTATTTCGGTGAAAGAGCTTTCCCCTGGGACTATAATACTGGGGAAATGTATTGGGGAGGGGGGGAGAGGAGGTGGAAGGAGAGGAAGGAAGGAGCAAGATTAAAGTGACCATTATTTTTCATTATTACTCAGCAAGGCTCAAAGCAAACCTTTGGAAAAGCTAGGAGGCAAATAAATAAAACAAACTTCCCACCACCAGTGGTGGGTTGCTACTGGTTCGCCCCAGATCGGGTGAACCGGTAGCGGCGGGAAGCTCCGCCCACCCACCTGGACGTCTCTGCGCATGTGCAGAAGCGCTGCGCACGCTCCCAATAGCGAACTGGTAGCGACGGTAATTGAAACCCACTACTGCCCACCACCCTTGGAAAGCCACCGTGACATCTCTTGCACAACGCTCAAAACTGACAGTTTCTGCTCAGTAACAAAGTCCTAGGCAAGAAACAAACATCTTCTTCAGCCTTGCAGGTTTTCTTGGTCATGCAGGCAGATCCCCAGAGTTGGTCTTAGTAACTAATTTAAATAAAAAAACATACATGTCTCCTAGCATACTGTTTGTATTGATAGCCCAGCTGCTTTGAAATGTTAGATTACAGTGCATCCCAATACAGAATATGGGGTTCTAAGTCAGGGACAAAATGGCCCAAGAGACAGAGCAGAGACACAAATTCCAAATAGGAGACAATGACACAAGAATTTCCACCTTAATAAATAAGAAATATTTCCATCTATCTGAGTAACAGCAACCAAAAAGCATTATTGCCAAATATTCTTACCTCTTCATCACTAGAGGAAGCAACTCCATAGTCATCCATAATCTCATCCTCGCTTAGATCATCTTCATCACTGAAAGCCATGCTTTCTTCTTTGTCTTCTTCACTCTCTTCGGTCCTGGATCTTTTCTTCCTTAAGGCAGGGGAAGCGAGCTGCATGGTAGCATCAGTGCTGCAGTTAGTTGGGTTGTCCTCTGGGGAACTTTTCCCCTTGTTTGCATTCTTGAGTGTTTTCTTTTTAGCTGCCAAGGACAATAGAAGACTGTGAAACAACTACAATGAATTGTCTGCATACTTTAGAGCACAGTTCTTCACCTCATGTAGATGGTGAATAATGAAAGGAGAAAGATGGTGAAAGTCAGATGAGGTTGGCGGGGCCAATGAAGGCAGGGTAGCTGGGCTGTCAGAAGGCAGGAGAGAGATGAAGGGGGTATGTGGCAGAGGACAGGGGGTATAGGCAGATGAAGGGAGTTGAGGAAGAGACATTTTGTCCCTTATCTTACTGAAGCTCGGGGCTGGGAGGGACCAAGCCAGGACCAAGATTGAAGTGGGTCCTCGCCTAATAACCAGCGGGATTCAATTAACAATAGCAACAGAGAATACTGGGATTGCCATTGGTATGTGATGTGGTCACATGTCCAAGCAAATCAAAATCAGGGGTGAAATGCTCCCGGTTCGCTTGTGCCTGTCGGTCACCGTAGAGCCGGTCGCCAAGGTAGCGTGAGGCTCTGCCCACCTGCCCGGACGCCGGCGTTTAGGTTCTTTTACCCTCTGCCCATGCACAGAACGCTTTGCGCATGCGCAGAGGGTAAAAGAACCCAAATGGCAGCATCCGGGAGGGTGGGCGGAGCCTCGCGCTGGCGACCTTGGCGACCGGCTCTACAGAGACCGACAGGCACGAGCGAACCAGGAGCATTTCACCCCTGATCAAAATCAATGCCAGCAGGGCAGTAGCTGAATCCAATTCGACTACTTTTCAACCATTCCTATTTTCATCTTTTATACTTAACTGAGGAATCCTGATCCATCTTTAACTATCAACTGTTATGCCCTGCATAATGCATATGCCACAGAACTTTCATTTGGACTAAGATTACATATGTCAAGTGATCAATCTTGCTAAAGTTCTGCTGATTAGTTGAATAGAATTGCTAAATATCCTTTAGTCTGTAGGAGGTAAACGAATAGGAGTACCAAACTGGCACAAAAGCAGCTTTCATTTACCAAACTTACATCTAAGAATGTAGAGCGTTATAAAATTTGTTAAAGCTAATAGCACAATGGTTTGTTAATCTTTTTGTATCTGCCGAGGACAGAATACTCGGTTATTCTTATGGGGGGGGGGGAAGGAAGCTTTCTAAAAAGATTAAAAAATGACATAGAATGAGCCTCTGAGTTCATGGGTTCCAAGCGACTGACATGAACAGACTGCAATAACTTGATGTTGGACCTGGAGGAAGAAAAGAACGGATCCCATCCTCATTCTGCCTACACTGTCCCACTAGAACCAAGCTTCTGAATACTAGCCAGTGTCTGAAGTGGGATATCCTTCCTAGTCTCCTGAATTAACAGAAAAGAAATGACCAACAGTTACTCAGTGGCTTAGTATTCTAGATGTTTTAGTATAGTCAGCAGAGGTGGGTTCCTCCCGGTTCGGACCGGTTCTCCTGAACCGGTAGCGACCCGTTGGTGACATCACGGAACCGGTTCTGTCGGTGCCAGTCCGTGGGCGCCGCCATCTTTTTTTGGGGGGGGAAATGGATTTGGGGGGGGGTTCCGGTTTTTTTTCCCGGCACTGCGCATGCGTCACCATCTTGTTTTTGGCTTTTTGGGGGATTTTTCAGCACTGCGCATGTGTGCGAAGCACGTGCGCGGCCATGCGGCGCGGCCACGCGGCGTGGGAGGAAGCGAACCGGCAGCGAGGTAAGTTAGAACCCACCCGATAGTCAGCATATGCTACTGGTAAGTATGGAAACTAAAGGCCTATATATTTGGATGATACAAAGTTGGGGAAGCACATTGCTGCTCTACATCCATCAATCATAAACCCTGAATAGTAACAGCTCCAACTAACCTGCCTAAATAAGCTTAATGAAATATATTTTTGATTCTATCAATGTACCTGTCACATTTTGGTGATTGGGGACATTCTTGTTCATCTGCAGTTGCTCAGATTTAATCCGTCTTTTTGCAGCTCTAAAATGAAATAGAAGAATGAATAAAAAGCTACTATGTCCAAGACAGTAAAAACAAGGAACGTGAATTTAACACTTTGAGTAAATACATTTAAAATGATTAATTAACAAAACAAGAGTTTGAGAACAAAAAAATATGTTGGTTCTCCCTTATTGCCATTTTAAATTCTTCACATTTACTATAAATAGGTGGATGTGCTTATTTCAGGAAAGTTGTGTCAACTGTTGCTAAAAAGCCTTATAAGAAAACTGGGTTGAATGAAAAGCAACGCCTCCAATATTATAGGTCATCAGTAGATGGCAGTACTGATGCGTTGCAAGCTCTGATGTTTTTAGCATCAATTCTTTCACTTCATTTGGTTGGAAGTTGCTGTGAGAAAATGTTATGTGGCTACTGTTTGTGAAATGGAAATCTGCAATGAATACTTGACAGTGCAATGCACCGTGATTGAATTTTTGACTCCCAAAAAAGTCTCTCCAACTAAAATTCCACAACTATATGCAGGTTGTTTATCATGATAACTATTCCGACATGAGTACTGTGCATTATTGGCAAAAAATAAATAAATCTAAAGATGGTGATCTAAAGTGAGCTGATTTGTATGATCAAGTACAAAAGGGATGATTTGTGATAGAAACCAACAGGTTTTACACGAGAAAGGCCGATGAATTGATGAAGGAGAACTGGCAGATCACTCAAAGGGAAGTTGCTGCTAAATTTGGTATTTCACAGAAAGGTTTGAATCACATTATATGATGTTCTTCAATATCAGAAGGTTGATGCAAGATGGGTTCCTTACATGCTGGTGAGAAATGAAAGCTTCAAGAGTTTAAACTTGCCAGCAATTCTTATCCCAGACTCTGAATTGCAGACTCTTTCTGCAATAGCTGTCACATCATGTGACATCATGTCACATCTTCATTGCACTGTGAATGCAATGAAACACGGGCTCATCATTATGACCCAGAAATGAAACATTAGTCTATGAATATAGTCAAAATGCTTCACCTGAGGAAAAAAATTCAAAATTCAGGCATTGGCAGGAAAACTCATGGTTCTGATGATAATCACTCTGATTTCCTTGAACTACTAACAACTAGAATGCCAAGTTGCAATACTGAAAACTTTGAAATAACAATTAAGCATAATTTGTAAGCAGAAAAAGGATATTTTGCTGCAACATAAACCTTAGGCCTCATAAGCCACCCAAGAGGCAATGGCAAAATTAAATCTGACCCTCTTACTCCATCAGCTGTACAGACTAGACTAGCACATGTGACTTCCACCTTTTCCCCAAATTAAAGGAATACCTTGGTGGATATCTGTTTGACTCAAAAGAGGTGGAAAGGACTCTCGGGACCTGGTTGAAGAGACAAAGTATGGAGCTCTTTCCTGACAGTATTAAGAAGCCTGTCCATAATACTGTACTTCACTGGACCAAAAATGTAAAGATGGTGCACTATTAAGAATTGATTTGTGTGATCAAGAACAAAGCAGACAATTTGTGGCAGGAATTGATGAGTTTCACATGAAAAAATTGATGAAGTGATTAAGGACAACAGATGAATCAAAGACAAATGGCTGTCACATTTGGCATTTCATATGAACAGAAATGTGCAGCAAATGGTAATTATATGCAGAAATAAAAATAGGTAACAAAAGAACTAATTGCAAAGATTATTTTCCTGTTTCATTTATTAAAATACTCCCATGTAAAGTTATAGAGATGAAGGCATTACTTTTCATTCAACCTTTATATCACAGCTTATATATAATATGCTTTCCTAATAATGTTGAAGTTACCTGTAAAACTACAAAAGCTCCTGTTAAACTGCAGATACATGTATTGCAAAGCTATATAAAATTGAATAGCATAAAATGGGTGTCAAACTCGTGGTCCGCGGGCCAGATGCATCACACGCTAGCCACGCCCACCCCCATTTTAGCGAAGGGGGAAAAGTCATGATACGTCACGTGATGACGTGGCACCGCAAGTTTGACACCCCTGGCATAAAAGATCACATTTAATCTTATGGTTTGCTCTGAGCACTGATCAATCACTACCTGAGATTTAGAGGATGTGCTGCTAAGTATGTAGTAACTTAGCATTAATTTATAATGCTAATCTACACACTTTAGCAAAAATAGGAACTATATGATTCAGGGACAACTAACTTTGAGATTTAAACTTAGCATTAAAAACACAAACCAAATCTAAACCATATCACTACTGATATCTCATTGAAAATGCCCTAGCAATAAGTGCCAGATGTTGTCCATTAAATTGTAAATATTTACATTTGTTTTTAGTATCTTCAAAGACGCTCTTATATTGGAGGTTCTTTTGGCTACAACCAAATGCACCTCAGGGTTGATGAAACCCTTCATGCTGTACTTTATGACATTCCACACTTTCTGTAATACAAGACTTTTGTCTACTTCCTACTTCCGCATGCTGAGGAAGTGGGTGGAGCAAAGTAAACTAACCTGGCTCCCCGCTCACATCAGCATGGTCTTGAAAGGCCAGAATGTGGAAGCTGTTAGAGTAGACACATCAAAGAGCTGGATGTAGCCAACCAGCAGGCTGGGATGCTTGCCCATTAATGAGTGTCTGTGCTGGTCAGCCTACCTTCTTCATCAGGATGGAGGGGAGGGAACTGAGCACTCATTTATGGGTGTGTGTGTGTGTGTGTGTGTGTGTGTGTGTGTGTGTGTGAGCTGTTTCTGCCTGGTAGCAATGTCTTAGGTGATGTCACAACTTAGAACAGGGATACACAACTTTTTCTGGGCCAATAGTCATAATTGGCCTTTAAGTGGTACACCGGAATTGCTTTCTAAAAAAATAAGAGAACTGAGCACAAAACCTATTTTCATTGACATGTGATTTAATACACATCACATACTTCATAATTATCTCCTTTTGTCACATTAAAATGTGGTAACAACCTTTTGCAGACGCTCTAAAAGACACTTTCAAAGTTTGGGAGGTCTGCATGGGAAGCTGAGAATCTAGAGGGCCAAATACTTCAGGATATTAATGTACAATATGGTAATTTAAAAATAATAAGCATTACCAGTATAATAAATCTAATTATCAGCTGAAAACATTTTTATCGATAGGCAGGCATATTAAAAGACACTATTGTGAAATACGTTTTAATCTAAACTAACCTTCGTCGAGCATGACTGGAAAGTTTTGCTGCATTGTCATCAAGTGCTGGGAGAAAAAAAAACAAACCACAACATTTCAAGAAGGGAAAATCTTTGTAAGAAATACAAAAACCTTCATGACATTTAACGACCAACAAGTTTCTCAGGGTTATAAACTTGTAGATAATGTAGAAGTTTTCAGATCTTATGGGAAAGCTGATACAAACAAATCTGAATTTGACAGAACAGAGAAGTGAGACTTTTAATGCCAACAACAACAAACTTTTTTAAAAAGCTGACAAACTACAATATGCACATCTATGGAAAGATAGAACCAAAAGATCCTACTGTCTCAAGTCCTCCACATAAAATTGAAAATATCTGCTAAAGTCTCGGATATTCTTTTGCCTTTTTGTCTTCCATTCTTCTATTCAAAATATTGGGACTTTTCATAATGAAGAATATATGGCATTTGCAATTTGGTACAGTTGTCATGTAATTGATTAAATATTGAAAACTGATTTTTATGAAGCAACAAACATGCATCAAATGGTTCAGCCAAGTTTACAGCAAGAAAATGAAGTATCTTGCTACTGATTCAGTAAGATATACATGGTTTTGGTAAATAATATAGTTTGATTTCCATACCTCTTTCCTCCCCAGCACAAAATTAAATACCGTATATACACATACAACAGAAAACACTTCCCCTCATAACTTTTTGAATGGCCTTTCTGTCTTTTTACATTAGCAAAAATTAGGTCTTTTGTTCAAGAGAAAACATACAAAGGAAAACAAGCAGGAGGTTTACCTAATTCTCAATAGAAACATGTCAACAAATGTTTTCAAGTACTGTACTACAAACAGCCTTAGCTGTTTGTAGTACAAACTAGCCTAAAAAGGAAAGCCAGAGACATTGCTTCGCTACATGAAATACAGTGTTTGAAGTTTAGTGCCCTACCCAAAGCCAACTCCGCACTAGAAATCTGAGATTTGAATACAGTATATCCTTAATAGGTTATAGAGCAATATCAGGAACATGAATCTGATCTCAGACTAAGCACACCAACAGGCAAAATTCTGAATACTTAATCACTTAAAACAAATACAGGAAAAAAGAGCTCATAAAATCAACTTGCTGGTGGAGTGCAGGAATGGCACTATAGCAAAAAAGGCTGTGCTTTATGTTACTGTAATGTGCTATCCACCAAAGAACCATCCAACTCAATCTTCATTACTAAAAACTGGAGGCCAAGGGGAAGAACTGAAATCTATTTTGTTTGATTTATGTGCCAAGCCCTGAGAGAAAAATCAGGAGTTTGCTAGCAGTTTTTCCAACTAATAAATTTTAGCAAAAGCATAAACTTCTTTGAGTTTTAGCTCACTTCATCCAATGCACATAAAGGCTAAGCTGATATAGAATTTAAATTGGGGCGAGGCCATGGGTGGGAGGGGATTAAAGAGAGGTTGGTTAGGCAAATGTGAGAGGATTACAGTATATTACAAAGTGATAATGGTAATGTGATCAAAACCATTGCTGAAATCATCTGAGATTGCCAGAACCATTTGATGTATATAAGTTCAGCATTTTCTTTTCTAAACAATGAAGTTAAAGTCTTGCTTTTTTCAAAACAGCAACTTTGAGACCTGTTATAGATGCCCTGAGAGGCTGAGATGCCCTGCCTGATATTTACCTCGTCCTTGTTTTGAGCCAAGATCTCAAATGTGTGCCTATAAATTCTTAGACATCACAACTCAAAACAAGGACAAATTAATATCAGGGTATCTCAGCTCCCAGGTCACTCTGGAGCAAATCTCAAAGTGACTGTTTTCGAAAAGCAGGACTTTGACCGCATCATCCACTGAGAAATTGTGGGATTTCAATAGAAGAGAATCTATGTAGCTCAGGGTTGAATTGTGGAGTCCTTGAGACGTTTCGTTACCCATGCTGCCACCAGACGGGAAGTGCTTTGAAGAGGTTACCTGGCTGGGTAACGAAATGTCCACAAGAAAATAAGTAAGCTCAGGGAGCACCAAGGACTCCATATCAGAGGCTTTTAGTCTATCTCAGAAGGCTGCAACAAACCCAAAGGGGTTTAACCCAATACAATTGCTAATCCATTAAGATGCTTGTAATCTGTCTCACCTGTAACCCCCATCTTTATAACTAGCCGATCTCCGCCACCCAATTCCCCACCCTAACTCTACATCAGTCTAGCCACTTCATGCGTGGGTGAGGTGAATCGCACTTCATGAAAGCTGATGCCTTCGAATAAAATTGGTTAGTCGGAAAAGGTGCCACCAGATTCCCGATTAATTTTTTTACCATCCTAGGCTAATGCCTACGTTGTCCACCGGCACGAAGTTTTGACAGAGTGACTTACCGGGCGGCAAAAAGCGGGCGAGCTCCTCCTCCGCCCCACGCTGCTTGCGGGCTTTCCGACCTGGCCCCCGCTTTGCCTGCCGGTTCGGGTCCAACTTGCGCCCCATGGCTCAGAAGGCCTCCGCTTTGGCGTGGAGTGGGACACGTGGGTAAGCTCCGCCCTCTCCGTGAACATCCCGACTTCCTTCCGTTTTCGGACAAATCTCATTGGCCGTTCCTTTCTCCCCCCTCCGCTTACTTCTGCGGCCTTGTGATTGGTTAGTTAGTTACCGCCTTCTTTGATTCATAGATTGTGAGTGCGAATACTTTAGTGGGATTCGTTGCTCTTTTCCCTGCCTTTTCTCTTACACAGTACAGCAAGGGGGAGGCTGGTTCGTAGAAATAAATAGGGGGGGGGGAGTCGAAAGCGGGATCTGGTTTATCCACCCAGTTTAATCTCTTCATCACCTTCTATTTTATGCAGAAAAGTGTTTTATGCAGTTACAAAAAAGAAGAGCCGCTAATGTTCGATGCCACCCTCCCAGTTGGGGAGACGAGCTTCTGCTCCATCACAGCTACCTCCAGAATGTGAATGTTATTTCCAACAGGGGTCCACGCTTCCACCCCGGAGGAAAAGACGCCGAAAGCGGAAATAGGAGCCACGTCGTTTCAGCAATCTATGCTTGCATCTTCCTGAAGCCTCGGACTTCCGCAGAATTCTGCCCAAATTCTCTATTAGACGGTGAACTTTACTAGCTGCAGTTTCTCTCTTCTCTTTTCAGAGGAAAAGTCAAAGACATGCTTATTCCAGGAGTGCTTTACAATCTGAAGTGTTCTCTTCCGATTCGCTATGAAATGTTTCTCCATTAAAAGGTGCGATGTGTATTAGGTATTCTTTCTCGGTCTTTTATCAGCCAACTGGACTTGGAAAATGATTTCTCCAAAAGAAGTGTGTTGAGACAGAAAACAAGAGATCTGCACCCAGGATTAGAAGCATGCCATAACTCAAGTGTTTCTCAACCATGGCAACTTTTAAGATGGGTGTACTTTCAACTCCCAGAATTAGTTATGCTAAAGTTGAGAAACACTAGCATAAGTAATTAAAATTGGATTGTGCGTTTTTTTTCATTGCCGCATCTACAAAAGACACTGTTGGATCTCAGGTATCTGGAGAGGACATGTGACTCAAGGCAATTCTATGTATTTGGTACAGTCACAATTAATTTCTATTAGTCTTTTAAAATGCCACCATTCAATGCAACTATTCCAAATATACTTACAGCCCTGGGACTTCCCGGTGGTAGCCTATGCAAGCACTAATGAAATCTGATCACGTACCTTTTGATGTCAGTTGGACATGAAAGATGCTTGCTGCTCATCTACCTACAATTTCTATGTAGAAAAATACTTGCAGAGAACTATCATGTAGGCCCTATCAAAAAGCAAATTGACGCATGAAGTGCATGTCTTTTATAGAGAAATTCTTAGATTAAAACATTATCAAGAGCCCCTGTGACAACTGCTTCTGCAAGATACTGCTTTTATAAGAAACAAGTGTCAGCATCATGTCCAATGTAAATCAACCATCTGGCTTGCTGAATACCACTCTGAAAATAAAGCATTTCTCAAAACAGAAGCTTGGGGTTTACTCAGAAAAGCTCCATACTATCTTTTAATTGCAATCTTTTTACAATCCCATGTGAGGTTGTTGGATAGAGTAACAATGGCTGGGTTCACACATTGTGCTAAGCAATAAAGTAATGAATCCAACCATGATAGTCAGTAACCCAATTCATGGGCCAACAAATTGCCTGAATGAGCTTGTAAGTTACTTGTGTGACATTCCAAGATACAAAACCATGATTTGTGATATAAAAGGAACAGATTTAAAGTGTACTGAGCCTATAGTTTAGATAAATTCAGACAAAATGTGACACCATCATGTAGGTGCTGCCTGTAATTGCACATTGCAGCACATTTTATTTTCTATTACAAAGCCTTTTAAAGTTTATCAACTGGAAAAATTATCTAGGACAGCCTGGAATCTCCCTATCTTGGGCTAAACTGAAAGTGTACATATTATTTGCACATGTACACTTTTCTATCAGATCACAAATCACATTAAAATTTTAATAAAGAAGCTGTTACATCCCCCATATATTTTGCCCAAAGCAAATAAAATACAAGGAAACCTTTATTTTTAACTTTATCAAGATTTGTCTTTTTTCCAGCTGTTTCAGAGGACAAGTCCAGTCAGTTTTTGTATTAAAAGGATCTTGATGGAGGTAGCTGTGTCTGTCCTGACGTTTGCTTGCACTCATCTTGGTAAACAAACTGAAAATAAAATTAAAATCAAGGAAGAGTGGGCCAAGGTGATGAGCATTGCAGCCAGGTCTGTGTAACAGATGTGACGCTGCAGCCTCCAGTCACTATATACAGAGTCCATCCAATGTTCCTTTTCACCCAAGTGCAATCTAAGTGCAACTGGCAGTTTATGGAAGATTGCACTTCCTCCTTTCTCCAGTCATATCCTCCATCTGAGAGGACATCATCTGATTAGGAGTGCCAGACGGAGGGGATGGGGATGGGGCCAGAACTGAAACAAGGGTATACGTGTCACTTTAGCTGAATCACTGGATTGATGGCACCAGTCAGGTATTTCACTGCTGCTGAGCCACCTAAGTTTAAGGGGGGAGGGGGAGGGAGGGAGAGAGAGAGAGAGAGAGAGAGAGAGAAACATTTAGTACAGTACCCTCTATGCAAAGCCTATTCCCCAATCTCAGGCAGTCACCAAGGGCCCCTCCCTCCAGGATAGGGTGGAAATGGCAGGGTTTGATGCTTACCTGCTGGTTTGGTGGTGGAGGAGGAGGTTCACTGCTACGATTTGCCAAGCGGCTGAGGATGTTGCGCTCCGACATTTGGAGACGCACAGCCACTGGAGGAATGCGGGCAATTGTGGCAGGTAGCCGCGTCACATCGGCCTTCATGTCGCTCAACAACTCCTCCAGCTGCTTCAGCACTGGAAGAAATAAAAAGGAAATTCTGGACTCTCTGTAAATGTATTTTTCTTAAGGAAAGGAAGGCAGCTCATTTTGGGAAAGATCTCCCCCAGGACCAGAAAGGCAACTACAAATCTGAACTGGAGGAGGGCACATTCACTTGACTTCCTAAACACAATGCTAACAGTACAAAAGTGTCTAAACCATAGCTATAAGCAATGGCTGCAGAGTACATGAGATGGAAGGAGTGACTCCAGCCCTAAATAAAAATAGCCTTGCCATGAGATGCAACATTACTATATACACCTTGGCACAACTGCCCTCCTTTCTTTAGAATAAAAAATCACTAAGTTCAGAATCTCCCTCAACAAGGGAGAAGTGGAGGGTAGAGGGCAGCTAGCACCAGACTTAAAAAGTGATGCATACTGGGAGCAGGTTGGCATTTCCAAAGGCTTTTACAGCCAATAGTTGCGTTAGCCAAATCTGTACAATTCAAGTAAACTGAACACACAGAATGTTATGGTATCCATACTCTAAACCAAGGGAGCTTGGAGGGTAATGTGATTTAAGAAAGTTGCATGCAATCTCCCTGTGAATAGTTGCTTGAAAAATTGTCTTTTTCAATTTTACTGTCAAGCTGCCATGTAATCAATATCTTTATATCCATGAAGATGGGTCAGCAAACTACAACACAGTTAAGGCACAGTTAATCTCAGTCATGAGTTAATGAATATTTTGTCCTTCTACAGATAAAGGAATAAACACTGACACTGCACCAGAATAAATATTAGAAATAACTTCTGAAGACCAAACTTTCAAAGAGGGATCCTTTTTATAGTTCAGATGGAAACTTAACTAAAGCTCTGAATTCATATTCAAGCAGGGCAGAGGAATGAACAGGAAAAGGGTCACAAGGTAAACAGATTTGAAAAAGCTAAATTATCTGGGCTGCTGAATAGACAAGAGAATAATAGGATAGTCACAGCAGTAGAAATTTTTAAAAATAATCTGCTGTTATTAGTCAATGAAGACTTTGTGCCACCTGAATGTTAAAAAAAAATTATATGAGAATTGATGATATACCCTGTTTTCCAAATTGCTAGCTGCTGATCTTTTGATATTTGATCTTGGAGACTTAAAAGTAGAAATTAGTTGCCAATAGAAAAATACATTTAAGCACTATGGGTCCTTCCCTTAATCTAAATTGCTACAGATTATATCCGCCTTTATCTATTTTCTGGATAATTTTTAAAATAAAAGCAATGGAAAGAACAAAGTGACATTTTGTGTATATTGCTCCCCCCCCCCCTGCATACTGAATTAAATCTAAGGGACATTTTTGTAAAAGAGGTGGCAAGAACTGTGGTGAATTCTATGGTATTACTATGGCAAAGATCCATGGATTCAATGACATATTTCAAAAATATCTACTTGAAAGAATGAGGTGTTATTCTGATGTTCCAACTGTTCAAGAAAGAGCTTCCAGTGCAGTTTAGTAGGCCTCTTATCAGGATACATACGGCTACAGCAGAATAATGTATCTGATCTAAGGCTCAACTGAGCCAAACATCTCTAAATCCTATGTGTATTGTTCCTGATCCTTACCATATCTGATGAAGTTCCCTGAGCCACTGAAACCAGCACTTGTTTTGCTCATCTTGCACTGTGATTGCTAAATCCACATCTTACAATTCAGATAAAGCACTTGGTCAAGAAGACTTGTAATACCACTTTTCTTATGGAACAAATATAAGATATTATGGAATTACGCTCAGAAGCTTCGCTGAGCACAGGAACAGGGACAGAATTAAAAATATGTTACTAATATGCTTCCAGTTGTTTGTCTATTGGCGGGGAAACCTGATTTATAGACATGTTAACCCCTAGGTTGAGGGAAAAAAAACCCAATTAAAAAATTATCAAGCAGATAATTAGAAATAGCAATAACATCTTTGGCAATTATCACTCAACCAATAAGCAGAGTATCCCTGCTCCCACAAGGGAAAAAATGAACATTGATGAGGGGCCTGGAGAGATATTGGTTCAAACTGGTAATACTGGTTTATAAATGTGAAAGAATACAGCAATTTGTATTTGTAAATAGGAACGTTTTTCAAAGAAGAGTCTGAGAAAAAAGAAAGCTGGAGTGCCTGGAAGCCTGGCACTCTGACAAATCAGCCATCAACAGGTATATACACATAAACATCATCTACATACCAAAAAAGACAACCAAAAAAGGGAACAAAAAGACCAAAACACCCCCTTACCAGCAATCAACACCCAGATGAGCAGAGATTAAACACCAAGATTAATATTAGACTAACAATCAAGAAGCAAACAATATCCCCATCAAGAAACTGCCAAATAAGCTAACAGCAAACAGCCCAAACAAAGAACCACCAAGACCACTCTCACGAACACTGACAGGGCAAAATTATATAAAATGAGAGCAAACTCCACTCCCTTCCAGCACTGATGATGTTAATAGTTTGAGTTAATGAAATGTCTGCCAGAAAACAAGCTCAGAGAGCACTCACTGAGAAAAAAAAATCATGCAGAGATTTCTGTATGCAGAATTTGCTTTAAGCAAAACAGTGACTTGCAGACTTTCTATCTAGTGTTTTGTTTCTTTTTAGAATGAAGAAAAGTGTGTACTTTAGCATTGTGGAAAATTCTGTGACCTAACTTCTGAAGAGTGATCCTTTATTTTTTCATTTTTTGTTTGTTTCAGTTTTAACTAGCAGAATCTTGCAGAAAGCTGGGTGCTTTAAAGTTTATGAAGTCTTTTGAATTTTCCTATTTCTACATAAATATGACCTAAAATGTAATTTGTTCTCCATGCAAGTCCTAAAACTAGAGAAACCAATTAAATGAATGTCAAAAACATACTTGTTCATTTATTTATTGAAGAAAATGATACAAAGCTACATATTTGTGTGGCAAAAGTACGTGAACCTTTGTGTTTGGTAACTGGTATGCCCCCCTAGGGCAGCAACAGTTGCATCTAAACTTCTCTGATAACTATTGATCAATTCTGCACATCAGCTTGGAAGAAAGTTAATTCATTCCTCCTTACAGAAGTTTCAACTTAGGGATGTTGGTGGGCTTCCTCATATGAACTGCCCGCTTCAGATCCTTCCATAACATTTCTATAGGATGAAGGTCAGGACTTTGATTTGGCCATTCCAAAACATTAACTTTCTTCTGCTTTAACAATTCTTTGGTCATATGACTTGTGTGCTTTGGGTTGTTGTCTTGCTGCAGGACCCATTTTCTCTTGAGCTTCAGTTCACAGGCAGAAACCCTGATGGTTTTCTGTAGAATTTACTGGTTCAGTTCAGAATTTATAGTTTCATCAATGATGGTAAGCTGTCCTGATCCAGAAGCAGCAAAGCAGGCCCAAACCTTGATACAGCTACCACCAAATTTCATAGATGGGATAAGTTTATGCTGGAATGCGATGTTGGCCTTTTGCCAAACGTAACAATTTTCATTCAAGCCCCAACATTTCTACTTTGATTTCCTCTATCCACAGAACATTCTTCCAATGCCTTCTGACTTATTTATGTTGCAAGCTGTAGACAGGCAGCAATGCTATTTAGGAGATTAGCGGCTTTTTCCTTGTATCTTTGCCATGTGCACCATTGTTATTCACAGTTCTCCTGATGGTGGTTTCTTGAACACCAATATTTAGCAATGCAAGAGAGGTCTTCAGTTACCTTAGACTTCTTTGAGACCTCCTGGAGTACCGCATGCCTTGCTCTTGGTGTGACCTTGCTTGGTTGATCACTCCTGGGGAGGGCAACAATGGTGTTTAATTGCCTCAAAGTGTATATGATCTGCCTGTCAAGTGGATTTGTGGAGTCCACGTGCTTTGGAAAGAGTTTTGTAACCTTTTCCAGCCTGGTGCTTTTTGAAGATCTTCAGAAATTGTTCAGCCCATGCCACACCTCCACATTACTGTGTTGGAAGATCAGACTTTGACAGTGAATTCAGAATTCTGTTCTTTAAATAAGGCAGGCCTACATTCATACCTGATTATCATTCCATTGATTGAGACACATGACCCTAATTTCTCCTTCAAATGAACTAATATTCTTAAAGGTTCACCTATTTTTGCCCCACACAAATATGTAGCTTTGGATTATTTTCTTCAAAAGTTGGCTTCTACCTAATTTTAGAACTTGTATGAAGAACAAATTACATTATACTTATGCAGACATTTTGAAAATTCAAAAGTGTTCACAAACTTCCAGAATACTACGTAGCCAACAGAGCTGGATCTCTTTAAGTCCATTTCTGATGCTGAATAGGCTTACTATCCTTTTTAAGAAAGAAAAGCAGCAAGGTTTGGAAAAAGTATTTTTTTTTTTAGTACAGACGGTACATTTTATCATTTATTACATACTTCTGAAGGTTCCTGAAGAATCTGTAATCCAATAAAGAAACATTATTTATAATTTAGAATTGCTTGTACTTGAGTAACTATATATTGCGTGTCTCTCTATTTTCATCAGATAGCCATTCAGACCATGGTGCTTTTTTCCCCTTCCTGAATCACTATAGAGCAGACTGTGCCAAAGATGTTCTTAATGTGTAGCTTAGAAGTATAATTTTCAGAATAGGTTAGCCTTAAAACTGTGTGTTGTATTAGTATATAAGAAAGCATTCACAAGAGTGATATTTTTGAGGTAATGGTCATCACAGAGTTCTTGTCTTTTGGGACAGTCCAACCTTAAACATGTCTTCAATAACTTGCAGGAGTTATTTCCTTTCTTTACAATCTGCACAGGGCCTTATACACAAACCCGTGCTTTTATTTTTAGGTAGTGATAATAGTACAATCTATAGCATCTATGAAAAAAGCAACACTCTCATGCTCTACACTTTCTTTCTGCCTGTACTTATAAGAGGAAGAAGAGAAGGATGAATGGAGAATGAAATTCAAGAAAGTTCTTTCCTGATTTCTGCTGATGTAATATTATGGGGAAAATAAGGATTTTTCAATCCTATGGAAAGAACTTTCAATTTTTATTTATTTATTTAATTTATGTAGTTGCCCTCTCACCACATGATTCTGGACAGCACACAATAGAATTTCAAGGATGCACATGTTGCCATTTGAAAAAGAAATATTCAAGTTGCCTGAATCCACTACAAAAGAAGTACAGTAGATATAGAAAGTCTACATACCCTTGTTAAAATGCCAGGTTTTTGAGATACCAAAAACAAACAAACAAACAAACAAACAAACAAACCAGACCAAGATAAATCACTTCAGAATTTTTTCCACCTTTAATATAACATATAAGCTGTACAATTCAACTGAAAAACAAACCGAAATCTTTTAGGGGGGAAATTACAATAAAAAACGTACAATAATGTGATTGTAAACTAACACTTTAAACTAATTCTTTTGTTGAAGCATGTTTTGATTTTATGACAGCTTTCAGTCTTTTGGGGCAGGAGCCTGTCAGCATGGCACATCTTGCCTTGGGACTCTGCCTACTCTTCCTTGCAAAAGTGCTCCAAATCTGTCAGATGGTGAGGGCATCTCCTGTGCACAGCCCTCTTCATGTCAAACCCCCCCCCAATTTTTAATTGGATTCAGTCCTGGGCTCTGACTGTGCCATTCCAAACCTTTGATCTTCTTTTGGTGAAGCCATCCTTTTTTGGATTTGGAGGTATTTTGGGTTGTTGTCATGTTGAAAGGTGAAATTACTCTTCAGCATTTTAGAAGAGGCCTGAAGGTTTTGTGCCAAAATTGACTGATATTTGGAGCTATTCATAATTTCTGTCACCTTCACTAAAGCCCCAGTTCCAACTGAAGAAAAGAAGCTCCAAAGCATAATGCTTCACTGTGGGTATGATGTACTTTTGGTGACGCATAGTATTGTTTTTGTGCCAAACATACTTTTTGGAATTATGGCCAAAAGGTTCCACTTTGGCCTCATCAGACCATAACACATTTTCCCACATGCATTTGAGGGAAACGATGTGTTTTTGCAAAATGTAACTGGGCTTAGATGTTTTTCTTTGTAAGAAAATGCTTCTGTTCCACCCTATTCCACAGCCCAGACATATGAAGAATACGGGAGATTGTTGTCACATGTAATACACAACCAGTTCTTGCCAGAAATTCCTGCAGCTCCTTTAATGTTGCTGTAGGCCTCTTGGCAGCTTCTCGGACCAGTTTTCTTCTCGTTTTTTCACCAATTTTGGAGGGACATCCAGTTCTTGGTAATGTTATTGTTGTGCCATATTTTCTCCATTTGTTGATGACTGTCTTCACTGTGTTCCATGGTATATCCAGTGCCTTGGAAATTTTTTTGTACCCTTCTCCTGACTGATACCTTCCAACAATGAGATCCCTTTGATGCTTTGTAAGCTCTTTGCAGACCATGGGTTTTGCTGTAAGAGGCAACTAGTAAATGTCAGAAAATTCCTACTAAAACTGAATTTTATATGGGAATGGACAGAGTTACTTTAATTAATGGCATTTATTTAACATCAGTTTGAATGTAATTGCTGAATTCTGAACACAGCCACACCCCTACTTATAAGAGGGTGTGAACACTTAAAGTGGATATAAAAAATCTACACACCCGTTAAAATGCCAGATTTTTGAGATATAAAAAAATCAGACCAGGATAAATCACTTCAGATTTTTTGCCCACCTTTAATATAACATATAAACTGTGAAATTAAACAAACTTAAATCTTTTAGGGGGGTAAATAACAAAAACTAGAATAATGTGGCTGCATTAAGTGTTCACACTATCTTATAAGTAGGGTTGTGGCTGTGTTCAGAATTAACCAATCACAGGGATGTGGCTGTGTTCAAAATTAATCAATCTCATTCAAACTGATATTAAATAGTAATCAGTATACATATCCCATCAATTAAAGTGACTCTGATCAATCCCACATAAAATTCAGCTGTTGTAGTAGGATTGTTTGACATTTACTCAATTGCCTCTTACAGCAAAAGCCGTGATCTGCAAAGAGCTTACACAGCATAAAAGGGATCTCACTGTTGAGGTATCAGTCAGAAGGGATTAAACAAATTTCCAAGGCATTGGATATACCATGGAACACAGTGAAGATAGTCATCAACACATGGAGAAAATATGGCACAACAGTGACATTACTAAAAATTGGATGTCCCTCCAAAATTGAAGAAAAAATAAGAAGAAAACTGGTCCAAGAGGCTGCTAAGAAGCCACAGCAACATTAAAGGAGTTGCAGGAATTCCTGTGAAGTACTGGTTGTATACTACATGTGACAACAATCTCCCGTATTCTTTGTATGTTTGGGCTGTGGGGAAGGATGGCAAGATGGAAACCTTTTCTTACCAAAATAAAAATAAAAAAATTCTAAGCCCAGCTACATTTTGCAAAACCCTACATCATATCTGACAAATTCATGTGAGAAAATGTGTTATGGTCTGATGAGACCAAAGTTGAACTTTTTGGGCCATTAATTCCAAAAAGAATTTTGGTGCAAAAATAATACAGCGCATCATCAAAATACATCATATCCACAGTGAAGCATGATGGTGGCTTCAGCTAGAACTGGGGCTTTAGTCAAGGTGGAGGAAATTATGAACAGTTCCAAATATCAGCCAAAACCTTCAGGCCTTTGCTAAAATATTGAATCTCCAAATCAACAAAATATTGGCTTCACTAGAAGATCAAAGTTTTGGAATGGTCCAATCACAGCCCAGGCCTGAATCCAATTGAAAATCTGTGGGGTGACCTAAAGAGCTTGCAATCTAACAGACTTGGAGCACTTTTGCAAGGAAGAGTAGGCAAAGATTCCAAAGGCAAGATGTGCCATGCTGATAGGCTGCTTCCCCAAAAGACTGGATGCTGTTATAAAACCAAAAGGTGTTTCAGCAAAGTATTAGTTTAAGGGTGTGCATCATTATGCAACCATGTTATTGTAAGTTTTTTATTGTTATTTTTCCCCCTAAAAGATTTTAGTTTCTTTTTAAATTGAATTGTACAGCTTATATGTTACTGTATATTAAAGGTGGAAAGATTCTGAAGTGATTCTAATTTTTTTATATCTCAAAAACCTGGCATTTTAACAGGATAGTTTTTCTATATCCATTGTAAATTTAGCTTCTGGATCTGTTTTTTAAAAAGACCAATGAATTATGCTAAACCGATCAGTAAAACCTTCTTGGAAATGTAGCCAGGACTTTTTTTATGCAAACTATTTCCTAATTAGAAATGTCACCAAATTTAAAATATTGAGAAAATTAACCTATGTAGGAAAGAAACTCTTGGGCCATATCTATTAGAGAGAAAATGCTCCCCTATAGATTACAAATACTAGGGTAATTTTGCACAAAGGCTAACCTCGAATCCATCTCATCTTCTCTATTTTCTGGAACAAATTTTTATATTGTTTTGTATTTGTAAATCCACCAGTTGTTTGGGGAGCTTTCCTACTCATTTCAAAATTGATTTGTTTTCCTGAACTGAAACAGGGTCTTTCCCCAAGTACTAGCTGCCCTCTTTCCCTTGAGAAAAAGGAAAGGATACATATTTAGTGGTGCATGGAACAATGTGTCAAGGGAGCAAGGGGGGAAAAGGGCCAGTGGCATGCAATTCAACCCCTATTCTCATTAAATAACGTCTCCCCAGTCCTCACCTTTGTGAAGCACTGCATTGGCTGGTTTATTCCCAGCCATAGATTCCTTGGATAGATGCTGATGGCTCTCAGCTAGGCACTCCACTTCAGCAAAACGGGTATTAAGAGCCATAGAGGGATGAGATGGATCTTCTGACATGTTTAGATATGCAGCTCTCCGTAGTTGCTCTTCAATCACTAGGGCTTGTTCCAGCAGCTGTAAAAAGCAATGTCGGTCCTCAGTTTTTGGTACAGGATCCATATTTCTTATAATTCCTCTATGTTACATTCAGTTTATAATGTCTTGTAAGACACACACACACACACACACACACACACACATATATATATATATGTATGTATGTATGTATGTATGTATGTATGTATGTATGTATGTATATGTATATATATATATATATATATACTGTTCTTCTAAGCAAACATTCAAAATTCTCTAACAAGAGATCACAAAATTTTAATTGCAAGGTCATGTGGCACAAATGCACAGCTAATTCTTTGTCCTGCTGCCCCAAAGTGACCCCAATCAGAATCTTAAACCTAACCACTAAAATAAAAGTAATACATGTGTACAACTCAACTATTAATACAAAGTCAAAATGTTACAAAAGAATCATTCCTATGACAACTACAACTTGACAGAATATTTTTAAGAAGAGTATTGCTTAAAAATCACGTTCTTTATGAGCTGAATTAGACTTCACCATATGGTCAACATTCTCATAACCCGAGACATACTTTTTTTATGTAAACCCCCCCCCCCTGATTTAACTGCACGTAAAATCAGAGAAATTTCCCTCAGTTTTTATATGGCAACTTTTAAGGGGCAAAAAGGGTGCCTTAAATCAAGTCAGGAGGCATTCATTTTGCCTTTAAAGCCCACCCTTACCTTTCAAACAAAAAAGGGAATGATACTTTCAACTCATCCACCCATCTAAAAAAAAATCTAAAAAAAAACAAAAACTGACTTATTTTTGAAGAAAAATCTAACCACATTTGCCACATTTACAAAGAAACTGTATCCTAAGAAGGAATGCTCACCTTAAACCTCCTGGCCAAGAATTTATTCTTTATTTCTAGAAAGTTACCCCTGTTCATTTCACCCTTGAAAGGCTCATTGAGGATGGCGTAACGGGAATCGTTCTGGATATCTTGCCATCGAGCATAACCATGACTGTAATTGGAGAAGCTCAGAAAAAAAATAACCTGGAAAATGTGGTAAATCAGTAGCAATTATAGTTTATTTGAATTAGTGAGTAGTGAGATTCAAGCTCAATTTAGGGATTATAGTAGGATTCCAATTTATTCACAGGGAAGACTGTCAGGTAAAATCCTTTCTTTGGACACTCTCAGTCAGGTTTCCTCATCTTATTACTTCATCTGCCAAGCCACTGCTGAAAAATTTGGTAGAGCTGACCCTCCTTGCAAAGAGAGATCTATTTAATCCCAATAAGTAATAGGATACGCTGGGCCACAGGGCAGAGTAAAGCTCTAAAAGTTGGTGAGAAGTAAAGCAGGAAATCTGAAAACCCACCAGAAGCAAACAAGCATGTCTATTATTAAAGAAAGCATCTAAATATAATACAAATGTATAGACTGCAGTGTGCAGAATCTATTCTTGTTAAGAGATATGAATGCAAATACCAGACTTGTTTTAAACCCAAGAATCAAACTGTTTTGCCTTAGCTAAGTCAAATTCTCAATCAACATGGCTCCTATCATGGCTCCTTTTCAAGCGGCAACTGGACTTTCTGGGTTTTTGTTTTTTTTTCCTTTGAAGATGTTTCGCTTCTCATCCAAGAAGCTTCTTCAGCTGATCCAAGAAGCTTCTTGGATGAGAAGCGAAACGTCTTCAAAGAAAAACCAGAAAGCCCAGTTGCCCCTTGAAAAAGCACCTTTGGGACAACCATGACCTGGATGACTGAGAATCTCCATAGACATAGAAGAAGGATACTTTATAATTCCTGCCAAGAGCCAGTAGTCATGGCGCCGGTGCCAGATCTCATATGTCTTCTTGGTAACAGTAGCTGCTCGCTCTTCATTTTGCCACAAGGAATGCAACTCTGCAAGGAAGTAAAAAGACAAAAGTGTTTACAATTGAGTAGAAAAGAGCTCCCAGAAAACATCTATCCTCATTGTCAGTTAGTACCAGTGAAGCCGCCATCTGCAATGTTGAACATGAACCGTTGTTTTATGGCTTTCTTGTGCCGATCGTCAACAGAATCTTTAAGTGTTTCCCCATTTTGCAGCATCACTATATCTTTCTTCTCATCTTCCTTTTTCTCTTCTGAAAAGAGAACAAATAATTAGACCACAATTACCAATGAGTCCATCTTAATATTCCAAACATACCCTAGCCTCTGCCTAGAAAACTTATTTTACTGGGTGGATTAAATGTACAATAAATAGCACTCTTGCCTTTCTCATCAAGATTAATTGTGGGAGGTTCAGCAGGTGGCTCCGCGGGTGTCTTTTCTTCCACTTTCTCCGTATCAGCTATAGAGAAAAACATTTGTATAAATTATTATTATTATTATTATTATTATTTATTAAATTTGTATGCCGCCCAACTCCCAAGGGACTCTAATGGGTGTCTTGGGTGCTTTTCACAAAACTGTACAGTCTCAATCCAGGTTAAACCCTGTTAGCATTAGGAGCTTGCATTTACACCAAGAACTCCCACGCTCTACAATTTCATTCATCTGTGGAATAGGACACATAGGAACTACAGCCATACCTTTACTTTCTGTTTCCATTGGCTCCTCTTTCACTTCCAAGTCATCTGGTTTCTTCTCTTCAGCTTCTACAGTATTTATAGGAGATTTTACCTCTTGTGAGTTGGTCTCTGTTGAAGGTGGGGCCTGCTATATGGGAGAAGAGTAAGCAGAATATTTAGTCAATAAGAGTGTAAGAAAGTAAAACCCGTCTCCGTTAAAAAATTTCACAGCATGTCTAGAAACAGCAGAAAGTTATCTTAAAATTGCATACAATAAAGAATGCCTGTGTATTTTGCTTTTTAATAGAGTTTTGCGAAGCTTTGGCATTCAAAGCCAAAAATTACTTCCGAGCATGCAGGGACACTTACAGAAGTTCTCTTCCTAAATCAAACAAGGCCCTGCTATAACTGCAAAGGTTACCTGTGCAATCCTAGGTAAAGAGGCAGTTTTTCATCTTCAGAGTTGGAGAGATTATGACCAAATTGAGCAGTACTTAAATAATTTTTAATAGCAATAGGACATTAGGAGATTTTTTTTTTTAAATGATACTAAATAAACCTCTGGCAGTCACTCACCTCAACTGGAACTTCATTTTCAACAGAAGCAGCAACTGCAGGACTGATCTCCTTCTCTGATTCTATGGGCTCCACTTGATCCTTGGTAGTGATTCCATCTTCTACCTTCACTCCCTCCTCTATAATCAGCACAAGCAAAGAAACTTTTCAGAAGGTTTTTTTCCCCCCCCCCCCCTCTCATAAGAGACTGATGTTTCTCCACACCTGACCTCTATACTCACCCAACCCTGAAGTAATTTTATTCTGATATAAATATTCTATCTGGATGTTCTCTTGTGCCTTTGAGGGCAGCTCAACACTTGAAGAAGCCCTCCTAAGATAAGAGTGTTTTATTTACGTCCAGCCCCAAGCTCTCTGCCACAGTTTTGGCAGGAGGAGCAGAAATTGAAAGCTGGACTGCTCTTTCTCGAAGACATTAACTCAAGGCTCTCACCTAAAGAAGGAACAGGTGCAGGAGTATTAGGCTGAGTATCTCCTGGTGTAGAAGGAGTTGGGGTTTTAGGGGAAGGCGAACTTGGCTGCAAAAGCTTTTTGTTCTCCTCTATCTCTGCAAGTTCTGGCATACTCCAGCGTCCATTCACATGTTCAAATTCTTGTACCTTAGGTGGAAAAAATAAGAAAATATATTACTCTTTTCAAAATCAAAACAAATGAAGAATATCAGCATCTACGTTCCTGAACTCCAATGAGTAAATAGAGGCAAAAAGATACACTAATCAGTGTATCACATACGTATGAAGGATTAGAAGGCCTTTTAAAATATTTTCTTGTAATCTGTAGAATAGATGGAACCTGCATTTTAGAGCTCACCTTCTTGCGTATGAGAGACATGACCCCTATTCGTGTGAGAACATGTTGTCGGGACAAGCCCTCACGTGGGACCCCATCGGCAAATGTTTCTGCACCATCTGCTCCTGGTTCACACAAGTGACGCATGAAGAGAGAGACATAGGCCCTGCCAAATGCAAAGGGGAGAAACCTTTATAGTAATAATAATCACTCTGCAACAGCCCCACTCTTAAATCAGGATTATTCGCCTGGAACAGCCAAAGAAATTAACATGGAAGAGCTCGAGCAGCAGGCACCATTATTCTGCCTACATCAACTTGGCTCTTATGTATGCTCATTAGGAAGTACTCGCCAAATTCTAATATTGCTCTTCCTTATCTCCATAGAAGCACAGTTGGCATTCATTGGGTTCCCTTCTCCTGAGCTTCTACAAGAGATTTCTCTATTATTGCACAAACTCACTTGAACTCCTTTTCTGATTTCCCACGGAGATCTCGGACCAGCCACTGGGTAGTAAAGGCATCCTGAGGTGGCATCCCGTAGCGCATGATGGCATTAAGGAAGGCCTTCCGCTGTCGAGCGTTGAAGCCCAATACCTGTTACAGGAAATAGATTCAGGGGAAAAGATTTAGATGTAATGGTAACATGTTTGTATGTCCAAGCATCCCATGTAGGGGTGTATTAGTATTCTTAGAACACATTAGTACCATCCTTTTTCATAACATTCTCATAATTATATACATTACCTCTATGTTTCCTCCCACACGGGCAAGGAGTGGGGGCAATGGCTTGTCTTTGTCATTCCTTAGGCCCTTGCGACTAGGTCGCCGTGCAGCTGACAAAACGAAAGGACGGGTCAGTTAACAGCACAATTTAAACCACAGGACTAGAGTATGATATATTTTTTATTGAAGACAGAAAGCGTATGAAGAATGTATGTCTTATTTAATACTTTAGTTCAATGTATACTCTGCTTTTCTTCCAAGGAAGGGACCTGTGAAGCATAGTCACCTGCCCCTCTTTTTTAATCTTCACCCTCAGATATTTTAGGCCACAGTATAGCAAATGACCTAATGAGCTTCAGGACTGAGAAACTGAATATTCCAGTTTAAATCTCCCCAAACATCTAGATTGTTGCTGGGATTTTAACAATTATACTGTTTTCTCAAATTGAAAGAAAGCAGTGCCTGAATCTGCATCAAAATTTACCTTCCGACCTCTCATCAAAATCTTCATCACCTTCCTCGGAGGCAACAGAATAGTCAGACTGATTGTCTGATTGGTCATCCTGCCAGTCTGGGGAAAACAAAAAGGCTGTGAAAATTCTCTGAAAAAGACTGCCTTCAAACCATAATATTCACTCTCACTTGTTCGTCACGCACCTCTATCTTCTTGTGAGCCATCGTTGTAGTTGACTTGTTTACGAATGCGCTTGCCCTTGCCTAGATTCCTAGCCAAGTCCTCTTGCTGCTGCTCATAATGATGGCGAAGCAGTTTTTCCCAATAGTCTGGATCCACCGATTCTTCTTGCTTGATAATCTCACGTTCAACCTCTTCTTCCTCCTACCACAACATCAGAAGGTAATAATAGCTCAGTATTATCCCATGTTTATAAGAGAAGCAAGTCTCCCTGTTTTCAGTGTTTCCTAGTAAATAGGGTTTTAATTGCCAACTTAATCTAAACCTTTTATCAAGAACCGTTTTTTTGGGGGGGGGAAACATCTAGCAAGAGCCAATCAATTCACTTACCCCCATTTCTTCTTCACGCACCACATATTGGGCTACTTTGAAGGAACTCAGGTATTCATTCATACCCTGAAGTTCTGCATCCTCTGTCTCATCCTGGTTCCTATCCAGAAGTCGTTCAATTGCCTTCTCATCATAATGGATGACACTGCTGTCCTCACCTTCCTTATTATCCCCTGGAAGAGGAATCATTTATTAGATAAAAAGGGACAAAACATAAAAGCAAATAAAGGAAAGTAAATTACTCACTTTGTGTTACACTGCACAGATTCTTACCACCCTCGGTAGCTTCATCTTTGAAAAGCTCTTCAGTACCAAACTTAAGGATGTCATCCAGTTCTTGTTTGGACATAGAACCAGTTTTGGAGCCCAATCCTGGTCTTACTACAAGATGCGTTAGCATCATTTTTTTCTTGGCCACTTGTGTGATTCGCTCTTCTACAGAGGCTCGTGTAACAAAGCGATAAATCATCACTTTTTTGTTTTGGCCAATTCGGTGAGCACGACTAAAAGCCTGACAGGGGAAAAAAAAGGTAGATGAAAACAGCCGTTCAGATATTCATTAAATCAGCCTGTATTCTGACAAACCATGTTTTTACCCATTTCATCCAGCATTCTCCCTAAATGCACTGTTTTCCAAGGTTCAATCTTGGAAGTTTTTGTTTTACTACTCAAATTCACCTGGATGTCATTGTGTGGATTCCAGTCAGAGTCATAGATTATTACTGTGTCTGCAGTGGCAAGGTTAATACCAAGGCCTCCAGCTCTAGTGGAAAGTAAAAAACAAAACTGCGGGGCACCAGGAGCTAGAAAAAAGAAATGAGAGGTCATCAGTTATCAATAATTTGGAATATCCATTTCACCTTCAAAGCTTGTCTAACCAGTCCCAGATTAACTTTAGAGATATTAGCTAGTAGAGGGGAGGAAGATGCAAGGGAGAGTCACAGCTCCTGCCAAGGTAAGTAAATTTGTTGGGTGTACCCATCATATTCATACCATTGAAGCGATCAATAGCTTCCTGACGCATATTTCCTGTGATCCCACCATCAATTCTCTCATATTTATACCCTTCATGTTCCAGAAAGTCTTCCAATAGATCCAACATCTTAGTCATCTATAAAGT
Source organism: Thermophis baileyi (assembly GCA_003457575.1). Lineage (NCBI taxonomy): Eukaryota > Metazoa > Chordata > Lepidosauria > Squamata > Dipsadidae > Thermophis > Thermophis baileyi. The sequence goes on along the minus strand of QLTV01000867.1, from coordinate 5,721,434 downwards.
ACAAAGAAATAAATGGAATCAGTAGAAAACATGTTGCTAATCCATAATCAAGTGAACAGCTTCTGTGACACGTAACTACTCCTAATCAAGAGGAAAATACTGTTCCTTTCAGTTACCTGGGAGAATATCAGCACCCTGTGGCCCCCTTCCTTGAGATTCTTCAACATTTTCTGAAGCAGATGTAGCTTCCCAGAAGCTCGGATTAGGGCACTACCATCATACATCCCATTAGGCATCTTTGGTGCTTCCTGTGTGTGAGACAGAGAGAGCGAAAGAGAGGTTAAAAGCTCGAGTTTCTTTGGCTTTGGTCAGGTTTGCTACAAATATCCTACAATTGAATTTAGTACATATTATTTCAATGCCATTTTTATTGCTTATCTCGTTCAAGTAATCCTTATTACTTTATTGTCCTGACTGCTGCCATACTCATGTACTTTTACCCGAAGAAAGACTTTCAATTGCTGTATCCAAGAACAAGTATATCAATTTAAAAATGTGAAATGTTGAGCCAATTCATAGAGTATTGTAAAATCTTAGCAGTCCACTTGGAGAGAAGAGTTTTATTAAATCCAAGTCAACATAGCTGACAAACATTGGGTCAGTTATTAAATACGTAGACCTATTAAATTTAAATTTGAGGTGCTTGTCAAAACAGTTTTTCTCCTGTACCTGAAAAAAATGATTGGCTACGGTACCTACAGTCAAGAACCTCAATATCCAAACGACCAATAAAAAATAATAGGAGGTTATAGTTTTTTAAAATCAAGATCCTGAAGGAGCCAGAACGTACCATGGCAGCCACAGGGAAGAGATATGGATGGTTGCAGCATTTCTTCAAATCCATAACAACATTGAGCAGAGAAACTTGGTTGCCACCACCCCGTGCATTCAGTGCCTCAAAATTTCTTGTTAGGATGTATTTGTAGTACTTCCTGTAAAATGTTAATGTTCACATTATTGGTTTCTGCTTTTCACATGACTTGCCTTAAAATCAAGCAACTACCTTAGGAGTACCTCTTAAAATAAATTTACCTGAACCTCCCATTCTCCACCCCTTAAATGTAGTAAGAGGAAACAGACTGGCAATAAGAAACTGGGCAAAAAAGAAAAGAGAGAGAGAGAGAGAGAGAGAGAGAGAGACAGACAGACAGTAATTTTAAATCAATATCCTAAGACAAAGCAGGTGGATGCTTATTAGGATACTTAACCATTATTATTTAAGTAAAAAAAATAAAGAGAAACCAACTATTCTGTGACACTCACTTTTGCATAGGGCTTAGTTCCACTCTCACAATAAGTTCTGTCTTTGAAGGCATGTTCTTGAATACATCAGCTTTCAGACGTCTTAGCATGTGTGGTCCTAACATATCATGAAGCTTTTTTATCTGATCCTCCTTGGCAATGTCTGCAAATTCTTCCAGGAAGCCTTCCAAATTACTATAAAAGAATTCAAATAGAAACGTGGAAACCTCAAGCTAAGAGGAAAATAAGCCACCTTGAGTCGCCTCGGTGAGATGAGCGGCACAGATGTTTATAAACAAACAAACAAAGTACTTCAGGGTGCACTGTAGGACTTACTGAAATCTTTCTGGTGTCAAGAAGTTAAGGAGGTGAAACAGTTCCTCCAGATTATTTTGAAGAGGGGTTCCTGTGAGCAGCAGTTTGTGCTGAAGGGAATAGCCATTCAAGACCCGGAAAAACTGAAGGGTGCATACCGAAGGAAAAGAGCTATTAAGCACAATTTCATAAATTACGACACATTTTACAATATGCATAACTGTGATCCAAAAAATAAAAGCCATTTCTGTTCACCAAGAAATTTTTAAGCAAACGTCTAAACTGGCAACAGTGAAATAACATTTTAAGGAATCAGTTCCAATCTGAGTCACACAAAACTGTTCCTAATTTTTTTTTTAAAAAAAATGATTATTACTATAAATATTTATCTTGCAAAGTATTTATAATAGTACATAAAACTAAGGAGAATTCAAAGAATATACTGATCTTTTATGAAGAATAAGCTACATCAAAAATTGGCATATATGTGCATGTATACAGCACAAGACGACTGCAGCTGACAAGAGTCCCTTGAAAAACTTGTTTAAATGACCATTTAGGAAAAAATGAGAAAATTCCCATTCTAAGAAAGTTCTTGTAATTTTGGATAAAGTGTAAGAATTACAGGAGAAATAGAAATGAAGCAATGTATCCCTACCTTGGACTGATTATTCTTCAGTCGATGTGCTTCATCCACTATAAGGCAAGCCCAGTCAATAGAGCCCAGAATAGCCATGTCAATAGTGATCAACTCATAAGAAGTAAGCAATACATGGAATTTCACGGACGCCTCTTTCTGTAAGGATCAAAAAGTATTGTTTTAAAAAAAATAGAAAGACAAGGTGCAGACTCACAAGATACCAAGTTTTCACTACTCAATATTAGTACAAATTCTAAGTTGCTAGAGAAATGGAAATATTTTCAGGCAAAAAGTTAATTAGTTGCCAAAATACCTTCATCCTGGAAGCCTTTTTCCCTCCACGTATAGCATTGTCTTCAAAGGAAAATTCATTTTCACGTATGATGGCCCGGCTGTCTTTATCCCCAACATAAGTCACAACGTACATATCAGGTGCCCACATTTCAAATTCTCTCTCCCAGTTGATGATGGTGGACAATGGAGCACTCACCAAGAAAGGTCCTTTGGAATGGCCCTAGAGTCAGATAAACTCTTGATATAAAGGCAACAGGAAACAAATTTTTAGAATGTTCTTTATGAATTATACATGGAATGCTGCAATCCTACCTCTTTGTAAAGAGAATACAAAAACACTGCTGTCTGCACAGTTTTCCCTAGACCCATTTCATCAGCCAGAATGGTATCTGTGCCTTGAGCCCAAGAGAAACGCAGCCAGTTCAGGCCTTCCAGTTGATAAGGATGAAGGGTTCCTCCAGTTACATCTAAATAATCTGGTTGTCTATCATATTTCACCGTGGGCTATAGAGAGGTTGGAGAGAAAATGAAAAGGTTTAGTGTCTCAGCTCAAGCTCAGTAACACAAGCTTGTTTTTTTGAAATTTGCCACCATAAATAGCTTCAGAACTTGAGGGAGTCTTAATAGCATTTAACCCTGTTTTTTAAATATCCAATTTATCTTTTAAAAAAACTTGTGCAGTAGAAATAAAGCAAATGTTTATGGAGATTCTCAGTCATCATGGTTGTTCCAAAGGTGCTTTTTTCAAGAGGCAACTGGACTTTCTGGTTTTTCTTTGAAGACGTTTTGCTTCTCATCCAAGAAGCTTCTTCAGCTCTGACTGGAGTTCCATTCTCCACCATCCTGTCAGAACTGAAGAAGCTTCTTGGATGAGAAGCGAAACATCTTCAAAGAAAAACCAGAAAGTCCAGTTGCCTCTTGAAAAAAGCACCTTTAGAAATAAAGCACTTTAAAGATGATTCCATAATAATTAAATTATTTAAAATAATTAGAACTACCTGTAGTACTTAATTCGGTTGGTTGTACAATGTTGCTTTAAGAGTAGATGCAAGTTTCAAGTTTATTACAAATATCAAAAGAAAATGAAGACACTTGGGGGGGGGGAAATGCTGTGATAATTATTTTACTTCTGACAAAGTGAAAATGTATCAAGTGGCATTTACTGAATTACAGAATAAGAGTTGGAAGGGACTTGGAGGTCTTCTAGTCCAACCTGCTGCCCAAGGCAGAAGTCCCTATAGCATCCCAGGCAAATGGTTGCACAATCTTTTCTTAAAAACCTCCAGTCATGGAGCACCTACAACTCCGGGCGGCAGGCTGTTCCCTTGAATGATTGTTGTCAGGAAATTCCTCCTTAGTTCCAGGTTGAATCTCCCAACAAACTCAACCCATTGTTTCTTGTCCTGCCCTCAGGTACTATGGAGAATAAATTGATCTCCTCTTCTCTAAGACAGGCCTTCAAGTATTAAAAGACTGCTATCATGTTGCCTCTAGCCATTCTCTCTGTTAGACTAGATATACCCAGTTCTCACAGCTGTTCATTGTATGTTTTAGCTCCAGTCCCCTAATCATCTTTGTTGCTCTTCTCTGCATTCTAGTTTCTAGAGTCTCAACATCTTTTTTGTATCATGCTGACCAAAACTAGGTACTGTATTCCAAGTGTGGTCTTACCACTGCAGTATAAAGCGGTACTTACACTTGCTTATCAATCCATAGACATCACCTATTATGCTCATCCCTGAACTTAACTAATAAGATTCTTTCTGTATAGAACACACAATATAATTATATAGTCTGATGCCTTGCCATGACCAGAGTGGATACTCATAGAACTGCTGAGGGTAGAAAAATTTCAACTTTGGCAAACAGAAAGGTAATTCTTTAACAAGGCCTAGAAGCATCTCTTCAAAGCAAACCTATGTATTATTAGGGTTCTGCTTCAGATTCAGAGGCATAAAGGTACTTTAGAAAAACATCCATTGCATCTGTCTGCAACTCCTTAAACCCAAGCAAAGCCATTTCCCAATATCGTACTTCAGTTGCAGATGACAGTCAAGTAACCTTGGAAAAGAGGTTGCCGCTTGGAGGCTGATAGCTATTGTTAGACACCTAATACATATCAGAGATAATATTCTGCTTTGCTTAGCTTAACGTACTTCTGATAGTACTAAATTGCCACATAAAACACAGAAATTATAAAAAGAATCTTTATGATGGTCAAGCCATTTGTTTTTCTCAAAAAAAAAAAATATATATATATATAACAAAAACCCACTAAAAATATTATCCCCCAAACTGAATATGAAGACTGTATGGCCATGAGGCTGCATCAATCCATTAACTTACATCCACTGTGGGTGTTTCTGGTGGTCTCTCTAATTTTCGTAATTTCACTTTCTTTATTTTTTTTCCTGGTCTTCCTTCTTCACCTCTCATCAATTCCCTGTTTAGTAAGAGACCCACACAAATTGAGCTATAGCAAATATACGGAGACTAAACGTAACAGGTTTTCCAATACATTCAGAAAGTAGGCTAGATAAATTCCAGATAGTTTCCTTAATGATATCAATCTAATAAGAATAATTCTTCCCTTTTTCCCTTATAAATTTACTGTTCAATTATGTTCATATTCTTACCTGTGGTTCCAGTATGACTGTTTGTAGATATCATAATCCTGTACCTCTGCCTCTTCATTTTCCCAAGAAGCTTGGTCATATGGTAGATCTCTCCATTTAATAAGATAATGAACATTCCCCTTCTTATCCACACTGGAAGAAAAAGAGGACAATCAACATAACCTTCTAAATAAACCTAGTCCACAGAAGCAGAAGATTAAGCTTCATCTTTTTTCCCCTTCCTGGAAATCCACTAATTAAAGAATGGAAAAACAACAGGCATCCACTAATAGTTTGTCCCAAGTGCATATTCTTAAGATAAGAAAACAATTTGACAGTTGTGCAAAAGTAGACTGATTTCCTACTAAAAGAATCAAGATATCAGCAGTAATGGCTGCCAAATAAGCATGTCCACCCTTTGCTACTTTCAGAATAATCGTGTACAGGTTTGTTTTCCAGATAATAGTTCCTTATTTGCCTAACCTATGATTGAGAATTCGATGGACCATCATCCATTCTGGTTTAATCCCATATCGATAAAACCGTTCCTCCATCTCTGCAAACTTGGGATCCTTGTTCTTCCGTTTGCGACTCTTCTCTTCTTCTCCCACAAAGTCTCCTGAAGGTGGTTCATCCATATCATTTTTACGTTGATAATTGCGGAACATTACTTGGCAATGCAGTTCCAGCTGGGATACAAGAAGATTACACATCATTTGAACATGGTCAGCCACCTTCCCTTCCCTGATCAGTTGAAAAATCAGCTTTAACTTACCTGCAGCTCAGAAACCCAGGAACAGTGCCAGTAGGACATCCCCTGCCACTTGACAAAGAACTGCCTCTCAGGTCTTCCCTCCAGAGGCTTAGGAGAAGGTGCATTTGGATCTGCATCAGCAGGCCGTGGCACTGGAGTTGGTAATGGAGGCTGTCCCCACTTCCATGTCAAGATTTTCTGCACTTTGCCTTTCAGAGGTGGGCACTAAAGGTGTGTAAAGGCATTAGAAAATGTTTGCTCTGGGTCCTCTAGCATTTGCTAAAGCTTCCCAGTACTTTCATTATATCACTATTAGAAAGACAAGATCCACACATCTATATTCTATTCCACAAAGTTTTAAACTATGGAGAACATTCCATATTCCTTTTCAGGATTAATAATCAAAAATAGACTACAATGAGAACCACAGAATTATACTTAATATATTAGGTATCTTCAATAACCAGAACAGAAGAACAACTGTCTAATATGTAGGTGTTGTAGCATGAGTTACAGATCTTTTAACCAGTTTCAAGATGGACACTTCATAACAACTTGTCTTGCACAGCATAAAAGCAGCAATCCGGTATTTGGACCTTTAGAAATTAGCAAGTGGAGAAAAATCAGGATAGCTTATAACTAGTGAACCATTTTAGTTAATACAAAAGAGTGGTTCATACGAACAAGCAGAAAATGTTTGAGTACACGTGAATTTTTTTTATAATGGTGGTTTAAGTGCCAATATACATTCTGTTCTAATACCGTGTGGTCCAGATATTTCTATAAGCAACCAAATTCCTCATTAAGATTTCTTGATTTGATAAAATTCCATTAGCAAATAGACTAAGATTTTCTGCTGACATCTTGAAAAGTCTGGCCTCAACGTCTAGTTATTTTTCTAATAGCTCTTTCCACTCCATGATCTAGTAGCTCCTACCCAGGGTATAACAGTATTTCCTATTTAATTATCAATTTGTTCACAAAAATATTCATAGCTCATTTTTTTAAATAAAATATATAAGATCTACAACGAATTATTCAAAACCACGCTCACATACTTCTCTTTAGGAATATAAGTTCAGTAAGACACCTTTTACCTCATAAAGTCACCATTCCCATAATAAACAGTATGCTACATTTTACACTAGTTACAAATTATTGTAAGAACTCACAGTACAGCGTGGACAAAGCCACTCTCCATTGGGGATTTCTGGCAAAGGGGGATTCAAACAGTGTATGTGATAAGATGAAGGGCAGGCATCACAGCAGAGAAGTTCTCCACCATCTTTGCAGACACGACAGAACTCCATGTGGTGATCATCTTCTTCCTCTGCATCCCCCACAACATCCTCCATAGTTTCCTCACCCTCAGAGTTATCTTCTTTGGCCTCCCACTGGATACCTTCTTTTTCCTAAAGCAGAGGCAAACTGTTAGCTCCAAGTGCTGTAAGTTCTAGCCAGCATTCACCTCTTTCCCAGTCTTCTACAACCCAAACTCACACAATGGGGGCAGCTCCACTTGCCCTCTGGTGCTTTCTCCATATCTGGATCCAGACAAACCATGTGATAGGCACGAGGACAAGTATCACATAGGATGATCTCTCCCCCCTGCTGGCAGACCTCACAGTAGTCCTGATGATCTGTCTCATAGCCATCCACTGTTGCAGTTGCATCTTCTTCTCCTAATGGAGGCAATAATGTTCAAAGCATTCAAAAGTGAACGATTAGCTAGGTACTTTAAGCAGAATAAATGCATTTCAGACTTATATCATAGATAATTAGCTAGATAAAAGATTTACAATTGAAAATTCAGATAACTAACAGCTGTAGAGATGGCAGTTTGAATCCCACCAGTGATTTCCAAGAACTGCAACAATGAAACAGATATACACTAAGAGGAGCCAACCAACAATTAAGATTTTCTTTGTTATATTCTCAATAGGACTTCATTCCAGAATCTTTCAGTTTGATTCTTTCTCTAGACCGACAGTAGCAAGTTCCCTTTTATGTATTTGAGGCAGGTTCCAACCTCAAACACATAGGCCCATCCTATTCTTGAATCCTGTACTCCTTGGAGTTCATTTTAATCAGAGTTCAGTACCTTTCTTTTTCCTCTTTCCAGCTTTTAATTTTTTACGGCTGCGGCTGCTGCGACTGGTAGAGCCATCTGACACAGAATAGCTATTGATACTTGCATCATCAAAGTCTGATTCAACATCCAAGTCATCCTCCTCACTCTGAAGAAGAACGAATACATTAGATAGGCAGATGTAACAATAGTCACCTCTTCCCAATCTCATGAATGCTGAAGGAAGCTACTGCCTGAAGTAATAAGATTCTACTCTCTACACCCAAGTACCAGAAAAAAAAAGTAAAAAACTCACAGATGATCTTTTACGCTTGGAGCCAAATCCTCCGAGTTTGATTTTTAAAGGTGCCACCTTCTTGGTTTTCGGTTTTTTGATGTCAGGGACACGAGGACTAGCCTTGGGTTTTTTCCGCGCATTAGGGCCTAGAAGATATCACCACCCAGTTAAATAGCACCTAGAACTCAACTATATTCAGTATATTAACAATATTTAAGGAAATTAGGGTTGCCAGACACATTATAAAAAAAGGACCTCTATATTTCCCCTCACCTTTTCCTTCTTTGGTCTTGGCCTTTCGAAGTGGCACTTCAACAGGGGGCTGAGGAAGAACAGCATCCACATTAGTTACCATGCTCTCCACTACAGCTACAGCAGCGGCAGCAGCCGCTGCCACTGATGCTCCAGAACTTCCTTTGAAGGGATTATTTGTGCTGAACTCTCTCCATTTGGCCCCCAGAACCATCATCATTTTTGAGACAGCAATTTTAGGATTCTTTGCAGCAATAAGTGGCCTATGGGAAGGAGAAGAGAAAAAAGAGCACTAGTAGGTCACACTGGACTGAGTGGGATTTAAGCTCTATTCAACTTCAATAATCACATCATTCCCACTAAACAAGACAATTTTCTGTGTACTGGCTAAGTTTTCCCCAAAATATGAGATACTAACACAATCAAAATGGAAAAACGTTTCTAGCACTATTTTCTTTCTCTTATAGGCAATACTGAACCAATTTGTAGGGCCCTCAACATCTATAAAATTAAATCCTCAGGCATAAGATATTGCAATAATGTATGGAAAATATAACGGTACATAAGTTACCAGTATTGCTTATTACAGCTCAACAGTATTATTAACTTACTTTGCAAATGAGGTACAGAGGCATGGAAAAAGTAGCTGGGCTTTTTTTTAAAGCAGTTTAACAACTATTTAGATTTCCAGTTCACAGTTCATGCTTTATTAAAACTACTTAGTTATGCATAATTTAATGCAGTATTACTGAGACATAAGGGACAAAACAGACTCATACCTGACAAACTGGCTGAAAGCCTTGTAATTTGTTAGAGTGCGATAATCTTCTTCTGTGAAAACGTGATCAATATCTTCCATGCCCCAGTCTTCTAAAAGCTGGGCAGAGGACTTAGGTTCCTAATAAAAGAAGGATACAGAAGGTAGTATTATCAGAGATAAAGTCTCAACTTGAAAACTTTTTTCAGTACCAAAAAAGCATTTTACCAAAGAATTTTGGTAAAATTCGCTTTTCTCTTTTCACATGAGAGATTTAGAAACCGAGCAAAGGAAAAATACAAAATAGACACCAAGTCTACAAAGTTCAGGAAGTAAAACAATAATCTTTTAACTGTAACTGTTGTTAGTCCATGCCAGTATATTCTCAAACTAAACTAAACAAATAACTTCAGCAAAATGTTTCAGATTCACCTTGGAATCATCATCATCATCTTCTTCCTCTTCCTCCTCCTTGCGCTTGGTTTTGTTCTTCTTCTCTTTTTTAGGCCCAAGTTTTTTCTTTTTCTTTTTGCCAGGAGTATAGTCACTTCCCTCACTATCTGAGCGTAACAGCACCTCCTCTTCTTCCTCTACAAATTCATTTCCTTCACCAGAGCTATCTCCAAGCTGGAATGGAGGCAGGTGAAAAAATTAAGATAAAGTGAGCATCAAACCCTTGTTCTTTTAAAAAGAACACCAGACTTTCTACCATCAACATGAAGTCCCATCTATTCAGAAAAAAAGCTTTTCTCTTTTCAATCCCTTACTTCCCTCCCCCACTGTATTTTCCTATTTGCTTTTGTATTTTTGTATTTTATTCTATAATCTAATTTAAAAAATGTTCAATCCCTTACAATCACCACACATGCAAAGACTTTCTATTTACTTACCTCTTTTTTCTGACGCTTACTGAGCTTGGGTATCTTAGGTTCTTTCAGCTTCTTGGGCTTCTTCTTTTTCTTGATTTTTGGCAACTCTGCCTCAGATAACAGTTCTTCCTCTGGCTCTTCTTCAGGCTCTGAGATAAGTAATAAAACCAGCAAGAGAGTTTCTAAAACTCAAATGTGACATCGTACTCTGCTCCCAATTGCAACCTCCTACCTATACTTACCTGAAGCTGCCTGACCATTTTTTCAAACCACAATGTAGGCAGTAACTTCTCTAACCTTTAAATTCTGGTCTTTTCTAAACTCTTTCTAGTTTGAGTTTCTCCCCACCATGAAATGTAGGTAGTCCTCAACTTACAATAATTTGTTTAGTGACTGTTAGAAGTTATAATGGCACTGAAAAAAAAAGACTTATGACCAGTTTGCAGAGTTACAATGGTTGTAGCATCCCCATGGTCATGTGATCAAAATCTGAGCTCTTAACAACTGGTATGTATTTATGACAGTTGCAATGTCCTATGGTCATAAGATCACCATTTGTAACTCCCTAGCTAACTTCTGACTAGCAAAGTAAATGGGGGAAGCCAAATTCGCTTAATGACTCCATGATTCACTTAACAACTGCAGTGATTCACTTAACAACTGTGGCAAAAAAGATAAAAAAATGGGGCACACTCACTTAACAACTTAATTAGCAATGGAACTTTTGGGCTTAATTGTGGTCATAAGTCAAGGACTACCTGTACTAGTAATATATTTCATAAATGAAATGTAACAAAGAACTGTAGACTAATGTAATCATTCACATAGGCACTGAAGATTGTTTTTTTTTAATGGGCAGATGCAATCACCTGTTAAAAATTACACATACAAAGCTTTCATTAAAAGAAGCAATTTCTATACAGTACTCATTTTTTCTAAGCCAAACTGATGTAACCGGACATACTAACTTCCCTATAAATCTGTATCCAAATCCTGAATAAAAAATGATTAAAGGAATACTCTTTACTCCAGGGAATTAACCCCTGCAATACAGTCAATTGGCTTTCTGCATCCATTTTCTATGTAAAGTATCAAAACAGCATAGAAAATAGCAACAGTCCTTCATAAACAAACAAACAAAAATCATATGAAGTAGCTACCGAATTATCCTTCTTGCCTCTACTTTGAAACCTTTACCTTCACAGCAAACCTGATAGGAAACTGCGTGAACTCCCCCACCCTACCTAGCATTTACTGTTCAGGTATCCAAGTTCAGCAAGTGTCAGAAAAGAAGAAACATAACCTCCATTTCAATCATTAGGTGTTTATTCGGATACCGGTACTTTGGTACTTTTCCAGTTCAGTCACATCTTCTCAATGTAAATGCAAGCTATAACTCATTCCTTCTCCCTTACTCTCTTTTTCAAACACAAATTTAACACATCATTCCTCATTCCAAAACACCATAATCCCATCCGTTCTTCCAATCTCCCACTCCCCAAAGCACATAGGGGCACGGTCAGTAACTAGCTTCCTTTGTGACAGGATCCACAGTAACCCAGTCATTCTTCTTCCCCTCCCCCTTCATCAGCCACCCCCGCCCATTACACGCAGCTAGAGTCACTAGTTCTCCCTCCAAGGAAAATGGCCTCCTAACCACAGGCACCGGGCAGGATGAGGGAAGCCACAGGTCAAAGCAGTTGCTGCAACCGAAGGACAAGAAGCAGAGGGAAACTTCTGGGTGGAGTCCCGTATTCCCAAACCAGAAAATACATCTTATGCCAGAAATATTTTTTATTACATCCCTTCTTCCCAATCTTTCTTACTACAAACGTTTCTTAACTTAAACTAAACCCAAGTATTCTGGACCAAGTGTTCTTTCCACTCCTTTTCCTAGGCAAACTAACACCCACCGAGATAGCTATCTTACTTTTCAGCTGATTAACACGAAATAACATCAATTTTCCACTTCCCTCTTGAATTTTGGAAGAGAGAAAAGAAGAGCTGGCTCTCTTAAGGTAAAAAAAATGAGGTAATATCCAATTGGTCCAACTACTAGAGACACTTCAAAAGCAATGACTCTTTAAAAAAGAAGATGGTTGCTGCAGAAAATAACTGATCTCAAACACAAAAGTTTTCTGAAAACAATTAAAACATGACCAAAACCCATTGCTCATTCACTGCATCATGCTGGCCATATTCAATCCAAAGGACTAAGGTGAGCAGCTGTAAAGTAAGCTATGCTAGGTGTGGCTGGGAACAAAAGTGGGTCATACAATTACCCAAAGCATAGATCACTTTGGATACAGAAATACTGAACTTTCAAGCGGGCAATAGAAAGAAAGTCATGCACTTGTCCCTTAGATTCACTTTGAGGGTGTTTTGATAGGAATCATTATCCATACCTTCCAGTCTCATCTCCTTTAATATCCATGCAAGGTACTCTCTGCCCATCAACAAATGAAATAAACCATATAGGTTTTAGAAAACGGATGCAGACACCTGAGAGACACTTTCTGTAATACATGTATGGACTAATAAACAAAACCTTCCGTGAAAATTTTCCCATTTTCACATACATTAAAAAAAATGACAAATTACTAATTCAAGATATCTGAGATCTACAAAATGCTCTTCCCAAACACAGCAGAACACAACTTCTGCAGGAAGCAATGGATACAGAAGGAAGACATACCAAATATTAGCAGTAGCTGTAACCAGAGTTTCATCTGCAATCCAAGTAGAAGTTTGATGTCATTTTATACTGTGGGGGAAACCTCACATTTTTACCTTCTATGTTCTGTTTAATTGCTGATACTACATAGTGTTTTTATCATAAAGTTATCATCAAATATTAGATGAAGGGTAACTTATTACTTCCGTGTCAGCCCTATAATAAATCTGGAGTGTTGTGGTGTTTCTGGTCCCATATAAAACGGATGACTCTGTAGCTAGTTCTGGTTCAGACAGCCAACAGACATATTGTTTTATTCCTTGCCTTAAAAAACTCCCTTCTATCACAGCATTCCTGTGTACCTTGATGTTGATGAATACTGTTGTTCAACAGGATCTCCATCTCCTCCTCATCACTGCCAGCAGAGCAGGGCGATGGGGATCCTATGCCCGACGCCATGCCCTCTGATTAAGAGGGCTTCTGGGATTCAAGCAGCTTGTGCTATCTTGGCACTTTCGTATTAATAATGGCAGTAACGTGCTACATGAAGAAAGAAGAGCAAGCAATAAGACTTAAAGTCCCAACATCTTTTATACTAAGTTGTCAGACAGCCCAAATTGACTCCATAGAATATCAAGAAAAAGGCAGCACCAGGGAGAGCCAAAGAAGTCAACAACTTGGCCCAAGCACCAATCCAAAGTGGTCCTGAGGGCAATGCTAAATTAATTCAAGGCAATTATTTCATTCTAAGTAGATTGACAGGAACTTCGACTTTGGGTTTTCCAGGTCTTTTCGGATGGAGCCTGTGGGCAGAAAGGCGAATGTCTGGAATAACCTGGCTATACTTGCTAAAAGATAAAACTATCTGAGGGCTTCCTTCTTGCTAACTTAAAAAAAGAAAAGACCTCCCTAAGATTTACATTTCGGTGGTGACCAGTAGTCCAGCTGCAGGGAAAATATACCAAGGGATCGTTTTAAGGAAAATAGCAAACAAAAGGCACAGTCAGCTCAAAGGAAAGCAAGGCAAACTTGCTTCCCCCTGGGAAATGGGGGTGGGCACGAAGGCAGAAATC
>QLTV01000867.1:5695950-5707244 GCA_003457575.1 Thermophis baileyi | reverse complement strand
CCCTCGGGCGCGCCGGGCTGCGGTCTCCCGGGGGAAGCGCGGCAGACCAGCCTGGGGGGGTCCTGCCGCTCGCCCCCCCGTCTCTACGGTGTCCGTCCGCCCACCCGTCCGCCCCGGCCTCTCTTTCCATCCCGCCCTCACCCGACTCCGGGCGCCCCGGCTTCTTATTTCTCGACGCCGCTGAAGGGAAAATGGCTCCGGCTCCAGCGCCGCCTCTTAAAGGGGAAAAAAAGAGCCCCAGCCAAGCTCCTCCCCCTGTTCCCCCCCCACGCACTCCCGCCTCCATCCCATAATATGCCCCTGGTGCCTTGGAGATGGGTCCCACCTCCGTCACCTCAATAACCCCCCCCTCAACTGAGACATCCCATAATACTTCTCTGCCCACCAAAGTACCCGCTCGGAACCCGGCTCTGCATCCCATAATAACCACTCCCCTCCCCTTTCCAAAACATCCCATAATAGTCCCTGCGGGGGGACCGTCCAGTAACACACGCTCCCCCCATGCGGAAACATCCCATAATACTCGCCCTTACTCATACACACCACAATAGCCACCCTTCCCCCCATGGAGGCATCCCATAATAGTCACATTCTCTTCTTTCTCTCCCCCCCCTCCTCCCACAGGCACCGTCTCACTGCCCTGAACATCCCATAATATTCACCACTACCTACCCTCATCCCCTTGCCTGACTCTTCCAACCCACCCACAGTAATCTCTCCCCACTCACTCCTTCCCTGGCATATCCCATAATAAGTGCATGCTGGCTGCCAAGTCTGGTATCCCAGAACAAGCCCTTCCTTTTGCATCCAGCCCTGCCTCACTGAAATATTCAGGGAGCCCCCATGGCATCCCATAATAGGCACACCCAGGACATCCCATAATATCAACCATTTTCACCTCTCTCTCCTCCCCCTTAGCCAGGCATCCCATAATAGTCTCTGGCCAGTGAGACATCCCATAATACTACCAGCAACTCTTAGCCACAGCCTACAATGCTCGCACTTACTGCATCTCACTCTCCTTTCCTGCAGCCCATAATAATCACTGTCACACTGTTCTTCCCCCGACAAGTAAAAGCAGCAGGTAAAGACCCTGCTCCAGAGTCTAAGGTACCCAGGGACCCCTCTGGACCAGCACCTTCCTACAGGCAGCAACCCCCAAACCACTTGGCAAATGTGTTATAAAATGTATCCCATCCCCCTACTGAACACAGACCATAATAACCACTGGGGGCATAGGGCCAATAGCCTATCCCATAATACTCTAGCAAAGCCTGCCAGGAATCTCTATTCCTCCTTCAAATGATGCAGACTCTGCATATCCCATAATCTTTCATAGACTCCTATACAATAGGGACATGTGAAGTGACACCTTATTGTCTGACTATTATAAGGCCTCAAGACAGATTTCATCTTTCCACAATTGTTTCTGACAATTTGATAGCACAGGGATATGGAGAAAGTACACAGGGATAACTATATATGTAATGATTACTGTATATGCAAATACAGTATCAATCTAAAATAATCTTCAGTCACAGACATCCATAGGAACATTTCTTGGATACTCATTCTACTTTTCTATGTCTAGTAGTTGGGGAAAAAATGGTCCACTTCAGTTTTAAAACTTTATTGCAAGTGGCTAATAAAAATTGTTCATGATTATTTCTATGTACACAAGACACATCCCACAACAACATTTTAAGCATACTATTTTGTAGACACTTCTTGTCAGATATTCTTATTATTTTGTATAAATGTCCATACAAGTATTCCAAGAAACTATTGAAATGTAAATATAAAGTCTTATTTTAAATGTAACAGAGGTCTCCTTATTGACCCCCAATGTTTAGGTTATCTTTCAAAATGTCCCATAACCTGTATTTAACATGCATGGAAAGCTAGATACAAAAATCTCTAGTGTTGCTATGCATTTTAGTGCTATTAAATAAATAAAATTGATAACATTGTTAAACGGATAGTATCTTTGCTCATTATATCCATTTATTCCCTGACTTAAAGGAACTTGTTTTTATCCTGCTATTTACCATTTTTTCTTATTCTAGAAATTTACATTATACCAGATATACTGGTGATATATTTTAAAAAGAATATATTGGATTATTCAATTTAATATAGCACATAGACATTAAAATTACTGTTAATAGCATGTTCCATTTATCCCCAAAAAATATGTAAATAGGATAGCAGATTTAAGATGAATAGAGATCTGAAGGCTGGATAATGTCAGTACCAATGGGGCAATACCTGGCCTGAGATCATGCTTTTAGCATTTTTGGCAATACATTGTCCCTACCACCACTACCAATCCCACCCCACCCTGCTCTTCTCACTCTCCCATAGCTCAACATAATTTTGACAAATATTGCAAACACAATGTATACTGTACATACATTGAAGGCAAATATATGTGTCTCAGGATAATGTTTCATGATCCAATCTGGGTTGGTCACCGGGATCAGAGGTTTACTGTTCCGAGCTTTCGGACTCGTGCTGGAGCCCATCCTCAGGGAATTTCTCTCTACCAGAATGTATGCTTTGGGCTATTCTGTAGTATTTAATATATTTAACATTTAAATTATTTTTAAATATTTAAATTATGTTAAGAGTGACCAGAGGGGGGGGAGGGGAGAGGTTCTCTGAGGATGGACTCCGCATGAGTCTGAAAGTTCGGAAGACTAAACCTCTGGTCCCAGTGACCAACCCAGATTGGATCCTGTTTATACATTGTAAGGTTTAGGCAGGGGTCCTATTAAGCTTATAGTGTGTGTGAAAAGGCTATATCTGATATACACATGAGCATACAGGTAAGGAATGTTGTAATGGAATTGAGAAAAGTCACTTTGTACCAAAGGGAAGCATGTGCAACCTCCCATCCCTGCAACAAATATAGTAGAATAAAGTCCTAATAGTTTTTGTCTTATAATCCTTATAGCTATTTTGCTGCTAGATTTCATACTTAAACTTAAATACTTAATTCTTCATACTTAAACACCCATCGGTAACTCCCTCTCCATTCCTTCCTTTGCCAGAGCCAAAACAGCTCAGATGATAGAAGAGAGGAGAGCTGCTACCTCCAGAAGCAGTTAAACACTTTATTGGTGAATGTAAGGCAGTTCACATTAATCAGAGGGGCTAAACCTAAGGATCACTTTTACTTTGCTCAGGCTCCCTGGAGCAGAATACACATTTACTGCAGCCCCATTAGTTCTCTGTTTAGGGAGAGAGAGAACCTAGGTAATAGAATATCTAGGTAGCAGCACTGTTTCTTAGCTGCTTATTACAGTCCTTTGGACTCCTCACAGGCAACTCTTTAACCAGTGAAGTGGTAAAGCCAACCCAACTCCTACTTCAGAGCACAAGGGATATACATTCATCAACAGGGATCGGTGTGAGTCTAGCGGTTGTTATGTGGAATTGCCAGCCTTTCTGTTTTAATCATGAAGATATATGTACATATATTTTTCTGTTAGCTATCAAATATCCAGGATGCTAGAATTCTGTGGGACAAAGTATTTGGTTAAAGTATTTTTCTAGGAATTCTGGGAAATATATAAGCATTTCCATTAGAGAATTGTGCAACAGCTCAAAACTAGCTTCACATATCAGTGACCCCATGACATAAGCAGTATTCAGACGCACATATTATTTATTTCTGACTTAGCTACAATGTGTTTGAAAGCCTTAGTAAATCTTAATATTTTGTTAAAATTGTAAAACTCTGTGGCATTATGGATAGTCCGTTTCCACATCAGAAATTCTTTCCATACTTTGACTTCTGGAATTCAGCTGCATTTGCAGCTCCCTTGACTTTAAGGTCTGAGCTATTTATAAAAAATAGATTACTAGTAGATAGTAGCAAAGAGTTAAAAGTGTTATATCCATTGATTGCTATCTTGTGGTTATCTGGAGTTTTGAAGCCCAGATCTGATAGCCATATCCTCATAAGAATCACTCAAATTATTTTGCCAACAACCATACAAATGCACACATTTGAAATAATGGCATAGGAGATGCTGCAAGCCATTTATTTTATCCTTGGGAAAAAGAAGCAGGAGGGGGGGGGGGAATGATTCTCCAGGACCTGCAGTGCTTGGGAAAGAGCAGTTATTCATTGCTCTTTGTTTTCAGCATTCTTATAACAGTCTTCAAATTACTTTTAAGGGATTGGGGGAATGGAAAACTCTGGAGATATAGACATCCCTTAGTCCCAATGCATCTGAAATGCACCAGACTGGGGAAGGTATGTAATTAAGCTACAATGTCAGCAGGCAATGTCACCTAATAGTTCACAAGTCACTGCTGGTATGATTACTGAAGAATCCTGTATCAAGTGGATAAACAGATTACAGATTAATAGAGTTGGAAGGGACCTTGTAGGTCATCTAGTCCAACAGGAGAGATTCAACCTGGATATAAGGAGAAACTTTCTGACAGTGAGAGCGATCAACCAGTGGAACATCTTGCCTGCGGAGGTTGTGAGAGCTCCAACACTTGAGACTTTCAAGAGGAGATTGGACTGCCATTTGTCTGATGGCATTTGTCTAAACTTCATACATGGCTTCCTTCTTCCTATTAATGGGGGTTAAACAAACTGTGGAAACTCCTTTTGTGTTTTATTGACTACAATGTGCAAACAAGACTTTCTGACTTTTCCCTTCCTAGGGAAAGCCATGGTTTATTTTTATTTCCCAGTTTTGGCTTGTTAAGAGGTTAATAAGCCAGAGGATTCCTGGCTTGCATATTAAACAAAATATGGAGTTTTCATTAGTTGTTTAGCAATTCCTACTAGCAGGAGAAGCCAACCATCAGTATGTTAATGTAATGGAGATGAAATAGACAGCTGCATCTTTTGATATTTTTACTCTGACAATCTCCACTTTTTGCTCAAGCTATAGGTTTCAAATAAACTACACTAATTTCTTGACTGTGAACATTAGTGGGGCCACATGGTCTGTCTATTCAGTATAATTCTTAATTAAGGGAATGTTGGGTGCATTTTAGTTGCACTACAGTTTGCAATAATGTCTCATGAAAGTAGGTATAAGGCACTTCCCCAGATAGAGTGCATTTAAATGCATAAATTCTATCTCATTATCTCTGGAAAGTGTTCAAAGTGGTATATAGGTACATGTTCCCCAGTTTTGTCCTCATAATACCATCTTGAGATAGGCAAAGAAATGGTGATTGGACCACAGCCACCTAGAAAGTTTCAAGAATAATGTGTATGTGTAGTACAGGGGGTCATTAATAAATACGTTTATGGGGAAACTTTTCTCTGGAGACCAGCTCCAAAGCATTAATTCTAGTATTCATGCCATGTGAACATTTCTTCTTTAACTAAAATAGGTTTTGCCACACCCAAACTACAAATGCAGATTGAATTCTTAATATTCACCAGTAGTTTTTATTATCATCAAAGTCTAATGTGGTATACAAGTACTTGACAATCATAATTTATCTTCATACTTAGCTTTTGCATGCATCAGGTCTGCTGACTTCATTGAATACTTCATCAATCAGTAAAAATAAACTCTTGCCTATGAAAGTTTATGCCCCAATTAATTAATTTGGTGCCTTTCTATTTTAATATGCAGTATTAAAGTATTTCTGAGTTTCATATTTTTCTCTTTCATCCTTCAAAGGGGGAAATTGGGGCACTGCATGGCAACATTTTTGCAGTGTTCAACAAATCATATAATATAAAAATTGTTAAGCATCTTGAAGACTATCTATTTCCTCATACAACGCTCTCATCTTCTCATGCATTGGCCAATTCTCTCTCTAGATGGCTAACTAAGGAATATTAAAAGCACCACATATTCAGTGCTCTGCTCCCTTCCTTGTTCTTCTTTTAGTTTCTTTTCAGGGCAAGTTTTTTTTAAACACAACTAACCAATTGGAGAGAGAATGGCAAAATCAGCCCTTGGAGCAACTGTGGACTAGAAGACGGGTAAGCGTGCAGAGGAATCCCAGGAAGGAATAGGCAGGATGAGATGTGAAGTGCTACTAATGGGAAATTACCTGCCCTGAAGCTTCAGAGGAAATGCAATGAAATTGTGTCTGCAATGTTTTCTCTGGAGCAGGAGCCATGCTGGAAGTCCTGCAACATTGTGGAACCAACAAAGCCACCTCATCCAGTATGCCATGGGATACTGTATGAATCCAGTATGCCCAACCAGTATGATATGAGAAGCTGAATGGCAACCAGTGCTTGAAGGTAAAGCTGCTGAGTACATTTTCCAATTCTAATGTCTGCTGATGCCTATGGATATTACCTAAAAACAAAAGAGATTTATTTCAAACTTTTCAAATTTCCCCATTTACAAATTAATCTATCAACTCACACAGTTAAAAATCAACTGAGTTGATAATGCTATAATGAGAATCTCCATAGATATACCATTCTTATTGTTTATTTCTTTCATAAGATGTATTATATTCCTTCAGCTAAAAGCTAACGTACAATATACACATATACAAACCTGTAAAAACAATAATTTTACAACAATCAGTAAAAACCAAGCAAAGACTGCAAATACAGCAGAAATAAAAGCACTTACTGAATACACAATATGGAGGTGGGACATTAAAAATCATGCAATAAGAGAAACAGGTCTTTGCTTGGCACTGAAAGGAATAGATCCTAGGGGTTGAAATTAGAGTAACAACATTACAGTACTTAAAAGCAGAACTGAGGACAATTGAAGACCTGTATTGTGGTCTAAGGACAAAATAAAGGCAATATCACAAGAACATGATACAAAAACCTGGTTGCTGAGACAAATTTTTGCTTTTGTTAGATAAAAGTGAGGACTCTTCCTTAGTTATAAAGAGCACTTGATAATCTGAAGTACTGTCTCTCAATGTAATCTACCTTAAAAGGCTATGATCTAGGATTCTTTACCAGCCATTGCTCCTCTGCTTTGGGTTTGGACATAATCCTCCAGTCATTCTGGTTTCGACAGTAGAACTCATTTCTTTCAAAACTATGCTCTTCTATAGCACTAGTTCTCCAAACTGATCTCATTTGGAGACCTGGATCCTTTTGAATATGCCTGCAGAAAACATTTGTGGAAAACCAGAATCAGTTTTTACAGAAGACACCAAATACAGCAGTCTATCTCTTAACGTTTGCCTGCTACCCATTCCATTTTAAAGAGAGCGACTGGAGGATTTTAGTGGGTAGAAGGGAAAGAAAGATTGGAGAATCCATCTCTTGTCCTCCCAAACCTGCTTTTTAAAAAGGCACCCTGGACTTTATGTGTCTTTTGTCTTGAAGACGTTTCGCTTCTAATCCAAGAAGCATCTTCAGTTCTGACTGAATGGTGGGGTCAGAACTGAAGATGCTTCTTGAATGAGAAGCGAAATGTCTCTGATACTCTAGCTACAATACTATATCACACTGGAAGTGTTAAGATTGAATAGGTGAAAGATTGCTGTTTTGGGTTTTGTTTATGGTCCTGTCATTTTGTTTTTAACATGTGCATGACACAACATGCAGTAATTAAACATTTTTCCCTATCACTTCTTTTTATGCTTTACCATTGTTGATGTTTGCATATCAAGTTGTTAAATGTGTATTAGAAAAGATGTGGAAAATTAGTTGATTTGAAAACAGAGGGCTCTGGAGAACTCCAGAACATTCCATTTTCCTCTATGCTGTGTCTAATGTCATCCCCACCATGAGGTTTTTGAGGCTGTTTGGCGGTTTCTGGAAGTAAATGCTCCAAACCAGAAGCAGCTTGAGGTGTTCTAGACATTCGGAACATGCTCTGGAATGTTCTGTTCCCAGTTTAACTAAGTTGGTGCATCTCTGATCAGGATCAGGGATAACCTCCAAACTGTTATTATCCCTTCTTTCTCACACATATAGACTCGGAAGATGGAGCACTTGCCCAGAGTAAAAGCCAACTGAAAACAACTATCTTTATGTTTTGAGCATCTCGACTTCTTTTCCCTCTAAGCCTTCTTTTTCCTTCCGTAGCAAGAGACACATGCTCTGAAGGTCCCTGGACAAACAGCCGCATCCAACAAAATTAGGCTCATCCCATAGTATTGCTGAGAGGAGACGTTGCTTGCAGCATAGCAACTATCCCCACCCCCATCCTGCTAGCAGCCATCCCATAATAGTTTGCCTGCTTTACAGGTTCTGACAATTGAAAGGAGGAGATTAAGTGGCGGAGGGGGCTGGCCTGGGTGGGTGGCAAAAGGGCGGTTGATAAAGGGGAGGGGGCACGCTGGAACTGGCTGGACTAGAGAGGGAGAGGGAGAAAATGCAGCAGCCTCTTGGACAGAGTCCCAACAGACACAGCCAGACATGCTGTCTGTGTGCTGACATCCCATAATAATCTACTCTCCTCCCTCTTGTCCACAGCACGCCATAATAATTCAGAAAAACCAGCAATATCCCATAATGTTTCTTTCAATTGTGAGTGTTGACTGAATACTGAGATAGCCCATAATACTCACTGAATCCTCAGTCATACACCACACCCCCTCTGCTCAGTGGATTTTTCTTTTGCTTGTTATCTATCCCATAATAGTCCCAGACTGTGTGTGTATGTGTGCGTGTGCCATCCCATAATATTCTCACCAGCTGCAGCAGCAGCAGCAGTTACCACATTCCATAGTACTCAGCCACCCACTTTTCCCTCCTCCCCCATTTCTAGTCACATTTGGCTTTGCTGCTGTGCCATCCCATAATATGCATTTGCTTTTCTCTCTGACGAAAAGCCTCCCAATCCCATAATAGTGCCAGAGGCATGACCCATGGGCCAACCCCAGCCAGCTAAGCCAGCTTGGTTGGAGACATTTCCTGTGGCTGGGCCTTGCTTTCAGCTTCCCCTGAGCATGAAACTTTGGGCCCTGGCTGGCCTAGCTCATGGCTCTTCTTGCCACTTTACTTTTCTGCTTGAAACAAAAATCTTCCATATCGTTAATCTAAGGGTCTCAGGGTCTCTCTCTGTCTCTGTCTCTGTCTGTCTCTGTCTCTGTCTCTGTCTCTCTCCCCCCCATCTCCATCTCCATCCCCATTTTCTCTTGTTAATAATTATGTTTTTTTAAATCTGATTGGTAGAATTTTACAGGTAGTCCTCTACTTACAGCAGCGGTGGGTTGCTCCCAGTTCGGCCGGGTTCTTAGAACCGGTAGCAGCAGCGGCGGGAGGCTCCCCCACCCACCCAGGATGCTTCTGCGCATGCAGAGAAGTGTTGCGCGTGCGCGAACCGGTAGTAAAGGGTTTTAGAACCCACTACTCACTTACAGCCACAATTGAGCCCAATATGTCTGTTGTTTACTCCATTTTATGACCCTTCTTGCCGCAGTTGTTAAGTAAATCACTGCAGTTGTTAAGTTAGTAACACAGTTATTAAGTGAACTTGCCTTCGCCATTGACTTTGCTTGTCAGAAGGTTGCAAAATGTGATCACATGACTCTGGGACACTGCAACCGTCATAAATTTGTGCTAGTTGCCAAGCATCTGAATTTTGATCATGTGACTGTGGGGTTGCTGCAACAGTCATAAGTGTGAAAAATGGTCATAAGTCAGTTTTTTCAATGCCATTGTAACTTTGAATGGTCACTAAATGAAAGGTTGTAAGTCAAGGACTACCTGTAATTGACTTTCTTCCTCATTTCTGCCCAAAGCTCTTTTGGTTATTTTAACACGAGTCAGAGTTTAAATATTAAGCAAGGGGTTCAATCTTAAGTTAGCCCCATTTTACCTATCTAGCATTACTTTTATTATACCACTATAATTTGGAATACAGGTTTATTTTCATGAATTCAGACTTTTTTCAGAGAGCTAATCTCAGTCTACACATTTACGTTCTTATGGGGTTATTCTGCATGGCAGCCTTAAGCAGCTTTGCTCCTGTGCTGAAAATGGCTGCACATAAAGCTGGTTTAAGAAATTGCTGTTTGGATTTCAGTCTACAGCTTTGACAATGATGCTGGCTAGATATTCTGCCTAGCAGGACTCTTGACTGATATTTTTTTTACCGTCATCTGTATGTATGTAATGCTCACCTATATTGGCAAAGCAAGAGCCAATCACTTTCATTTTGTGAATGGGCCCAGCATGCCCGTCTCCCTCTCCTGGGAATGAAACAACATACAGTAGTTTTGCCATTCTTTCTGTCACTTGAGTTGGAAGGGGAAATTGGCAGAAGTCAATTTCAACCAGCTAAAATAAAAAAGAAAGATCCATTGTTTTATCCTTCTGCTGGTACACACATAAAATTAAGTTTTCTAACATTTCACTGCTCTCCCCATTGTTAACAAACAGCAACGCTGGCCTAGTCCACTGTGGGATGATCCCTTCAGAAAAGAGTAGGCACCTGGGCAGCCCAGACAAAATGGAGGAGAGGGACCAGAGCAGAGGGAACATTAACATCTCAATACCCACTAGCTAACTAGAGCACATGCATTTGTCTATATAGACCTCGACTTACGACTACAATTTAGCCCAACATTTCTATTGCTAAGCAAGTCAGTTGTTAAATTTAGCCCGTTTTACAACCTTTCTTACCACAGTTGTTAAGTGAATCATTCCAGTTGATAAGTTAGTAACACAGTTGTAAAGTGAATCAGGCTTCCCCATTGCCTTTGCTTGCCAGAAGGTCACAAAATGTGATCACATGATCCTGGGACACTGCTACGATCATAAATACATATCATTTCTCAAGCCTTCAAATTTTCATCATGTGACCACAAGGATGCTGCAACAGTGTGAAAAATAGCAATAGCACTTAGACTTATATACCGCTTTGTAGTGCTTTTAATATGGCTCTGCACTACATCCTACAACATCTTGAATCTCCAAAGACCTACGCAAGGGTCCTCTTTGTAGACTTTAGTTCAGCATTCAATACCATCATACCGGACATTCTTCTAACCAAACTAAATCAGCTGGTGGTACCTGAACACACTTGTAAGTGGATCACAAGCTTCCTAACAGACAGGAAGCAGCAGGTGAAGCTAGGCAAAATCACATCAGATACCTGTACAATTAGCACAGGGCCCCCCCCCAAGGCTGTGTGCTCTCACCATTTCTCTTCTCTCTATATACCAATGACTGCATCTCTAACGATCCATCTGTTAAACTACTGAAGTTTGCAGATGATACAACAGTGATCGGTCTCATTCGAGACAACGATGAAACCGCATACAGACGGGAGCTTGAACAACTAGCCTCGTGGTGCGAGCGGAACAATCTGGAATTGAATACACTCAAAACCGTAGAAATGGTGGTAGACTTTAGGAGAAACCCT
>QLTV01000867.1:5648726-5669433 GCA_003457575.1 Thermophis baileyi | reverse complement strand
ACACACACACACACACACACACACACACACACACACACATATATATGTATGTATGTATGTATATATATATATATATATGTATGTATGTATATATAAAAAGATATTTCTGCAGATATTTCTGTATTTTTCTGCTAATTTTGGATCTATCTGTTACATGCAACCAGGATTGACACATTCTAAATAACAGAGTTATTACATAAGGTGGGTTCCAGCTGACAGCAGCAGGGGAGGAATAGCAAACCTCCACAAAAGGACGCTGTACCAATTTGGAACCAGCTTTGAACTTCTATAGAAATGGCTGATTTTGATAGTTAAATGTGGTTTTGTTTCTTCTTTTCTGGCTCCATTGTTATTTGAAACCAGAGCAAAGCTGATGTTTGCTTTGCAATATTATAGTTCTGCTGAACTTGTGGGCAATCTATTTCCACATTTGCAAAAACTTTTGTTTCACACACAGATATGCAGAGAGGCGGGGGAGGGAGGGAGGAAGGGAGAGAGAGAGAAAAGAAAGAGAAGAGAAGAGAGAGAGAAGAGAGAAGAGAGAGAGAGAAGAGAGAAAGAGTTAGAGAGTTAGTTTCTGGGCTTCTACTGCCCTAGCAAGTCTTTCAAAGAAAAAGGTGGCTTGATAGTTTGGAGCTGCTTTGGTCTAGTGGTTAAGGCACCAGACTAGAAACCAGGAGACCATGAGTTCAAGTCCCATGTTAGCCGTAAAGACTCGGGGCCAGTCACTCTTAGCCCAATACACCTCACAGGTTGCTTATTGTGGGGAAAATAGGAGGAGAAATGTGTATTGGTAATGGTCTCTGCCTTGTATTTGAAAAAAGAATAAAGGTAGAATACAAATAAAATAAAAATCAGTTTTAAGTACTCTCACACATAAATAACTGCTTGGAACAAAAATTATGACTACCTGAGCAATAAAATCCTTACCTGCAATCCCTTTCTTTCTGAAGCTCAATGACTGAGATGTGGGATGAGAGTGTGGGGAAAAAATGGCTGCAAATGCAGCACTGTTGCTGAGGGCCTGAAGTGCGGTCACATGACCTTACAGGAGAGAGACCCAAACATTGAAACTTTCATTCCGGGTCTTAAGTCCCCTTTTTCAAATAGGTCATAACTATGAATGGTTGCTAAGCAATCAGTCGTAAGTTGAGAACTACCTGTAACAGTCATCTGTTATTAAGAACTTCGATGGTGCCCATGTATAATCACAGGAGGAGATGGTGGACTTTCGTTGTCTCCTTCTATGAGGATAAAGCAATCTGTGCTTGATGAAGCCAGGAAGCCATTATTCTCTACCTTGCCTACTTTAAGCATTTCCCTCCATGCAGAAACAGGCAGGAAGTGATCTTTTCCCATCTCTTCCTGCAAGAAAACTTGCAGAGCCACCCTTCCAGGTGCTTCAAATGAAATATCTGCTAGCACAGCTTTTACCAGCTTTCATCAGCCTGCTCGGTGGTTGAAGGCAAAAAGCAGACTTGCAGGAAATCCGGATAGCACTTAGCACTTAGACTTATATACCGCTTTACAGTGCTTTACAGCACTCTCTAAGCGGTTCACAGAGTCAGCATATTGCCCCCAACAATCTGGGTCCTCATTTTACCCACCTCAGAAGGATGGAAGGCTGAGTCAACCTTGAGCCGGTGAGATTTGAACCACTGAACTGCTAAACAGTCAGCTGAAGTAGCCTGCAGTACTGCACTCTAACCACTGCGCCACCTCGGATGGAGCAGTTAGGAGCACAGTCCTTGCTGCTTAGATCATGTACTGTAAAGTAGAAAAGTGAGGGGCATTGAAGCAGAATCAAGCCTCCCAATACTGCAGATATTATATATCAAAGAAGGAGGAGGCTTAGGGGGTTGTATCTCCAGGAGTTGTTTGAATGAGACTGAGGAAGCGCGCTGATCACTGTGGTTTCCATCAATTAGCAGAGGCCAAAGGGTGAAGTCCTGCTGATTTGCTGTGCTGGCAGAGAACTTCAAAATGCATACCAGGAACGGCTGATGACTTAATAACCCAATTAGAAGCCTTTGGTCTGTCCCAGTTATTATCTAGTGACATATACTCAAGAGGGCATAGGTTAAATCTGAGTTTTTCTATTACATGGCATAATAATGACTTGATATTATTCATTGATTCATTGATGTGATATATCTATATCTATATCTATATCTATATCTATATCTATATCTATATCTATATCTATATCTATATCTATATCTATATCTATATCTATATCTATATCTATATCTATATCTATATCTATATCTATATCTATATCTATATCTATATCTATCTATCTATATATATATATATATATATATATATCTCACACACACACACACATATATATCACACATATATATATCTATATCTATATCTATATCTATCTATATCTATATCTATCTATATCTATATATATATCTATATAACACACACACACACACACACACACACACTCACACACACACACACACACACACACACACACACACACACACACACACACACACACACACACATATATATATATATATGGGAAAGGTGCTACTAGATCATGATTTATTTATTTTTGCCAGCAGAGATTTGCATGGTTCTCCTTCTACCTGTTCACTAGATCAGGGGTCTCCAACTTGTGGACTTCAACTCCCAGAATTCCTCAGCCACAAGTCCACAAGTCTTAAAGTTGCCAAGGTTGGAGACCCCTGATCTAGATGGAACACAATTCTGCTGAAACTCTCTCCTTCCAGTGAAGATTACTGATTGCCACAGGGACATGGATGACTGAAACAAGAAGGTTGATATTATCTCACTTAGTAACCTCTTGCTGAACAGAACCCGGAGATCTTCCACTTTCAGGAAGCTGACACCGATAAAAAGAAAGTACTGGTAGTAGAAAATTTGGACTGAATCATGAGGTAAAGCCAACTTGAGGCATGATGGTGACAGGTGGGAAGCAGGGGTAAGCAGTACATCATTTGTCAGTACCCCTAATAAGCTTTATATGCAATACAGTTTAAGATTTCTTAAGCTATATTCTACGTCAGGTGTATCTCAAGCAAAAAGGAACTAGTTTGAAAATCTCAGAAGCAAGGTTGGGGCTGGCAATTAACTTGGGGTGAGGCCACCCTTTCATCACCAAGTACTTTAAAGTGGGTCCTTCTTGATGTTTTTGATCCTCTTTATGTACGGCATCTTGATGTAAAATAAATCTGACTGCCATTTAGTGGAACGCCCATCTCTTATTTTGCAAAGTTTTGCAAATGCTTATTCTTGTTTCCAGGCTTAGTGATTTCCCTTAAATAAGCTCCCTCCTACTTCATGTAAGGTACAGGGCAGTGGTGGGTTGCTACCAGTTCGACCCGGTACAGCAAACCGGTAGTGGTGGCGGTGGGAGGCTCCACCCACCTGCCCGGATGTAATCAAAAAATGCTTTGCGCATACGCAGAAGCTTCTGTGCATGCGCAGAAGCGTTGCGCACTTGCAAAGTGTGCGCCCACGCGCTCCCGTTACCGAACCAGTAGCAAAGGTAAGTAGAACCCACTACTGGTACAGGGAGAGAAGCTGGTTTGAACCAATCAGACATGCCTACTGCCCGGGCTAGAGTGATCCTTGAGGACAAGGCTAAGAGATTGAAGGAAGGGGGCATATGTGCACCATTCTAAAATGTCCCATTGACGTAGGGCTAATCCTAGACCTTTGGAAGCACCTGACTACAACACCAAATGAATGGTCAGTGGAGCACAAAGGTTTGCATTCAAGGTAACTGCTGCTTAAAGAGGAAAGCACTACTTTAAAAGTGGAATAGCTATGGATGACTTAAGATATGGGTTGGGCATAAGATGGCTACTTTGTGCAACAAGGTAGCAAAAAGAGGCCTTTGGGCCAAAATTGTGGGGCTAGGGGCAGGTAAAATATTTTTTTTAAGCTTTTTGAATGTCTTTTTCCAGAATATAGGACCAAAGGAACAACCAAAGAAGACTGACCCTAAAATATCCATTTGCTTGTTAAATAGTATTTTGAAATATTTGAATTTTTTGCCCAATCCCTGATGTTTATTTTGTGGGATACCTAACAATGGCATTCTCTCCTTTCATGCTATTATTTGAGCATTCACTGTACATATCTGCAAATTTTAATTGGATGTCAGGAGACCGAATTGCATTGTTATTATTCCATATTATTAAGTGTGAAGCATCCTGTGTAATGGATCAATAAATAAGATTAAATGAATGAGAAGCATCCATCACCACCAGTGCCCTACTCAATATATCAATCATCTAAGGAATGATCAGCCAAAAACATCTGCATGGGTTGGTCATGTATGTACAGATATACTACTGTATATCCTTTGAAAGGTGGAACAGCACAGAAAAGTTTCAGTAGTATGAAAACGATCTTGGACATCAGAAACTTACATTTCACCAAAATAGGCAGAAGATTTAATGGTAAAACAACAATACTGAGAACAAGCAACTTAGCCTTAGGAACATTGCAGGGGTAACATTTAAAACAGGTCTTAATGAATAATCAGATCGACACTTTTAGCAAATACACCGCTGTTGCTTTATGTGACTTTGTAACAGCCTTTCCCCATGTATGCTTGATAATAAAAATAATAAGAAAAAAGGGCACTGAAGGATACTGAAGAAGATGCATTGAGGCAAGTATATCAGGAAGGCTTACTGAGTATTGGAGAGACCAAACTGGCCTACCAGAAAGACCAAATGAAGAGAAGAAAAGAGACATGGAAAGACAAAGCCTTACATGGCCAGTACATTAAAAAAATTGTACTTGAGCATCACTTGAACACCATCGGCACCAACAAATTCACCATCAGTCTATGGCAAAAGACAACTGTACTTGGAACAGCTTACATCCTGCAATGATATCTCTAACACAATCAAACATCTGCCTATCCCTGGTCCTTGGGGAGGATTCGATAGATGGATAAAAATGCCAAATCCAGTCCAAACATCTGGCTGACTGTATGACCAATCATAACACTAAAGTTGGCAAACTTTTTCAAGCTGTGGAACATGTTAGTAAAAAAATAACAATAGGACTTCCGGCGGTGACATCACGCCAGCGCGGTGCAAATGAGCAGGGCTCCATGAAATTTGCCCGATTTTTTGCAATTTTTGAGGCTCATTGGGTGAAGCTGATCCTGGAGGGAGCAACGGTAGAGAGGGGAATTCTCGGCGTTTACGGTGAGGGTGCGATCTCCCGGGACAATGAGAGAAACTCCTCAGATGAGACGCGAAAGAAATCAGCCTCTTATGGCAGATCCAGAGGCGTGACGGCCCGATTGTTCAAGCAGGAAGAGAAAAGAGGCAACAGCTTGAAATATCGGTAAGAGACAAGTAAGGAGAATATCATCGAAAGACTCTCGGAGATTGTGGAAAGCGCGTGTTACATCAGCGGAGGAGCAGGTCTCCTAGAAGGTGAAAAAGCGGCGATTTGGCGGTGGGAGCAGAGACATCACGGTGATAAGATATTGGAAAAAAGTCTGTGTGTGATGCGATTGAAAAAATTGAGGGGGCTTATATTGAAGAGTTTATTGGAAAGCTCTTGTTTGTTTATGACAATTTTGGACTAGAACAGTTACAAACCCACGGCTTTGGAAGAAAACTCAGGTGGAGAAAGAACGGTGACTGTGCTAAATCAAAGGGGAACGCCATCTTGGGAAAAAAAATTTAGAGCAGCACAGAGAGAGAGAGAAAAAGAAGGGACAAAACGGAAACACTCAAAGACATTTTAACATTGCTGAACTTCCAGTACTTAGAGTAAGAACTATCCACTCTTATAATAGAAGCATTTAGCAGATCTTCCTGTTTGTTAGATAAACTTTTTCAAGCATATAACCTTTAAAATCCCAGAACTATTGTATATTCTATTCCTTTTCATGTGATTTCTACTGCTATAAATGTGTGTATATATAGAACTTGACGAAGAAAATTAATTAAGGAAAATTAATATTGTTATAGGTCTTCATATAAATACATATTTTGTACTTACTTACAAACTGATTATGAGAAATATATGAATTGAACTATTTTTGATATTCATGAAATCTATAAGGTGATAAGCTACAATAAGGGGTTGTTTTTTGTAAGCCATATTGTGATTCATATATACACGTAAACTATTTTTATATATTTAAAGTGGTAAATAGAATTAGATTACAGTAAGAGATATACTGTATTAACAGTGATATTGAATGATAATTTAGTATATAACAGAAGATAGAGGACAGATAGGGGAAAAAAGGGTTGGAAGGAAGATTAACGTACATGATATTGTGGGAATTTTTTTTAAAGTGTTAAAAATGACAAGCATGATGACAACAGTCACGAAAATAGGGAAAAATCTGACTTCAACAATAGCCTCCCCATCGGGACAGCATACAGTGGAAAGTATGTTAGGCGGAGAAAAAGCAGGTTCCACCACAAACCTGCAGAGTGTGCAGTCGACGCTAACGCTGATCCAAGAAACGATGCTGAAGATGCAGGAAGGAATAACCAAAAACCATGAAGAAATTAAGTGTGAGATGGGAGAGGTGAAAGGGGACATCCGCAAAATAGACGATAAAATTGGGACAATACAGGAAGCGATAGCAAGAAATGAACAAAAAATAAAGACAGTGGAAACTAGAACAGAGAAAACGGAGAAGAAATTGGAAGCAACAGAAAATAAATTGATGGCGGTAAACAGAGATCTGGAGGAGGCAATATCGCATCTGGAAATGGAGAAATCAGCATTTTTCATCAGACTCCAAAACATTGTAGAAACTAAGGAGGAAGACCTTCCAAAGCTTATGGCAGAATTATTAGTGGATACCCTGGGAAAAAATAAGCAAGAGACCCTTAATGAGATAGACGAGGTCTACAGGATTCATACAAATTATGCACGTAGACACAAACTCCCCAGAGAGGTACATATTAGATTTACAAGAAAAACAATTAGAGACAAAATCTTTAGTAAGACAAGAGATGATCACTTGGTCTATAAAGGAAAAGAAATTATAACGTTAAAATAGATACCGAGAAGAGTACGGAAAAAAAGAAGAAATTATCATTTTTTATCGACACAATTGATTAAACACAAAATTATGTTCAGGTGGCTCAGGTATGCTGATAACCTGGCAGGAAAAAAAATTCCGAATCGATTCGTTAGACAAGGCTCAAGAGTTCTATGAGCATTATATAGCGGAAGATGAAGAGCAGGACAGCAGAGAGGAGATAGAAAATAAAAGCCAAGAAGAACAGATCTCAGAGGAAAAACTTTCGGAACAAGACATAAGAGAACGGAGAGAAATAGAATGTTATGAAAGGGAAGGAGCCAGAACAAGAGCACAAACGGAGACGAGAGCAAAGGGAGGACCAAAATCTACCTACAAACAATAGGATGGAAGAAGGGGGAATTAAGATGTTATCACTTAACATCAACGGTTTGAATTATATGGTGAAACGAAAACGAACACTGAAAAATTTGCAGAGACAAAATATGGATATCATTTGCTTGCAGGAGGTCCACGTCAAAGAAAAATATGGCAGTATACTAAAATTTCCCAAGTTAGGGAAACTTCATCTGGCATTGGCTCAAATAAAGAAAAGAGGCATAGCGGTATACATAAAAGAATGGCTAAACCCGAGATTAATATACAATGATGAAAAGGTAGAATGTTAATGATAGAAATAATAACAGGCCAAAAGCAAATTCTCCTGGCAGTAATCTATGCACCAAACATTAATCAAAAGAAATTCTATTGAACTCTATATTATAAAACTCTATAAGAAGATTATAGAGTTAGAATGGGACAATCCATGTATAACGCGGTGGTGGACAATAAGTGGGACTACGTGGGTAAAAAAAAGGAAAATAAGAAGAAAAGACGACAACTTCCAAATACATTCTCTGAAATGATGCAGGAATTAAACTTACGAGACGTATGGAGGCAACTAAACCCAGGAAAGAAACAATACTCCTTCTTCTCCCATCCGCATGAGTCGTGGTCAAGAATTGACATGGCATGGATTAATCCAGAATTGATTAATGATATCGATGAAATAGAGATACTACCAAATATTTGGGCTGACCACAACCCACTAATGGTAAAATGGAAGGGACAGAGGAAAAAAGCAAGATGGACATTAAATCAGAGAATCTTAAGAGAAAAATTATATGTACAAATGATGGAAAAAGAATTGGAACTTTTCTTTAGAGTAAACTGGAAAGAACAAATGACTTTACAAAATTTATGGGATACAACCAAAGCGTATGTCCGGGGTCTAACAATAGCCTACGTAGCGAAGAGAAATAAGGAGAAAAAGAAACAACAGATGATACTGCAGGAAAAACTTAAAACACTGGAAAGCACATTGCAGAAAGAACCACAGAATAATAAAATTAAAGAAGAAAGAGATTTAATGAAACATAAAATTAATTTAATATTACAAGAGGAAATGATAAGGAATCTTAAAACAACGAAACAGAACTTTTTTGAATTTGCAAATAAACCAGGGAGATGGTTGTCCCATAAATTGAAGAAAGAGAGAACAAAAAGATTAATACAGCAACTACAGGATGAGAAAGGGAACCTGCAGCATTGGACGGAGGGGGAAAAAAAGATTATTCAAAAAATTTTTTAAACCTTATACTGTCAAGAGGATGTTTTAGAAGAAAATATTAAGAAATATCTAGGAAAGAGGACTTTGTCGAATATATTGGAGGGAACTAGGAAAATGCTAAATGATAAAATAACCTTAACAGAGATGAAGGAAGCAATCAAGAAACAAAAAAATAACAAAACACCAGGATCAGATGGGATTCCGGCAGAGATATATAAAAAATTTCAAGAGCCACTGGAGGGGATAATGCTGGAATTGTACAATGAAGCATTGGAGAGAGCCAGATTGCCAAATTCATGGACGGAAGCATTTATTACGTTAATACCAAAAGAAGATACTGATAACTACTCATTTTTCACAACTGGGATGCAGAAAGCAAAATCAGATACAAGATACAATCAGATACGATATTGACTCACAGTGTACGATTTAATCTCTACTCATATAACATATGTATCTTCTAATCTCTAATTTAAGTTTGATTGCAGAAACCATATCTCAAACATGATCACACACAAATGGTGGCATGTTGGTTTGGGCCAGATGACAAATTTTGGTCTGAGGTTTCTATTTTGAAGGTTTTCCTCTTTCCCAATCACCCCAATTTCCTGATTACCTTATTGATGTCAAAAAGGTTTAACTACCATTTATCAGCATCAGATCTAATCCTGCACCCATTTTCTCTCCACTCCATGTACTTTACCTTTTCCTTTGCGTGGGTTGGTGGAGTTACAGGCTTTAAATTTCCTCTGTTTAATACTTGCAACGACTGAAGAGACATTGGTTCATCAGCAAAAATTCAAAGAAACATCCCAAGCAGTAAAAAAATGTGAGAGAGTTCTCACAATTCTCAGTTCTACAAACTTCCCTCGATCTGTCCAACTCTACTTCCTCTCTGATTGTTTCCACTTCTTCCTTCAGATGCATCACTTTGCTTTTTTGTCTCCATTCCATTATTTTCAGCCTCTTTTTTGTAATGCAACTAACTAGTTTTGGCAGGAATGTTCATTTCAGTAGCTAACAAGCCATTTTTCATTAAGGCACAAATGAGAGTGAAAGAAGCAGCAACCGTGGACATGTGACAAATAAGGAAGTAGGCTGGTTAAAACTCGTACTTATTGTCCCCACTTCACATTTCCTCAAATTTCTACCTTACCTCGAGTAGGGAAGAGTGCAGAGCAAAACAAAAAAATTAATCATTAGCCAATATCTGTCAGCAACCCTTGAGATCCGTCTTGGGAGTGTTCCCTAGATGGATATGTCACACAAAACCCAGTACACCAGCGTTTCAGCTTTTACACTGCCTTTCTATGGTCTTTCTGAAATAATGTGCAGTGTTGTTCTGCACTTAAGAACTTTTCACATCTTGTATCTGTAATACCTCAAGATAGCATTCTCTCCTTTATGCAAATAGCGAGACGGCTCAAGATGTGCTGTGGCAGATAACCCAAACAGTGATAACCAAATCCAATTTGGTTAGAGTTATAATATGGAGACCTAGATTCAAATCCCCACATGCAGTACATATTAAGAAAGTTTCAGTGATCTTGGTTGTTCATTTACATGCTAAACCAAGTTCAACCAAGCACATGATGGCCTTGAGCGCTGTGTGAATCCAGACTTTGGCTTTGTTTGCATACTGCAGTCAGCCATCATTTAATATTGACTAAATTATAGATGGTTGACTATAGGCACACCATAAACTATGGTTTATAAACCACAAGGCTGCGTTCATACAATATGCCAAGCTAAAACAAAGAAGCCAAAATTTTACTTAGCGTGACATGTAAATCAGATTGAGATGGAAGGAAGAAAGAGATTTTCTTAGGATTCAGTCTTAATCTGTTTTACACATACTCCCAAATGTGTTCACCAGTCTCCTCCTGCCTGTAAGGGAGACCCAACCGGGAGCTGTTTCAACTGAGCTACAGTATTCCTATTATTCCCCAGTCCTGCTGTAGAGGTGAATAGTCAATCATTGTATGATAATTATACTCTTGTTACTGTCCTGTATTCTTCTACATCTTATGTTCTAATTCTTAAATTAACAAGGTGCTTTAGAAAACACATCTAGGCAGGACTAGTTCCTTCTCTGTATGAAGTATTCCATTCTGAATCTTAGAGGTAGGACTTAAGAAAAATTACCACTTAATTTGACTGTTGTAATGATGGCTTTGCAAGGCTGAGCTCCAGTCTTAAAATATTAGTGTTTCAATAATTATTTTTCTCTGCAGGGGGGTTACATCATCTTCCTGTTCCAAACAACCACAGGTGCTTCTACTCTTCTTTCCAACCACAGTCCAGACAGCCATTGCATGGGTAGCTGGTTTCCCAGATATTGAAACACGCTCATCAAATGAACTTGGGGAGTTGGGGCTGAGACACAAAGGAGGAAGCCAAGGCTCCATGAATCCCATGAGCAAGAAATGTTCTTGGGAATGGCATGTTTGCAGGTGAGGGAGGCAGATGCAGACAGGGACAAAGGCTGAGTCAGAGCAGAGTGTGAGGGAACAGTTGGTGCATGAGCTAATAGGAAACTGCACAAGCCATCTCAGCCCCCAGCGTCTAGAGGCAAAGCTAGGCAAATCATTCAAAGAGATGCTTTACTTTAAGTGATGTTCCTCTCTAGATACCACAAAACCACAACTACCAAGGAGGCCTAGATATTTCTACTTTGAGACCATGGGAGGATACGAAGCAGCTGCACTATATATTCAAGCAGCTGCTTTGCAACCTTAAACTGTTCCAGAAGAGTGATTTGCTCTGAAATGAAGGACCTTGCACAGCCTCATAGCAAATAATAGCAAAGACAACGTGATGCAAATATAAGAGTATTATATTTTTATTTCTTGTATGCTGTATACTGATAATTTGGATAATGTTCTTGACTACTGTATTAATAGATATATAGATAGACAGATGATAAATAAATAGATAGGTACATAAACAGATAGGTACATAAGCATAACATATTTTTCGGAGTATAAGACGCTCCGCACCTACCTTTTTGGGGAAGAAAAACAAGAAAAAAAATTCTGCCTACCAGCATCCATCGGTATTCATCTGGCTAGTGTCCTTGTAGCAAACAGCAAACATCCTGGTCAGCTTCAGCACGTTACTGCAGCCTGATTTAGCACGAACAGCTGATTGGCGGTTGGATCGGCCTCCCGGAATACCGCCAATCAGCTGTTCCAGGCTGCGGGGATCGCCAGAGCCCATCGCGTCGCGTTTTTGGCCCCTGCACATCGCGTTTTCAGCCTCCGCACGCTCCGTTTTAGACCCGTTCCATACTGTGGGGATCGTCACAGCACATCGCCGCCGTGTGTCGCGTTTTTGGCCTCCGCACATCGCATTTACGGCCTCTGCATGCTCCGTTTTAGACCCGTTCCTGGCTGTGGGGATTGCCACAGCACATCACCACCCATCGCTGCCTCCGCATGTCGTGTTTTTGGCCTCCGCATGCCCTGTTTTTGGCCTCCGCGCATTGTGGTTTTGGCCTCTGCACACCCCATTTTTGGCCTCCGCACACCTCAGTTTTGGCCTCTGCTGCCGATCCCCACTGCCTAGAACTGGCCGAAAAAGTGATGCACAGAGGCCAAAATCGGGGCGTGCGGAGGCCAAAAACGTGATGTGTGGAGGCTGAAAACACGACGTGCGGAGGCCAAAAACGGCCGGCGGGTGGGGGCCGGCGGGTCGGCGGGCCTTCGGCAACATTTGGTGTATAAGATGCATCGCAATTTTCACCCACTTTTAGAGGGGGGAAGTGCGTCTTATACTCCAAAAAGTGCGGTATATTTTATAAGCTTATAAGCTACTTAGAACTTTATAATAAGTATATATGGGAGAAATCTGCAGACGTTCCCCTGGCATGAAAATGGTTATTATTATTACTTTCACTACTACTATTTAATTGAAATTATATATTTCCTAGGCAAACTATATTACACTAACAAAATCTCTTGCAACATTTCCCACTCTATGAACAAACCAAGCCATTAAGATAATATATAAAACTTGATAACCTAGCCTCAACATCTAGGCATCAGGCTTCCTACATCCATTTACAAAGAAAGCTCTTGAAAACTCTACCAAAAACCAGAAATGAGGGGGCTAGAGGAGCCACTAGGTTCCAATAGGTTGGGGCCATCAATAGAAGGCCTGCTTCCACCCCATGAACCTCTTCTCATAGGCTGGGAATCTGAGCAGATCCCTCTTGATGACTCGACAAGACAGGCTAGGCAGAGCCTAACATAACCCAGTGTTGTTCCTTGCAAGGATTTAGAGGCAATAACTAACACTTTGTGACCATTTGAGAGCCTTTGCACAAACTTCGTGTTGTGCGCCAGTTGCGGCCTTTCCTGGATCAGGATTCCCTGTGCTCAGTCGTTCAGTCCCTAGTCATCTCATGGCTGGACTATTATAATGCACTCTACATGGGGCTACCCTTGAAGAGCGTTCAGAAGCTGCAGCTGGTGCAGAGTGCAGCAGTGCAGGTAGATTTGGGCCCCCCAAGAATACCTCCTGTAACATCACTGCTTCGCGAACTGCATTGGTTACCAGTCTGCTTCTGGGTGCAATTCTTTTTTTTTTTATAGTCAACATTTTTTATTGAATTATATAGTATTATAAAATACAAAATACAAAGTAAATAGAAAAGCAGTGGAGGGGGGAAGGAAAAGAGAAGTGAGGAAAGAGAAGAAAAAGAAGAAAAAGAAGCATTGACTTCCGACTCTCTCTGTTACAGTAAAATAAGGCATTAATATCAAATCACAACTTTTTGATTTTTCATAATAATATGAACAAGCCATTTCTGTAAAGATCTATCAATCTAATCCGTAAAACCCAAAGTCAAAGTTTCATTCTTTTCCACATCAAGCACGAAGTTCAGAAGCGGTCTCCATGTGGAAACAAAAGTTCTTATGTTCTTTTCTTTAATCAAAGTGGTCAATTTTGCCATTTCAGCCAACGCCATTTCAGGATGCAATTCAAGGTGTTGGTGATCACCTCTAAAGCCCTTCATGACATGGGTCCAGGTTACTTCAGGACTGTCTCACCCCACTGGAATTGGCCCGTACCACTCATGCCAGCAATGGAGGCATGCTGCGGGTCCTAACCCTAACCTAACCCTAACCCTAACCCTGTCAGCCTGATTATTCTGGCTGGTGGGATCCAGGAGGAGGGCCTTCTCTGTTGTTGCTCCTGCCCTCTGGAATATCTTGCCCTGCAATGTGAGGTTGGCCCCAACCCTCTTATCTTTTCGTAAAGGCCTAAAGACGTGGTTCTGCCAGTCGGCTTGGGGCCCCAGTGAGGAAACAGCATAATGGAGGTAAGTGATTGAGTAATAACAGATCCCCCCTCCATCCCCACCCTCCCCATCCGTCCTTGTCTTTAATGTCTGATTTTAACTTTTAGGTTTCAACTGTATATCTATCTGTAAGCTGCCCACAGTTACCCTATGGTGAGATGGGTAGCCAATGAATGAATGAATGAATGAATGAATGAATGAATGAATGAATGAATGAATGAATGAATGAATGAATGAATGAGCAAGCAAGCAACCAAGCGAGCGAGCAAACAAACAAACAAACAAACAAACAGTTTTGGGCCTGGTAACCAGTGCAGATTCTGTAACTTTGGTCTCATTGAGTAATATGAGATTCTGTTTGTTGGCAACCTGGCCAATTTTAGTTTCTAGGCTGTCTTCAAAAGCAGCCACACATCACAGTAATCTTGTTACAAGGCTTCCCAGTCCAGGCAAAGCTCTAACTGGAGCATCAACCAAAGTGTACAAGCTGAAGATCAAGCATCTCTCTTCCTTTCCCTTTTGTAATATAGCTGAAACATAACATCTGTACTTAAAATCACAATTCTTTTTCTCTATTTGTCCTATTGAAAGTTGCCATGAGGATCGCATGAAGGCTCAAGTAGAATTTCACAAAACCTAATACTGGCATGCAGGTCTCCCTCACTATCTCCTTTCCCTTTTAAGTCTCTTTTTTTCTTATTTCGCTTTCCTTCTTGTTCTAATATCTTCTTGGGAGATATATATTTCATTGCCACCTCTACAACTTGAAATAAAACAGAAGTACTGTAACCAATTTCATTTTAGAACCTTCTATCTTGAGCCGGTATGGTTTTAAGAGATCTTGTTTCTCAGGATTATTGTTCTTTTACCCTGCCATTCCTTTTCAGGTATGCTGATTCATGGATGTTTTGAAAGGCTCACACTCCCCAAACTTCTATCATTCCACAAGACATTCACAAGAAGACAATTCTGGTGATGGATTTCTGAGATGCCTTTAGGAAACTAAGAAGAGAAGAATATAATCTCTCTCCACCCTCTATTGATTCAGAGCTAAATTATATTTAAACATGAGGGCTTCATTTAATTTTTACTATTAATATTTTATGGCAGACTGATCCCAACTTAATGAGTCCAAATCTTTTTTAAAAATTGCTAAGCCTGTTGTTAGGCTATTCATTCAACATTAAAGTCTATAACTAAGCATTATTTGAGGGAAAAAGAACACTTCCTCCCTCTCCTGAATCTAGGTTTCTGTTAATAACTTTTATTGAAATAATTTTATCCTTATATTTCCCTTTACAACATCCCTGTTTAATTATTTGTGAATTTAGGTATCATTTTTCAAAACAGAAGATTTTTTTCAAGGGATCTTATGTTTAAGGCGAATGCCTAAAAAGTTCAGTTTAAAATAATAGGTTGAAATCAGGGGTGGGTTCTAACTTACCTTGCTGCCGGTTCGCTTCCTCCCGTGCCGCGTGGCCATGCCGCGTGGCTGCGAGCGCGCTTTGCGCGCGCACATGCACAGTGCAAAAAAATATAAAAATCCCCCCCCCCAAAAGCCAAAAACAAGATGGCGACGCATGCACAGTGCTGGAAACTCGGCTTCTGCACATGCGCAGAAGAAAAAAATTTTTTAAAAAAAATTAAATTTTTTTTTTAAAAAGATGGCACCCACAGACCGGCACCGACCGAACCGGATTGGTGATGTCATCGTGACATCACCAGCGGGTCGCTACCGGTTCGGGTGAACCAGTCCGAACCGGGAGGAACCCACCTCTGGTTGAAATGAATTCATTCTTGGTTGGAGAACATGTCTCACCACCACCCTGAACAAGTGACTAATCTATGGTAAGATTTGAACCTGAGATGTCCTGTTTCTTCGTTCCAACTTTTAGCCCCCCCAGTTATATCACTCACCAAAGACAGTTCTTGCATTCCTGCTGGATGCCTGCCAAAAGAAAGCATGAAAAGAAGTGGCAACAACAAAACATCCTGGTTTCCGGATACAAAAAGGTACTGAATTAATTGGCTTTTATCAACAGTTAACATGAATCCCCCTTGACTTGCCCTAAGCCTGAACACTAATGGTAGGTGATACATTTGTTGAGTTCCTAGCTTAAGTCTATTGTGCTCTGAATTCCATGCTCAGATTGTCCTACCTCTTGGGTTCTTGAAGCAGTAAAGTTGTGCCGTTGTAGCAAAGCATGGGACTGGGAATTGCACAGCCTGGTCATAACTCCTTTAGGAAAGGAACAGATACGCTCAAGCTTCCTGGAGCCCTTTTCTGATCTGGCAGCAGGTAAAACCAGTCTTATGGGGTGTGTCAGGTGTGCAGATCCAAACAAGTTTCTGGGCCTACCTAGTAAAGATATTTAAAAATAATAATGATCAGCTACAATGGCATATGGAAAGATATCCCCTGACATTTCATGGATCAGAGTAATTTCCTTGTCCGGAGACATTCTTCTTTTCTCCACATAAATTGCTGCACTTTCCTCTCGAACAGACTGCCTGACAAACAACAATCCTAATTATTTAATTAATGAATTAATGTCTATCGTGCTGCAATCTTGTGACCCTGGTTCAATGTCACAATAGAAACAACAACCAAATTATAGCAATGTACAATCCAAATTACAGAAACAAACCAAAGCAGGACAAAAATATAGTAAGAACAACCAAAGGTGCAGGTGATACTACTGAAAGACTCTTTTTTAAAAAAAGCTCTGTTTTTAACAACCAAAACAACAATCTGGGAGGGGCTGGGAGGTTCTCAGCAGGGAGCTCATTCTATAGGTCAATGCTGTGTGGAGAAGCAGTGCCTTCTAGCTTCAGCTCTTCTGACGTCCCAGAAATGTAAAACAAGGAGACCTTCCCTACTTGCTCCAACCTGTTGGGAGGAGCCAGTCCCATGGGTGCCCAGGTGCCAAGTCATGGATGGCTTTGTAGGGTAACAGCAACACTTGGAACTGAACCTGTAACCAGTGTGGGCCTGCCACACACATTTAATATGCTTCCAACATCAGGGGCTAGATAAAAGACAGGCCACCACATTCTGGGCTAATCATTGCAATTTCTGAGTAGTCTTTAAGGCAGCCCCATGTAAAGCACACTGCAGCAGCCTATATGAATGGTGATGAGAGCATCAGTTATTGTCACTAGATCCTCCTCAACCAGCTTAAGGATGTGTTTACGTTCTGCTAGCCATAGCCTCCACCTCCTGTTCAAATGGGAACCACAAGTCCAGGAGGATCCCTACATCACAGATCTACTCTTCTCCATCCATGAATAACACCAGCACCTAAGGAGAGCCCTGACATACAGGTAAACCTTGACTTACAACCATTCATTTAGCGACCATTCCAAGTTACAACAGCCTCAAAAACGTGACTTACAACCAGTCCTCACAACTACAACCATCACTGCATCCCCACGGTCACATGAACAAAATGGGGTGTTCGACAACCAACATGTATTTATGATGGTTGCAGCATGCCAGGGCCACATGATTGCCATTTGCGACCTGTCCAGCTGGTTTCCGACAAGGAAAATCGATCAGGAAGATGGATTCACT
Source organism: Thermophis baileyi (assembly GCA_003457575.1). Classification (NCBI taxonomy): domain Eukaryota; kingdom Metazoa; phylum Chordata; class Lepidosauria; order Squamata; family Dipsadidae; genus Thermophis; species Thermophis baileyi. The sequence continues at coordinate 5,651,924 of QLTV01000867.1, read as the reverse complement.
TAATAACCACCTTAACTGCAGTGATTCTCTTAACAACCGTGGCAAAAAAAGTCATAAAATTGGGTGCCACTCACTTAGCAACCACCTTTCTTAGCCACAGAAATTTTGGTCCTAATTGTAGTTGTAAGTTGAGGACTACCTGAACAAAGAGCAACTCCAACTTCCTTGGGTTCAGTTTGAACCTGTTCTCTCTCCAGACCGTCAAGGCTCCAAACTAGTGGTGAAATCTACTTACCTTCCCTACCGGTTCGGAAGCGCTCGCTCCGCGTGCGCTTTTTGACCCGCGCTCTGCTCCCGCATGGGCTTTTTAATCCTCTGCGCATGCGCAGAACGCTTTGCGCATGCGCAGAGGGTAAAAAACAAGAAAATGGTGACGTCCGGGTGGGTGGGGGGGGGCCTCGTGCTGCCGTCGCTACCGGTTCTCTGAACCACCAGTGGGCGCCGCTACCGGTACGGCCGTACCGGGCTGAACCGGTAGCATTTCACCCCTGCTCCAAACCCTATAAAAGAATATTGGCAGTACCTCCCTTTACTACCCAAGATAGCAATGTGTAGCATACCGATTATTCATAGCCCAAATTGTCATCCTATGATCTTCCCCGAACAGTTTCAAATAAAAGTTAAGAAGCAGGAGGGTGAGGACTAATCCCTGTAAAGGGTCTGTCTTTACAGCAGACTGAAACCATTCATAGAAGTGGAACCCCTGCAAAACAGTGCCCCAATCCCTGACCTCCTTAGGTAGTCCAGTAAGATTTTGCAAACTTGATTGCAAAAAATACGACTTCAGCAACAGAGTGGTCAATGCCTGGAATACATTACCCGACTCTGTAGTTTCTTCCCCAAACCCCCAAATCTTTAACCTTAAACTGACTACCATTGACCTCACCCCATTCCTAAGAGGTCTGTAAGGGGCGTGCATAAGTGCACCAGCGTGCCTACCGTCCCTGTCCTAAAGTCCCCATGTATTTGAAAAATATGTACTCGAAAAATATGTACTCAAACTATGTTTGTACTTATTATATACTCACATTAATATTTATACTACCTGTAATCATATACATGCTTGACAAAATAAATAATTAAAATAAATAAATAAAGATGCTAGAGAGACAAAAGAGCAGGAAACATTTCCCCAGTCAAGGAACTACCAAGGAAAAAACCACACCCCCACCAACACTGGCAGGGCAAGATACTAAACAGGCAGCAAACCCCACACTCACTAGAACTAAGGCAGGCAATGAAACATCTGCAAGCAAACAACTAAGCACAGAGAGCAGCAAGAACTCCACACTTCAGCCCTGAGCTATATATATATTCTCTTCTATAGGTGCAGTTCAGCCTTGCCCAACCTAAAGACTTCCATATTATGCTAGACTGCAGCTCCCATCAACTCGGCTGCTCAGAAATGTTAGAAATAATAATTCAAATGTCTGGAGACTGTAAGATGGGAAATGCTGATTCAGACCAGTAAAGCAAGCAAAGGGAAGGCCAGTCATGAATCACACGTGTATAGGCTTGCTCTGCTTAAGTAACCCACAGTGATGTTGCTGAATTGCATGGCAACTTTTATTTGAGCAGGTAATGAAAGGCACCACAGCAGGTGGAGTAGCATACAAGTGGCAATGAAGTGTTTCCTCCATGAAGAAAATATTCCAGAGCAAAAGTGCTGCCATGGAAGAAAACAGTGCCTTTGGGTTTCAGCTCCTGCCCACCCCAAAAATTCTGGGACCTTTAAGGAATGTTTTTTCTTGATTTTTTTTTTAAGAGGTCAGACCAATGCTGGTTGAAAGTGATCCCATAGGTACTTTTGAAACACAGGATAATTCAAAAAGTATCTATTTCTAGTCCTACTGTATTCATGTCCTAGTTAATATGGTGGCCAGCCCAGATATCTGCACCAAAGACCATCTTATAAGAATTTTTGGCGCCTCAAGCTTTCAAGTGCAACTGGTCTACCCTCACCATAGCAATAGCAATAGCACTTAGACTTATATACCGCTTTACAGTGCTTTACAGCCCTCTCTAAGCGGTTCACAGAGTCAGCATATTGCCCCCAACAATCTGGGTCCTCATTTTACCCACCTCGGAAGGATGGAAGGCTGAGTCAACCTTGAGCCGGTGAGATTTGAACCGCCGAACTGCAGCTAGCAGTCAGCTGAAGTAGCTTGCAGTACTGCACTCTAACCACTGCGCCACCTCGGCTCTTATGAGCCATAGTGGGCTTAAGTAGTTGAACGTTTCATAGGTGCTTAATCAAATATAGGCAATCAAATATAGGCAATCAAACTGTCTTGTCATTTTGTTGACAGTAGGAAAAGATCTGGGAAGAAAAAACAGCTGGACATTGAAACAGATGTTATATATTGGTGGAGTCATAGGTGGACAGGAGCAGAGTGATTCCCAGGGTCCTTAGTTTGGAGACTTTTCATCTGTTGCCCTCAAAACGGGGTTGAAAGATTAAGACACACCATATTTCACTAGAACACTTGCACATGTTTAAACAGTCACTGTACCACAGAAATCCATAAACTTTACATTCAGCGCTGTATTGTTAGATATAAAGTGTAAGGTCATATAACATTAATGCAGTGATAGGTGAAAACTGATAAACATCTAATAAGGAAGATCTGGTCTGCTTTTTTTTTTTTTAAATTATGGTTAACATTGAGTCTTCTGGCTGCTAGTTGCTGTTCATGGACACGTTCTGCCAGTCTTTTGACTTTTCAGGCTTTCAGCCTTGGAACCCCTGGTGTGAGCAAGGCAAGTCTCCACCTGTTATCTAAGGAAGATTCCCAGCTACCTTTTTATTTATTTATTTGTTTGTCAAACATGTACAAGATAGCAGGTATAGGTATAAACATAAACATAATCAAAGTGAATACAGATAGATGAGGACAATAGGACAGTAGGACAGGGACAGTAGGCACGCTGGTGCGCTTATGCACGCCCCTTACAGACCTCTTAGGAATGGGGTGAGGTCGACAGTAGACAGTCTAAGGTTAAAGTTTTTTGGGTTTGGGGAAGAAACCACAGAGTCAGGTAGTGAATTCTAGGCATTAATCACTCTGTTGCTGACGTCATGTTTTCTGCAGTCGAGTTTGGAGCGGTTTACATGAAGTTTGTATCTATTGTGTGCTCGTGGATTGGTGTGGTGGAAGGTGAAGTAGTCATTGACAGGTAGGACATTGTGGCAGATAA
>QLTV01000867.1:5583522-5637669 GCA_003457575.1 Thermophis baileyi | reverse complement strand
GCCTTACTCCAGGCAGCCACCAGGGACTCTGCCGGATTGTGGACAAGGGAGTCAGGTATCTCCCCAAGCTCCTTTTGGAACCCTTCCGGGTCCATTAGGCGCCGGGGGCGGAACCATTTAATCGGTTCCGCCTCCCTGCGATGGGGGAGTAGCGCCCTAAAGTCTAACCTCAGCAGGAAATGATCTGACCACGACAAGGGAGAAACATCTATACCCCTTAATTCCAGATCATGTCTCCACTGCCCCGAGAGGAACACCAGGTCAAGTGTGTCCCCCCACTATGAGTCGGACCCTGAACTACTTGGGTCAGGTCCATGGTTGTCATGGAAGCCATGAACTCCTGGGCTGAATCCAAGGATTCACCAAGTGATGGCAAATTGAAGTCTCCCAGAACCATAAGCCTGGGGAACTCTGCCGCCAACCCGGCTACCGCCTCTAGCAGCACAGGCAGGGCTGTTGTAACGCAGCTGGGAGGCAAGTACGTCAACAACAAGCCCAACTGAACCCCTGAGTCCAACTTCAAGAGGAGAGACTCACACCCAACAATCTCCGGGGCAATAGTGCTCCAAATGAAAAACATTCCTCCCCCCCCCCGCTTTTACACTCTCTTGATCTGACTTTATGGTGCCAGGACTTGTTGGCTTTTGTATTTTATTTCATTCATGTGTGTTTTATTTCTTGAATGTAGTGTATATTTTTAATTACCATGCAATGTTTTACTTTCTCCATTTGTGCACCTCTTTGGAAAAGACTTTAAAGTCATACATTATGTAAAGACCTGGCTCTCTGGAAAAAGGCTCTAATGCTGGAAAATGTGGAAGGAAAGAAGACAATCAACTCTAAGATGGTTGGACTCAGTTAAGTGATGATGGCACTGTTGGAATACCTAAAAGACCAGGTGCGGGCTAGCTAATCATCAGAAAATATGTATGGTTGCTAGTAGTAAAAATGACTTGATGGCACATAATCTATCAAAATTATATCTCAAATTAGGTAGGAAGAACCTTTTTCTTCCTTTTATAGAGCCGAGGTGGCGCAATGGTTAGAGTGCAGCACTGCAGGCTACTTCAGCTGACTGCTAGCTGCAGTTCAGCGGTTCAAAATCTCACTGGCTCAAGGTTGACTCAGCCTTCCATCCTTCCGAGGTGGGTAAAATGAGGACCCAGATTGTTGGGGGCAATATGCTGACTCTGTGAACCGCTTAGAGAGGGCTGTAAAGCACTGTAAAGCGGTATATAAGTCTAAGTGCTATTGCTATTTCTATATTCTATAGACATATAGAAAGACAGAATAGGGCAAAATAGGCTTAAAATGAAAATCAATTTTAATGTTAATGAAACTCAATTCCAACTTAAACTATTAACTGTACCCAAATCAGCAAACATGGAGTATCAGTGATGGCTGAAGAAAGGACCACATGAGTTCATTGGGAAAATTACAAGTGACTGAGAGTTGCCCATTTGTCTTGAACGAACTAATGAAGTTTCATATAGAGTTATTTTGGCTGTTAAAAGGAAAGCAATAATTAAGTCTATCCACCCCTGGAGGGAAAATAACTCATTACAAATCATTTCTATTCTACTTTAGTTCCTAGTTAACAAGCAATAAATATTTTATCCATTTAAGAGTAGGAGAAAGAAAGAACCTAGCACTGAAAGGAAGTTATAAAGTTCAGGGAGTTTTACTGAATTGTAAGCATACAATAAGATATTTTCAAAGACAGGGATTTTCAGCTTTTTATAACCAGTGAAAAGGTGCCATTTCTTCTTCTTCTTCTTCTTCTTCTTCTTCTTCTTCTTCTTCTTCTTCTTCTTCTTCTTCTTCTTCTTCTTCTTCTTCTTCTTCTTCTTCTTCTTCCTCCTCCTCCTCCTCCTCCTCCTCCTCCTCCTCCTCCTCCTCCTCCTCCTCCTCCTCCTCCTCAACTTGGCTATTAAAAAACATTCTACAGGAATTGTATATGACAATGCAGAAATTGTCTAAAGTCTTTATTAGAAACGAGAAAGCTGGCCTCCTTTAGAAAGGCTTACTGATGGCCTGTGGGATAAAAAGATGGAAGTCCTCACCTTCTTGTTTTGGATGGTGTATTCCATGCACTGATTGCTCTTGAATGCACAATAAGTTGGATGTTGAACTCCTGTTGAGTCACAAATCTAAGAAGAATGAAATGAGAGAGAAGTGGGAAACATGAGAGGAACAAACAACCAAGTGCTAAAAAATGCTATTTCGTGAATGCCCACCTTGTTTGGGAAATCTCCTCCATGAAAGAAAGAATATTCTGACTGCAGCCAAAGAGCCACACGATAATCATCACAGCCATGGGCAGCCAAGCGACCACACCAGTACTCTGCCCGCATGCCACCGTAAGTTTCAAATCCATAAAATTCTTGCAGGTTTGGGGAACTCTAACGATAAGAATGGGAAATTAGAGGATTGGCTACATGGAAATATAGCTATAGTAAAAGAGGCAAGATTCTCCAATATCTGATCAATCTAACCTTTATTTACCTCGAGGCTCATAGCCCGATGCTGAGCCAGAATCCCAGGGTTAATGTAGTTTGTGAAGATGCCATCACTACAGTGGGTACGTTTTAGATTGGAGGCCCCTTGACACTGCTCTGTTTTTAGAGAACAGAATGCACATTCAGCACACAGATCTGCATGATGCCGGCCAAGGTTATCGCACACCTAGTAACCAGGGAACAAGATAAAAACAAAGCTCAGATTCTGGCAGTAATCTTTAGGCCTTACTTCCCTAAATATGTGGCAAATCATTGTTGGGGTGAATTAGTCAGGAAACTGTCCCAAAATCCCCGTATATTCTAACAACATAAACGTTGTGGCATAAGCATTGAGTGGGGCCTGGAAGTGTCTGCCAAGTGCTGAATTCTACTGGAGGGAAGATATCTTAGGTAATCAGCAGTGAATCTTACCAAATCCTCAGAGCCAAAGATTTTTCTTTCTATTTCTTTCCAGGCCCTGCTAATAGCTGAGGATATGCAAATGTCCTGAAGAACTGCATAGCAGAGAATCACCAGAGCTTCATCCTTGTCAATAGCTAAAAGACTGGTATAGCAAGAGGGGAAAAAAAGCAAGATAATGGAGGAATAATAAGAAAGACTGTTTTAATTTTATTGCTCTCTCCCCACCTGCCCATCCTATTGGGCAACTGTAATGCTTACTGTTTCAGAGAATAGTGCCTGTTTGATGTGTAGCTAGGAATAAAACTCGGTCTTAAGACAAAAGTGCATTCACTAAAGTGGCACCTCATTCTCCCATCCCCACCCATCCCTACCTCTCACTTATCACTAAATTGTTCTTATTTGAGAAAGCTTGTAGGACTAACAAACATGGGCTCTGGATAATGGGCTACACACATTCAAGACTACCCATAGATGACACCAGAGAACGCTGCAGCCTGTTTCTACAGTTGTTGAAATTCATTTTTTTCTCATTAATCTACGCTCAGTACCCCATAATGACAAAGTGAAAACAGAATTTTAGAAATGTCTGTAAATTTATTAAAAAGAAAAAGCTGAAATATCACATTGGCATAAGTATTCAGACCCTTTGCAACACCACCTGAAATTTAGCTCAGGTGCCTCCCATTTCTCTTGATCATTGCTGCCATGTTTCTACACCTTGATTGGAGTTGACCTGTGGTAAATTAAATTGATAGGACATGATTTGGAAAGGCACAGACCTCTCTACAGAAGGCCTCATAGCTGACAGTGCATACTGTAGCAGAGCAAAAGACATGGGGTCAGAGGAACTGCCTGTAGACTCCCAGAAACAGGAATATTGCAAGGCACAGATCTGGGGAAGGCTACAATAAAATTTCTCTTGCACTGAAGGTTCCTAAGAGCACAGTGGCCTCCATAATTCTCAAATGGAAGAGGTTTGGCACAATCAGGACTCTTCCAAGAACTGGTTGCCTGGTCAAACTGAGCAATTGGGTGAGAAGTGCCTTAGTAAGAGAGGTGACCAAGAACCCAATGGTCACTCTGACTGAGCTCCAGAGATCCTGTGTGGAGATGGGACAGCATTCCAGAAGAACAACCATCACTGCAGCCCTCCACTGATTTGAGCTTTATGGCAGAGTGGCTAGACGGAAGCCTCTCCTCAGTGCAAAACACACAAAAGCCTGCTTGGAGTTTGCAAAAGAGTACCTGAAGGATTCTCAGACTGTGAGGAACAAGATTCTCTGGTCTGATTAAACCAAGATTGAACTGTTTGGTCTCAGTTCTAAACATTATGTCTGGAGGAAACCATGCACCACTCATCATCTGACCAATATCACCCCAACAGTGAAGTGTGAAGTGAAAGTGTGGTAGCATCATATTGTGGGGGTGTTTTTCAGCAGCAGGGACAGGGAGACTGGTCAGGGTGAAGGGAAAGCCGAATAGAGCAAAGTACAGGGATATCCTCAATTAAAACCTGTTCCTCAGTGCTCAGGACCTCAGACTGGGCCAAAGGTTCACTTCCCAACATGACAATGATCCTAAGCACACAGCCAAGACAACCCAGGACTGGCTTAGGGACAACTCTGTGAATGTCCTAGAGTGGCTAAGCCAAAGCTGTAACTAAACCCTATTGAACATCTCTGAAGGGACCTGAAAGTAGCTGTCCACCGATGGTCGCCATCCAACTTGACTGAGCTTGAGAGGATTTGCAAGGAAGCATGGCAGAAAATCCCCCAATCTACCGTAGGTGTCCAAAGCTTGTTGCGTCATACCCCAAAAGACTCAAGGCTGTAATTGCTGCCAAAGTTGCTTCAATAAAGTACTGAGTGAAGGGTCTGAATATTTATGCCAATGTGATATTTCAGTTTTTTCTTTTTAATAAATTACAGACATTTCTAAAATTCTGTTTTCACTTTGTCATTATGGGGTACTGAGATTAATGAGAAAAAAAATGAATTTCAACAACTGTAGAATCAGGCTGCAGCATAACAAAATTGACAAAAGTGAAGAGGGTCTGAATACTTTCTGAGTGCTCTGTAAATAGTTATCCAAAAGGGCTTCATCCAGTGTCCCACCAGAACAATGGAATTTTTTTCTTTCCTCACCACCATTGGTGCTCTCTTGTTTTCCCCAGTGTGGGTATCCAATCTTTAGAATAGCTAGAGTGTGTGGAGAGGGGCTGTAAAAATGGAATTATCTTTGCAATACTGCTCAAATATAATCTAGAGAATCTCAATAACAAAGGCACAATTATCAGTGGATCAATAATCATTTTTTCATTTTCATTCACAGAAATATCATAAATGAATAAATATAAATAAATAAATTTATTTCTGCTGCATTTCGTGGAAAGGTCTAAGAAGAAATGCTTATAGTGAATTCATTGCTACATTGGAGCAAGGACAATAACTTACATGATTTAGGTTGTGCCTCTACCTCAAACTCTAACATTTATCCAGATGTAAACAAGACCTTATAGATACCATTGTCAAAGATGCCCATGATCTTCTTGCTATATGCCTTCATCAGCACTCCAGTGTTATTGATACTTCATGGGATACAGCCAAATCCTATATGACAGAACACTGAGAGGGCCCTGATTATTGGCTAAAAGAGCCAAATGCCCATTCAAGTGGAAACATTATTGAAAAACATTGAGGAATTTATATAATTGCTTTTGTCAAAAAACTAAATGTAGTCTTTGACTTACACCCATTTGTTTAGTGACCATTCAAAGTTACCATGGCACTGAAGAGAATGACTTACAACTATTCCTCACACGTACGACCCCCTTAGCATCCCCATGATCACATGATCAAAATTTGGGTGCTTGATAACCCGCAACTATTTACAATGGTTGCAGCATCCCTGGGTCATGTGATTGCCATTTGTTGACCTTCCCAGCCAGTAACAGGGGTTTCTGTGGCTGTATACTCTCCTGGAGAATGCTTGCCCTCCTGGGTTCTTTGTGCATCCCACATTTTAAATTCAGTGTTTTTTTGTGGTATCAATATGCTTTCATCCATGAACAGGTTTGCCTTAACCCAGGGGTGTCAAATTGACGGCCCGCGGGCTGGATGCTGCGGGCTGGATTTCCCCTCCACGAAGGGGGAAAACATCGTAAAACGTCACGTGATGGCAACGTGACGCGGTGAGTTTGACACCTGTGCCCTAACGTATTGCCTTTCCAAAGTTGGCCTGAGATGCTATCATTTGAGTCTATGGGCAAGATCCAAGTTAAGTGCACTGTCTAGGTCATGCTTATATACTAGCATTTTAATTTTGTGGGGAGGGATTAAATAAGAGTTGTAGTAGTATTGTAGAATTAAGAATGGGATGAATTGGATGAATAAAATATGTAGCAGTATTAGAGGATATACCCAATAAACTGTGAACTGCATAGAACTCTGAAGGCTATGGTAGTTGGCAACACTATATGAAATTGTTTGCTTTGCAATGTAGTTCTTCTCACCTCATACATAGCAAGGTCAAATCTTCATGACACTTGCAACGCCCACATTTTTTACTTTATAATATCCTCACTGTGTCTAGAAAGGCTTTGATATGTAGGTCAGTTCTCCTTCAGTTATGTTGATTAACTCAAAGATAAAGATAATGAACTCAGGCTTTCCTATGTTTAGAAAAAGGAAGAGTTGCATTGTTACAATAACTTGAAAGAGTAATTTACAGTCATCTGTGCCTTTGATAAGTTAATGCCCATGTGTTGTGATTTCTCTTTCAACAAGAGAGGCCCTCCTGATTCCAAAGATGACACCCTCATTATTATTTTGATTATTATTTTGATTATTGTGAGACATGAGTGTTCCTGGCTTTGCTTGCTATGACCCTGGTGATCACTGTACTTTTTTGTTAATCTAATAAAGGAACAGGCTTTGACCAACTGCTTTGGCTCAATTCTTTCAGGTGAGATTTTTCCCACTATATCTTATGAAGAGGAGCTGTAAAAAAGACCCACTGGCAATGAATGATAATGCTGGTACCACAGACCTTTTTCCATTCCAAGGTCCTCTTCATACCACAGAGGTGATTTTCGGCACATGGCTGTCATCCCTTAATTCAAAGGTGACAAACCTTAGATAGCCAGTGATCACACTTAGTCTTTGGCTAGTATCAAACACGTGGACAGGACTAAAAGTTACTTCATTCTTTCAACACGGTCAAGTTTATTCTATGGCTTCAATTATAGCTTTACCTTAAAAGTGCATAGTTGGGAGTCAGGGTTTGGAGGCCATAAAAAGGGAATGATGGTGCTTTGCATGGACCTGGTGCATCAAGTCACTCCCCTCAAACCTACTCTTTTCAGAGTGAATAATAACTTAAGCATTTCTTCTTTTTGTAACTACTCCTTACCTGTGTGTCTAGGTCAGGGTCACTCTTTCTAAAGTATTTCCCATAGCAGCCCACCCATATTTGAATCAACACAAAATAATGCCAGAGTAAACTTTGCTGTTTGAGTTGCCAAACTGTATTCTGCCTGTAGAACGTATGTTCTGTGAGTCAATGTCACATGTTTTCCTGATTTGTGACTGCCATTTGTTATGGCCAAAGTGATGACCTTTCTCACCTGGCTTTGCTGCTGTCCCCCTTGAGCAAGTCAGAAGCCAACAATCAGAGCATTGCCAGTCTGACTTTGAGTCTATACCTAGACTTCACTAACTTGGTCTGTCTCCCCATTCTCCCACACCCCATGTCCCAAAATAAAAATTATAAAGAAATGTTTTTTTTTTAAAAAATGGGAAGACACCAAATGAGAAATGGCTTCAGAAAGGAGAGAGAGAGATGCTTCCATGATTGCACAGTTACTAGGCCTTGAAAAGAAAAGAACTGACTAGCTCTCCTCTCACTTTGGAGAGAAGAGCAAATACAAGGAAACTGGCAATTAAGCAACCAAAGCTCAATTCCATATCCGATTATTCTTTCCATAAAGGCACTGCAGTAAAAATAGTGGAGTCATTTCATATTAAGCCAAAGATACATTTCAGCATATTGATAAAGCAGATTAGCACAAGCAGGTCATTTCTCCTTCAAATGACATAGCAATATATATTTTGTTTTCAAGCTTGATTTGGCCATTACCTTCCTGAGATGTCTTTTTCACTATTCAGACCTAGATTTTTGTCTTTCTTCTCTTTCATGCTCTTTTCCTTCAGGTTCTTTTCCAATGACAATGCTTCACCAATCAGATGGTGGATGTCTTCAAAGAGAAGCTGGTTTGTGACCTCTTCTGTGACTTCAGCATTTTTGATAAATAAGGTGAACGCTTCAGGAGGAAAGGTGCTCATCTCAGCATTTAAGCCAATTGACCATTCAGGTAGCGTTTGGGCTTCCAGATTACTGTGTGAAACATGGAAATTTTTCTTCAGCATGGGCTCCTGTCCTGAGACTGCAAAGGAGTATTTCAAAATGGAATCAATATTGGAGCGGAGACGGTCTTCAAGGGTTAGTGGAGAAACCTCAGTAGGGGCTAAGGCATGATTCTCACTTGGGGCTGTAGGGAGAAGGTCAGTCTCTTCAAGGAGAGGCAGCTTAGGACACAGGATCCGCTATCCAGGAAAAAAGGGGGGGAAGAATTGGGGAAATGTAACTGTAGTATACACACAGAATCTTATTTCCACTCCTTCCCAGGATACAGATGTCGCCAACTCCTAATGTATAGTCTATTTTTGATATTCTCTCCAATAAGGATGCCTAATTACATTATTTGTTGCTATTATTTCTCTTCACACACTATCATCTACCTAAAGGTCATTTCCCTTTGCTGTTTCCAGCACCTGTCATTGGAAGTAGGCTTCCCTCATCTCATTGGCTGAAAGGAAGGTAGCACACAAAGACTACCGGTATGTAACTTTGTACTATTCTAAAAAGATCTAAGCATTCCCTTGTTATATAAAGCAACCTGTCCCTGTCATTAGGCTTCTAATGACGAGCCGAGGTGGCGCAGTGGTTAGAGTGCAGCACTGCAGGCTACTTCAGCTGACTGCTAGCTGCAGTTCGGCGGTTCAAATCTCACCGGCTCAAGGTTGACTCAGCCTTCCATCCTTCCGAGGTGGGTAAAATGAGGACCCAGATTGTTGGGGGCAATATGCTAACTCTGTAAACCGCTTAGAGAGGGCTGTAAAGCACTATAAAGCGGTATATAAGTCTAACTGCTATTGCTATTGCTATTCTTGAGTTCCACATAGCCTTAAAGAGTATGAACAGCATATCTGTTCTTTCCTTAGCAGATGAACAAAGCCAGAAGAATTAGGAATGGGAGAGAGCCCTGAACTACATTAAAAAATAGACAGAAGAAAGAATGAGGAAGAGCTGATCTCCATTTCCTTCAAAGAGATGGTAATAAGCCAGAAATCTCTACTTGATTTGATATACTCTCTCCATCATCTTCACTCACAATTCATCAAATGGAATGCAACTGAGAAATTGCTGTGAGTTAAACCCAAGTTGAGGTTTTCAGAATTCAGGTGAATCCATATAGCTGGATTGTGCAACCTTTAAAGAATCAAAACATATCTGTTGAATACCATGTTGATTGAAAAGGGACTTAGGCAAGAAAAAGAGCTGAGTAGTAGTGGAGCAAATACAAAATTTGACGTAAAATTTAATTTGAAAATAAAATTAATTAACATTAATTAATATAATGGATACAATAAGTCCATTGTATTCAATAACTTCCTCCCTCTCTTAGATAGAAGAGATACATAGATATTTCCAATACAGGGACTTTGGTCTTGGTTAATAACATGATCCTTGATCATTTTCAGATATGTCTTCTATTTCTTCCAATTAATCCTATATTATTGGATGTAGCTATCTGCCCTGTCTCTAGAACTTGGCAACATCTGTGTTTAAGCTGAACCACATAAACTATGTCCTTTCTCCAAATCTGGCTAGTGGCAAATGTGACACTTCAGATGTAATTCCTAACACACCTAGTAATTATCTTTCTGCCAGGATGAATGGAGCAGAATGGGATAACCAGGGCCTATGCTAAACCAGTAATCAGTAAATACAAAAGCCTTTATATCCCTTTTAAAGACCTCAGGACATTCATAGTGAGAAAGACAGCTGGTTCTTGAAAGCCCAGAACTTAGAGACTGTCACCCTGGAGTAGACATAGAAAGACATATATACCGTAATTAGAGGAACACAAGAGGCAAACAGAATTGTAAAGAAAAGTAAGAGTAGTTAAATACTGGGGAAATTGTGATCAGGGAGCTCTGAATATTAGTACTAGTAGTTTTCATAATCCCAAGAAAGCTATTTTTACCATAGACAACATGATTACAATAAAAGCGTTGAAGCTATGCTGATACTTGAATCTATACTTCATCTCAGTGTCATTTTCAAGAACACAGACACCTTTCCATTCACCTAGATAGTTTTTGCTCTCTCAACCCTTCACCTTCCGTTCCTTATCAGATTTTGCAGACAATAAGAAGACTAATGCAGTTTGAACTCCAGATTCCGAATATTCTTAGCTAACCACAAAGAGTCACAGAAGTTGGAAGAACACTGACTCATAACTGTCAAGAAATGTGTGAGGTGTGAACATTTAATTTGCCATGGGTTAAGACAGAAAAAAGAAATAGTACATTCAAGGGGTTTGACTCCATAAAGCAGTGATGGCGAACCTTTTCGGCACCGAGTGCCCAAACAGGAACGCGCGTGCATGTGCGTGCATGTGCGTGTGCCGGAGCACCGGAAAACCAAAGACCAGCTGGCCAGCATGGGCATGCCTGTATTTTGGTCGTTTGTCAGGCCATTTTCTGGCCATATACCAGTGCTCCGGCGCCCGCGAAGACTAGCTGGCACATGCGCGCCAGAAACCAGAAGAGCAGCTGGCGACAGCGTGCGTGCCCACAGAGAGGGCTCTGCGTGCCACCTCTGGTACGCGTGCCATAGGTTCGCCATCATGGCCATAGAGGATTGGGGTGAAAGAAACAATTAGAAGGAGAAACTTTGAATAGAAAAGTGTAATAAGACACTGTGAAGGGGAGGGAAGAAGATCCACTTAGTTCATTTCCTGGTGTCTCTGATTTCCCTCCTGCCAACCTATTTCCTACTTCATTTAACTATCTCTGAATAGATAAGTCATGGATGAGATGTTTATTTCCAATTGTACTGATTCAGAAAGAACTTAAGGGCCTTTCCTTTTCCTGTTTCCCATTCCTCTTCATCTTCTATGTTCTTTTCCTTGTCCTTTCTCTTCTGTAGCTACATATGATAATCAATTGCTGAGCTTCAAGCAGAGACAGCAGTGGATATCTTTATGCAAATGAGTTGAATTTTTAGGAGAGAAACAAATGATTAATTCTAGTCTGGTTCTGAATATTTACTTAAAAAGAACAGTGAAAGCATAATCTGGATGTATGAGGGAGGCTATGGTTATGCTGAAAGAAAGCAATGAGAGAGTGGAAGAATGAGAAATAGGATAAATAAAGTCAGGGGTACCTTCAGGATTGATCTAATAGAAGTATCTCTGTGATATCTCTGGTTATATTTGGTAAGGGTTGCCTGGAGAGGGCAACTAATGGTCCCATGTTCCTAGTGTGAGAAGACAAAAGGGGATTCTTAGATACTGAGTGAAACACTTAGAACCTCAAAGTATTGAGTATGTTTCCTTAAGGAGTATGGCTCCATAAAGAGAGTTTAGGTGGTTCTCAAAGGAGGCAAGTGCTTTGACATTGACCCACCCCAGGTAGTATTGCAAAGTCCTGGGTTATCTCCAAAGTACAATACAGACCGATTAAACACTGTGCGAGTGGACAGAAAGTGGATAACCTAGATTGGGCATAGACTTGAAATTGGGCTCTGGCTGGATTACTGGGAAGAGCCCTGAGGTGTAATAAGACATGAGCATAGAGTGGAAAATATCTGAATGGTACTATTCTGGACTAAGATTGGGAGATGGAGAGAGGAATCAAACACCTGCCAGGAGACTATTGCAATAATCTTACTGTGAAAAACAATGAAGGCATATACTAATAAAGCCACAATCTTTCCACCAGAAATGCCTAGATCCTAAAAATACTCATCATCTAAAATGTACTACCCTGATGTGAGTCAAAAAGACTAGTATAAACTCAGCTATGAGGCAGCCCTCAAGGACTTTTGTTTAAAAAGGAAGCAGTGGGACAGACCAGTACCTTGACCAGCACAAAGAGAGATCCAATGAGGATCTCAACAACAAAAGACAAATAAGGACTCTTAAACAAAAGAATCTGGAAGTCTACCTGTTGTTAAAGAAGAGTTCACCAGGCAGAGAGACAGAAAAGAGGCAAAATAATAAGATAAAGGAAGGAGGGAATGGGGAGTAATATTAAGATTGTTGAATCTCTTCCCCCAAATAGGGATATATTTACATGCAAAGGGAGGCGTTTCAAAATCATAAGTTCATTACCATATTACATACATGCACACATCTATTACCTAGTAGTATTTAGTATCTTTTTGGCAGCATAGCATGCCCTTGAGTCAGGATGTTCAAATATTTATTTTTATTTATTTTTATTTATTTATTTTGTCAAGCATGTATATGATTACAGCAAAGTATAAACATTAATATGAGTATATAATAAGTACAAACATGGTTTTGAGTACATATTTTTCGAATACATGGGGACTTTAGGACAGGGACGGTAGGCACGCTGGTTGCGCTTATGCACGCCCCTTACAGACCTCCAAGTTTGCCTTATGAAACTTCAAGATGTTATGTTCCCCATGCATATATTTTTAACAACTTATTTGTTTGACAGCAATGTTTATAAACAAGAATATAGTTCTTAAAAAAAAATCCCTGGTCTTTGCATTTGTTATTTATTGAATCCACCAATATAATTTACAGAGAACTAAGCTAACTACTAGTGGCCTACTGGAGACCCCCCCCCTCGACTTAATCTAACTAACAATTACAGTATAAATTGACCTTTCCCAATGTTTCCTTATAAATATTTGAACTTCAACTCTCATTCTCAAATTCTCAGCAGTGCCCCTTCTAATTAGGTAATTACTGTGTGTAAGTTGGTCCAAACTGCTAGGAGACACCCAGTTTGGAAAGGCTGATTTAAGACCTAAAATAGGCTTAACAGATTTTAAATAAAAAAATAAGAAATCCTAGATAGAGAATTCTGGCCTATCACTTTGTATTAATGCCTTATCTAAAATGGCCCATCTCCCCCAAAACAGAAAGTTGTCCAAAAAGAAAAAAAAACTTCAGTCATTGCTACTTTCAAGGTAAGAAACATTTTCTAGGGCATAGTTAGAGGGCCTCTGGCCTTCCGAAGAAGAGGAAGGAAGAGGAGGAGGAAGCATTGTTCTCAGCATAGTTCCACACTGAAGGCTGATTACTAAAGTTTTGCCTAGCAACTCGTAGGGGTAAATTCTGCTAAGTACACTTTTCATCCCAGTTTGTTTTAGACATTTTTTTTTGGCTTGTCTTTGTGTCTATTCGCCCTTGCATTTTTAGCTGGTGCCCTCTGAATGCTTACTTATCTCAACTCTTCTGTTGGGACTGACTATGCTTTTGGACTGATCATCAAGCAATAATGGTCCTTATGAGAAAGTAAATTATGAGGTGATGTGATAGTATGTGGGAATGACCTTGGGAAAAGAATGGGAAGCATTTCAGAAGGGATCTTCCAGTGACTAAAAGGAGAGTAGAAATACTTTCAGTCTTGTAAGATTGATGTTAGCCCTTCATGTTAGTCAGACATGAAGCACAACCAGGAGAATCACCACTATCTTTATTGTAAGGTTACATTAAACAGAATCTTGCAAGACTGAAAGTATTTCTCCCTTCCTTTCTTTTTAACTCTGGAAAAATGGGGAGAGACTCTTCTGACACACTTACCAACTTTTTCCCCATCTGCAAACTGAGCTGCCTCTGATCAGATGGTTGCCTAGATTGCTGGTCTTTCTCCTGTCTCCCAAGGTCCTTCCCACATACCATCATGGGTGCCCTTCAAATCTCATCCCTTTACTCTCTCAATTTTAGCCAAGTCACTATCTACTAAGGGATTGACCCCTGTAAGATGGCTGTAAGATATGTTCTTGCTCTTACCTTGGTGTAGAACTTCTGGTTTAAGCATCGAAACTGTGCAAAAACACAAAAAGTCTCAAAACGTGGGCTTTGGGGAAGTTCAGCACAGACGGGATCTGGAAGCAGAAGGTGGAAGAGAACAAATTTTCTCCCAAGATAGCAACGAGACAAGTTTGCAGTGAGTGAAATCATACCAAGCTAATAAAACAGCTATGTTCGTTAACATCAATGGGCAGTGAAAGTTTAATCTATCCAATACATTCTGAAGGAGAAAACTTCATAATTTGTTCCTTAAACCAATTAGAAGTCTCACAATATAAAATGTTCTAATGTAGCATTACATTTTACTTCCAAAATGCAAGGTATTAAGAATGCCAACATGCATTACAGTATTGTAGGCAAACAGCAACCTGAATTCCAAAGTAAGAAATAAAATAAAAAAAAATCAACAGATACATTTCAAAAATTACGGTAGTTAGGGTGCCTAAGTAAAAGAATAAGCACAAGCTAATTTTATACAACTCTTCCCCAGATCATCTTCTTGGTAGCAGCTCCATAGCCCTTCTTTGTCCTATATGGCAATATTTTGGCTTTGAATGTGACATCAAGAAAAGAGTCACACTTCTGGAAGTGCTGCTGCTGTTGGTAGTACAAGTATACAGAGATATATACTGTACATACACTGATTTCCAAGAAACCCCTCCCCGCCATGCATAAAAATCTTCAGCTCTTGTACAGCACCTTCGCCTCTCCTTAGGGCCATTATATCTCACCTAGTGTTAGGGACTCAATTGGGTCATTGTTTGATCTAAAGAAAGTAGTATTCGTGGAAGAATATAAATAGAATATTAAAAAGTCTATCTATTTTACATTTGAGAAAACAGTTATATACAGTTGGTCACTATGGTCGTCCTGCCAAACTACTGGGAATGAGTTTAGTACAGAGGCTAACTTTCCTTTGTATTGAATTCATTGAACTGCAATTCATAAGTGCTCTATTGAAAAGGAATGAATGTAAATCCAATTATATATAACCCACTGGCCGAATGCCCCCTCTACTGGCTGATTTGAGAAGTAAAAATAATTTCATTTCCAATATGACTTTTCCTCAGCCCCTCTAGGCATGAAAGAAAACCGGCTGCTTATTTCCTGACACTGTTCAGCTGTCCATTTTTCATTGGAGAGCCTTCTTACTGCGTATCCTGTTGCCCAGCATTATTGCTTAGCTTTAGCATTTTATTTCTATCTGAAACCAGGGCAGATACAGCACCAGCAATCAATCTTCAGTCTTTCTTCCCCCAATTCCATAGAGGATTAGAGCTCACAAGGCTGTCTTCTCTGGCATTTATAACTATCTTATTTGTAGTTGATATTTGACTGTTACCACTCCATTTAGGAAAGCTATTGAATGAAGTTTAGTACCCGCGCTGCCACAGTCACAATGATTCAGGCTTTTGAACTTAGATTTACTGCCATCTTGTAACAGAGCAATCACTTCTGGGGCCTTTGCACTCTTTTAGCAACTCATCTTCCCTTGCTATCATCTTCTACCTCAGTGGTTCTCAACCTTCCTAATGCCGCGACCCCCGCCCCGCCCCCGCGACCCCTGCCCTTGTTGCCAGTCATCAAGATGCTAAACCTTCCTAATGCCGTGACCCCCGCCCCGCCGCTGCGACCCCTGCCCCGCCCCTCCTCGCGCACGATGAGGTGACAAAGGGGATGTGGCACCAAGATGGCGGGCTAGCGCACGCTTAGGCAACCCCTGTGAAAGGGTCGTTCAACCCCCAAAGGGGTCGCGACCCACAGGTTGAGAACCGCTGTTCTACCTTTAAAGAGGGGTTTTGTCTATCGACACATACATGCAAACAAATGCATGGTTAGTGGGGAAATGGAGGGGGGGATTCTACTAAGTTATTTTCTTTTCATGGAAAGACTTCTTAATGCTTGTTAATTCACAGCCTGGTAGTGTCTTGGCAGGTGAAGAGTTCTAGGCCTGCATAAAATGCAAGCCCACAGAGCACACTAAATTAGTTGACACTTCACTATATTCTTTATATACATAAAGATATAGACCAGTCAATTATGATAAACTATGAATATCAGCCTAGATGTCAAAATGGGTAAAGATAATCTCAAAGCTTTAGGTTTTCATTTTTAAATGAAAAAAATAATAATAAAAAGATTGGTGTCTGTAAAGTCACAGTATGTCTTCAGTGTGGATACGTCACAACAAAAAGAGCAAAGAGGAAGGAATGTTGACCAAATCAAATTTGTGTCCCACGCTGTGCAGAGCTGGGGATAAAGATGGATCCATGTTTTCAAAAAGTGAAAGATTATTACTATAGCATACACATAGATATTTCAGGGTTAAATTAACAATTTTTTAACTACAGGTTATGAAAAACTAGCTATGTATGGGAAATCAAGTGCTACCAGCAACTCTCACCACAAAAGGGTGCTGAAAGAAATCTGAAGTGTGCACCACGTACCCTCTGGGATCTGGCCATGATTCTCAAATTGATCCAGCTCTATTATTTTAGGATCATGGCAACCTTTGTTACGGCGGATCTGACACACCAGATTTGCCTTCCATCTGGGGCTCAAGGAAGAGAAAAAGATCTTATATTCATCGTCCGTGAGTGGGCTGCCTGGGTTTGAGGACAAGGAACTTTGGATTGCTGGTGTCAAAAAGATTGGGAATCCTGAAGGAAAACAGCACAAGAAAGGAAATATATTAATTGGGGGGGGGGGGAACAGGACAGAGCAATGCTATCTCTATTTTATTAATATCAATAAACTCTGAAGAGCATTGGCATCAACTTCCAATATTTCAACAAAACTGATGAGCATAAAATAAGCTGGTCTACTGATATATTTCCAATAGTGTAACAAGATTAGACTTCCAGTAACAAAAATAATTCTCCTTCTCCCTCCAAACCATACTGCTGAAATGAAAGTCTGGAGATCGAAATGGATTTTTGACAAAACTTTGAATTTAAATAAATTCTGAAACTCAAAGGCAAATTACCAGTCTAAGAAATGTTTAATTTTGGGTTTATATATGCATCAGGCTCTGATGAATTGATCTTGGGATTCTGGTGAGAAGCAAAACTTCCTAGGAGCCTGAGGTTTCCTTTAGAAATGATCTTTCTCAATTCTAAAAGGCCTTGTACAGTAGAAAAGAATTAGAATAGAACAGAATAGAATAGAATAGAATGGGAGGAGATGGGTGATGGGAACGATGAGAAGATTAATAGTAGTGCAGACTTAGTAAATAGTTTGACAGTGTTGAGGGAATTATTTGTTTAGCAGAGTGATGGCGTTCGGGGAAAAACTGTTCTTGTGTCTAGTTGTCTTGGTGTGCAGTGCTCTATAGCGTCGTTTTGAGGGTAGGAGTTGAAACAGTTTGTGTCCAGGATGTGAGGGGTCTGTAAATATTTTGACAGCCCTCTTTTTGACTCGTGCAGTATACAGGTCCTCAATGGAAGGCAGGTTGGCAGCAATTGTTTTTTCTGCAGTTCTGATTATCCTCTGAAGTCTGTGTCTGTCTTGTTGGGTTGCAGAACCAAACCAGACAGTTATAGAGGTGCAGATGACAGACAAAGGTTAAGAGTAAGACATGTAAATTCTCTTCTGTGCCATTTTTCTTGAAGAAAATGGGGTGTATGCTGAATAAATGTGCATAGAGTATTATTGTGAATTCACAAGCGACAGTACTTGAAAATCCAAAACGAACTAAATCTGGAATTTCATTATGCAAATTGAATAGCATCACTTTTAGATTTCCTTGAAATAAAGAGCTATCAGCTTCCCTAAGATATATTCTTTTCATCTTTTGAAGGCTTTTCTAGACTTAAATATAAGGTGGTCTATTGTTCAAATATGGATGTAAAATGTTTGGATATTTTAAAGTCATTTAAAATAATTTCTTCAATTTGTTCAAGGAGCATGCATTCTGATTTGATTCTTTGGAAATCCCAAAATAGATACAGGCATAAATTCAATTAAAGGTGAAATATTTTTAAAAATCATTTTTTTCCTCTAAGTGCAATGCAAAAAAATAATGTTCTGCCATGTATAAAGCAAAAGCAAAGGGAGAAATCTTTTCCTAATATGCACATACAAGACTTTTAAGAGCAAAAGGATGCAAGATTTTATCTTCCCACCCCACACACTTCCCAGCTTTATCAGATGGCAATCTTTAATCCAGGTAAGCAAACAAAGCCATTCTCCATAGTGTCCTTGCTGGAAAAAACTACTCATCTCAAAACACAGGGGGAAAAAACATTGTCAGCAATGTTAATACATGTCAAATTAAAGTGGAAAGCTGATTTTTCACCAAAATGTGAAGGTTCAGCTTCCAAGCTTTTGGAGGATCTTTGCTGTTATTAAGGACTTCACATTTCTAGGCTTTGTGATGGTCCAATATATGAGAAGAAATGATCAGTACTAAAGAGTCTCGGGGACTTTCGTTTCATTCCATATTGGCAAGAACTGTTGGATAAGAGACCACGGGGTAAAATATAGAGAAGACCAGCAGGTACAATGGCAGTTATGGATTAAGCCAAATTTGATAGAAAAGCATTAGTTTGAATAGTTTCTCGTCATACAGGTAAGTCAGCCACTCACCTACCAGAAAGGCCCATGGTGAGGTCCTGAACCTCAGGACTGGCATTTTGCTTCTTTCATGTTAGGCTTCTCCACTTCTCACCAATACACCCCATTTCAAAGGCTAACAAGACCAGACACTTTTAGAATGAGAACACAATGACCTCACAGTTGAAGCTATTGCAGGAGAAACAAGAATCTTCTAGGCAGGTTAAAAATGCTGGTAGGAAATGGACACTAAGACATATAGGGAGTAAACAGCAGTCGCCATATTATAAAGCAACAGGTTTTTCTATGTTCCTGGCCTTTGGTTGCTGTTAAAAATCAGAATATGGTAGGCAGACAAACTGTAGATACAACCTATTGAAAACTTTATTGTTAAATGAATGGAAATTCCACAAGATGCACTCGATTCATTTGAGAAAAACTTGTCTATTATTATTCCTCATGTTAATGCGAAGGATGCAATGCAATATTGATTTATCAGATATTAAGTTTTCTTAAATCAGCAGAATGAGGAAGTTGAAGGCATAAAGCTCCAAAGGAATGTACTGTAGAAAACATAATCATAATGCTTAAGACAATAGACTGAACCATTGTGAGTTTCATACTTCGCTGCAAGATAATCCAGTTCTGGAAGATTGTGTCTTTTATTAGATGTTTACCTTTGGGAGGCACCTGGATTGAAATGGGAGACTGCAAGTTCTAGTCCTGCTACAGGGTCAAATCCTACTCAGTGATCTTATGCCTATCACTCTCTTAGAAGTAAGGACAAGCCACTTCCAAAATATTGACAAGAACTCTGCAGGGACCTGTCCCAGGCAGTTGCCAGAAATCAAGACTGACTTTTCCCATCCCAAAAGGTATGCATTTAAATAGGAAATTGATTAAACAACATCAGTCCAGTGCAGTGATAAGTAGGGAATGTATGTATTGATTTAATGAATTTATAGGGCTGCTGAACTCAAATACTATGACCGCAAAGCAACGTTAGATCTATTAATGTGCAAGGAAAGTGTTATATAAAACTATATAATCAGGTAAAAATTCAGTCAGCATTTGTAGTAGGCTAGGCTCAGGGTCCAAATTCAAGATACCTTGATCTATAGAAAATCACTAGGAAGCATTTGCCAGGTTTCTGTGTTCCTCATAGTATTATTGTGGAGATAAAATCAGAAGAGGGAATTCTAGATAGTATGCATCACTTCAAGATCCTATAATAAAACTCCATTTTCCTTTCTATCAATACCACTAACCGCTGAATGTATTTTGATAGCCCACTTATCACCCAATTGATACATTTTAGCTATCATTTGTCTTCTCTCAATTGCTCCTATCTTCAGAAGCATTGATGGCTATATAATTATTTTTAACCAGTGATAGAGACCCCACAATTCCTTTCATTTTAGTTTCATCTAGTGCCTCGCTTCTCTTTTAGATACCCAACAAAAATATTCTCCCACAATCCCCTTAGGAACTTTTTGTAATGTAAATCCTGCTGTTTTACTTACTGTTATGTTGTATTTTTAGTAAAAGTTGTATACTAACAATTTCGAGTTTCTTAAAATAAATGATGAAATGTAGAATCTGACTCACTGGTATGGATGGAAGCAAAATATATAATTTATTCAGGCAGTTCTTTCAAGTATAAAAGTCATTTAGCTCAATCTTATTAAAAATCCTTCTTATTCATTCAGCTTACTACTTACTTTCCCCCTTCCACTAATTGCTCCTTCTTTTATTCTAGCACCTTTTCCATATTGGGAGAAACAATTTAATACCCTTGAAGTGCTTAAATGGCAAACTGATACCAGTATTTTGAAGAAGAATTAGCAGCTGATAATTAGATCAATCACGCCACCGTCCATTCGAAAGTGAAAATCACTCATGACATGTATTGAATTGGTTTTATTTAATGCATATTTTACAATATGGGGTTTCCCCCTAAAACAAGCACCACCAAGAAAAGACTGGAGCCTGGTTGGCTTCCATTACAAAATCCATGAAATATTTCGGACAGGAGGGAAAAAAATCTCACTTTTTAATATTTTTCCCATGAAGAAAAATGGGTCACTTTCCAGTTGCCTCTGTATGGCTCCCTCCCTTTAAAAAATGGAATGTTGTAGTAGTGGAAGGGAGAATAAGAAGCCTGTCTTCTTAAATTACACACTGCATGAAGGGTTGACCTGATGGCCCCTCCTCTGGAACACCAATTAGGAAGTCTGGAAGGAAAACTGCAGTTTCTTCAATCAAATGATTCCCCCACCAAGAAATCTTTGTTCCTTTAAACTGATGCAGGTTTTAAAACCTATGCAGGGAAAAGGGCTGTAGGACAACGACTGACTTCATCTTCCTCTCAAGGACAAGCAGTGAGTGTTTCAGTACACACAGGAACCATCAAATGGATACAAGCCATTCACAAGTAGCTCTGCTCACCCAGAGTGGGGACCCCTACCTAACGAAGCCCCAGGAACTGGGAGAAGAGTGCTGAACCCCAACTGCGGAGCTGGGTATTTCGGAAACAGTCTCTGGACCTTGGAAGATGATAAAATTTATTTTTTCTTCCTTTCCTGAGAACAGCGAGGACAGAACCTGTATCAAGGAGAAAAGGCAAAGCAATAATTGGGGGAGCAACGCTATCCAAGAAAAAAAGATACACAGAATTGATTTAAGGAGCTGACAATTCTGCAAGCAAATTTTTTTTAAAAAAAAAAAATCTAATATTTTAAAGTATTATTTTTACACTATCACTCTCAAATATTTTGTAACCAGTGTTATGTATAAATAGTCATACCACTAACCATATAGAATTATTCAAATTCTGAATAATACAGTTGGAAGTTTTTTCAACATGTGGTCGTGCAGGAGTTGGGTTCCAAATGCTCAATGGAGAAGATTCATTTCATTTCATTTCCATAATTGGATGCTGAAATTGTGGCCTTGATACGGCAAATTGAATTTCTCCAATGATTTTAACTTTTCCAAGAGATCTTTGTCACTTGCTGGAAGGTGCCAAAACAATTTTTTCTTCCTTTACAGGGCAAGATCCTTAGGAGTCTGAGAAATCACTAATGGGACTAGTAAGAGAAATCTGGGGATGAACTGTGCATTCTAAAGCCCTGACAATAATAATGCATGGCCAAATGGAGAGATCATAATTAATATTTTAATTAAGTTCGAAAGCCAGTAGTTTTTAATGCAATGTTACTTCTGGCTTCCTGGTTTATTTCCTTGTCCATGGGAATGGAATACATAAACCTTATTAAGTTGAGATTTGATTAAATGTCACAACACTATTAAGCTCCTATAAATAGCAAACAGACTTTGATATAGGAATAAACATATGAATGAATAGGGGTAATTCTCCCTATTGTTGATTCTTTGAAAAGATCCTCCTCTATCAGGGACCAAAATTTCATATCCCAACATTTCAGAAGTCCTACAAAGAAAACCAGGGATTAGAGAGTACAGTTACTTACCATTTCCCTCTTGGCTTTGTTGTCAAGCCGACACAAGCAAAATGGAACCATTCAATGGAGCACTAGTAAAAGGATACAAATCACAGAGAGATGAATCAGTATTCTTCTGGCAACTGGTCATGATCTAATTCTATTTCCAATGGAATCAGAACATGGCTCTAATGCAAAGCCTCTTTCCTGACCACTTATGTACAGTTTTGATACACTATTATAAGAGGATGGAACAAAGTGACCTGCAGTTATTTAGACAGTGGTAAAAAGTTATTTATTTAGCTATTTAATTTTTATCCTGCCTTTATTATTTTTACAAATAACATAGTGCGGGGGATATATCTAACTCATCTTCTTTCTCCTATTTCCCCCCCACAACAATCACCCTGTGAGATGAATTGGGCTGAGAGTGACTGGCCCGAAGTCATCCATTTGGCTTTCATGGCTACGGCCAGAACTGAACTCACGATCTCCCACTTTGTAGACTGGTCCTTAACTACTAGAACAAACTGGCTCTGTGTGAGGGCATGGGGCAGACTGCATAAATGCTTCAGGCTGCTGCACTCTGGTAGAAAAATGTAGGGCACAGATGAATGACTAAGTGCCCAGGATAGCATCTGGTCCTTAAAGTGCTTTCCTGAATGCCCACTGACCATAAGTGCTAAAAACTGACAGCATGGTTTCTGCAGTTTAGATTGCACAAATGTAAATTTAGACTCTTTCCTACAAGAAGCTTAATACTTTTCTAAAAACTCTGTCTTCTGCAATCTGGTCAATCAATCAATAAGTCAAAAGTTCATTACAATCAAAGACCAGTACAATTAAAAATACTCAAGGAGTATCTTCCGCAACCCATACAATAATTCAAAACAGAAAACAGTAGGCTCTCCACTGCATTTGTGATACAGTCCTGCCTCCTTTGCAATATTGCCCATGCAATAGTTCTCTCCCTCAACCATCAAAAGCATGCCCAGCATCCACTCTCCCTAGTCTCTAAAGGAAAGGTTTATAAACTGTGGGCACACATGTGCATAACTGTTTCCCTAAGTGCCCCCTCCATCTATAGCTTTTTTTATAAGAGGGGTGAGGTGGTGAAATATTGACAGAAGAGCTATTGAAATATATACAGATATTTGGATGTAGTGAAATACATTCCAGGGATACTTTTAATGGCTTCAGATAGAATGAATTCAAGTGGAAGTATTTCTTAAAATAATGCATTTGCCCAATACAGAACAGCAGAGAAGAAAAAGTAACATTTTGGAGGTGCAAAAAGCTCAGGCTTGGCAAGGAAATAAGACTCCCGAAGCAAAGGACTCTCTTTCTAAACAAAGCACCTAGCACACAATAATAATAATAATAATAATCCTAATCCAAGGGTTTCCCTAGGGATTAACTTTTAAAAATGAATAAATCTGGAAAACAAGTGCAAGACTAATTTAACAATTTAAGAAGATCATATATGCAAATGTGCCACCATACCAGTTTGTTAAGATCCTAACAAAAAGTTCCAAGTTGATTTCTATAAAAAAAAGAGTAATAAGGCCATTTATGTCCTTCATTATATGTCTTTGTTTGCTTAGCTCCCCTCATTTCCCACCCTCTGTTAGCAAGACCCTCTCTTACGTCAGGGTTGTCACAGCCAATCATCTCCCCATAGGAGACCTGGTGGCAGAGGCAGTAGGTGGGCTCATTGGGGTCCACAGGCATATCCAACACATCAGAAGGGTGGACATTCCCAAAGGTCACTGAAGGCATCCCGTATTCTGTGCTGCTTTAAATGGAAAAAGTTGAGTCAGAACGAGAGGGTTGTTGTTTTTTTTAATGTCCCTAGGAGAATTCCCTCCAATCTATATCCAATAAACCACTTATCATCATTATAAATGATAGGTCTCATGGTTAGCACCTGAGAGTGCTAAGGACAGATGACTGCAAAGGATATAAATCCTTCCATTCCCCACCGGTCAGAACGGAAGGAGTTTCTTGAATGAGAAGTGAAATGTTTTCAAACAAAAAACCAAGAAAGCCCAGTGGCCTTTTTTTGGAAAAAGCACCTTTGGGGGCACCTTTTACAACTTGCCTCATAGGAACTTTATCTTCTCAAATTTAGGGAAAGCATGAGCAGAGCAATTGCGCTGGAAATGGAGTACCCTGATCTAGGGAAGATCAAGCAACACCTACTAGTACGTAAACTGGTGGCCTAAGTCTGCTGCTGCTTCCCTCCCACTCACTCACGTGCGGACTAATTTCAGCTTCTTCTGGGCTGTTTTTGGTGCTTCTTCATCAGAGTTTTTCCCCTTGGAACGAGCACGAGCAGCTTTCTTTTCTTTTTGGGCACGGCCTTCTGTACGGATAATATAAAAAGAAAAGTACAAGTAAAATATCTCTGTATAGACTGAGATGTTTCAACTAACCAGCCAATTAATTGTACAATACACAACTTCCAGCATTCCACCTTTGCTTATGTTCTACCTCTGATCCAGTTCCATGTTGATTAAGTTCATTCAAGAATTTGGACGATGATTATGTCAAAAGAAATACATTTTAAAAAAAAATCATGTCAACTACTATATATTTTTGATATTCTTAAATTATTCTACATTTCTCTTTGTAGAAGTCATGTTGATCTTTTTATTCATAAAGCATGTTCTACTGCTCATTTGTTTCAAAATCTAGCATTAATCTTTTGAAATTATTTTCTGATTTGTCTGGGAGAAGATCTAATAAATACCTTATTCTCCCACATTCCACTCTCTTAAGCTCTGAATCTTAAAACTGCTTACCAATCTTCTAATAAGAAATTTACACTTACGTTAAAAATATTTTAATATGTATATTCCATCAAGATCCTGCAATTTTAATTTGTAAACTAGTCCTGGTTTATTGTTTAAGTTTACTTTATTGTCATTGCACCTTGTACAACGAAATTAAATGCCATCTTCAGTGTACATCATACATAAGAAAACTACCGGTATATATAAAAAAATAAAACAAAAACACTTCACATTCTTCACATTCTACACAATTGAATTGAAAACCCCTGATACTGCATTAATATTATTAACTACATATGCCCAGCTGCTGCCCAAGATCTTCAAAAATAAATGTAAGGCATGTATTTATAATGCAGCATCTTTCTCAGTTAAGGTACACTTGCAGGATGGAGGCATTAGGAAAAAAAATAGAAACTGTACTTCAAAACTTATGCAATTAATCTAAACAGTATAGCTTTGGAATGAGCAATTCATATTCTACAGTATTTATTTGTTACAGGAAAAATACTACGCTATTTTGGAGACCTTACTTTGCTTATTTTGTTGATTTCATAAATTAAACATCTAGTGAAATATATTCATGTTTTCTTTACTTTTTAAACTGCCCAAGCAATTAGTCTTTTCCCTTAGAACCAGTCTGGTGTAGTAGCTAAGGTGCTAGCTTAGAAACCAGGAGACCATGAGGAAGATGGGCAGTCGAGAAATGTGAAAAATGACAGAATATCAATTTAATAAAAATAGAGCTACTGTCCATATTCTTTGCCTGCATATTTCCACTGACAAGTAAGAAATTATTTTATGGTTTTCAACTATACTACAATTATACACAAATATAATTTTTGGTATATAATAAACAGAAAAAGGCGTTTATTATGCTAATCTAGTCTCTAAAACTGCATCCCAAAATTAATTCATTACTGGGTAATCCCCAAATGTTGCAAAATAATGTGCATCCAACATAACATGTTTTCTAATACAAAGAACTAAGCAATAGATGCAACTTAGCATTTAAGAAATCAAATAGCTATAAATAAATTTCAATGAATTCTTTCTCTTTCTCTTATGGTTATGCGTATTAATTTCAAGTGGCTTTCAAAGTCAAATTTATTCCCATTGTCTCATTTCTGTAATAAGCTAACAACTCTTATCATTCAAGGTTAACTCCTTGTAACTGCCTTCTCTCTAGGATGTTTTCCAACAATCCAGTCTAAGCAACATTCCTGGAACTTTCAGTGGTTCCACATCAAAGTAGTAGTCAGGTCCAACCCTGCCTATTTATTGAGCCACATTTGTGTACTGCCTATTCTTGTAACTTGTAGCTTACAATATACAAAATTACAACATGCATAAAAAACTCAATATAAAAGCAACTAATAAACAAAACAATAAGGTATTGTTCTTAAGAGCTATCGCTACCTTTAAAAAGATTTTCAAGCCTGAAAGAGAACTATCTTAACCACTTTGCTAAAAGCCATAAGGGGAGGGGCACATCTGACCTCCAGGGGCATGCTGTTCCAGAGGGAGGGGCTGCTCCTGAGAATGTGCTTCTCTGAGTCCCTGATCTCTTTCGGGGTGGGCACCTGAAGCATTCTCTCCCTGCTAGACTGCGTAGGGTGGACAGATTCTACCTGGAAAAGACAGTCCCGACAGTAATGAGAGGCCAAGCCATATAGGGTTTTATAGGTAATCACCAACATCTTAAATTGGCCCAGAAGCCAAATGGCAATCAAAGCAATTCTTACATGTGGTTTATTCTGCTGAATCAACTAACACCAGTGAGCAAGCGGGCGACCATATTATGTATGAGCTAAGGCTTCAGAGTCATCTAGGATAGTCCCCTATAAAGCGAATTGCTGTAGTCTGACTGAGAGATGAATTATTGTCTTCTGCATCTCCTGATCCAGGAAAGAGTGCCACTAATAGATCTGCCAAAGCTGGAAGAAGGGTTTCCTGACCATAGCTTTCAGCTACCATTCCAGTAGGAATTACTTATATTCCAAGGTCAGGGCTGTTACCCTATTTCAATCTTATTTTCATAGTGATAGCTAAATATTTTCTCAAAATTGGTTCATATTTAAACCAACAGTATTGCTTAAGGGTATAGCTATTAAATGTCAAGACTGGCACCAGGGAGACTCATGTACAAGTCCATCCTCAGCCACAGAAGCTCACTGAGTTAGCTCTTGAAGGCTGATCCAGGCAAGAAATAGTTTGGAATCTAATTGGAACTGCACTTTATTGCAAAGACTGTAGGAACAGAATCTTGAAAACCTGCAGTGTTTTCCCTTTCTCCCTCTTGCACCAAAGAGAGGAATTTGGTAGCACTTTTTCTGAGTAACAAATTTTATTAACAGAAGCAAGCTGCAGCTTACTTTATCAGGTGGACTCAGGTTAAATTTCTAATATTCTCCTTATTTATCTTTTACAGTATTTTCCCCCTAAACATTCAAATCCAATTGTGATAGGTACTTGATTTCTCATAATTCTCCTTATTCTCCCCCGCCCCCCACATCTCTGCAGAACTCACTCTTTTTGCCTTTGCTAGATGAGCTGTCATAATCACTTGATTCAATCTGTTTCTCTTTTAGGTCAGCTTCAAACCGGGCAAGATCCGTATCCAACCTTCGGATGTGCTTATCTACCTGTAAACATAATAGGAGTGCAAGAATATTATTTGAGATGAGGGTCAATTCATCAGCATGATGGAGATTCTACAAATAGAAGAAAGAAGCTGGTTACACTAATAACTGAAAATGAATAATAAATGAATGAAATCCAATGAATGAATGAAATTTTATATTGTCTTCTTGCTGTATCTCATACCATTTCATATGTCTGCATAGCCAATTGTACTTTGTCATCACCAAACTCCTTGCACTTCCCATAGGCCTCTTGGATTTGTTTGAGAAGACCCACTTTCTCTTCTGAAGACAGAGTCCTTGCATTGCTGATATATTCTGTAGCCAGTTTATCAATCTCTGATTTAAGATCTAGAAGAAGCAGAAAGTAGTCTGATGAAGACTATTTTACATAAATTCCATAGCAACAGAAATAGACATTAAAATTAACTTTTTTAAAAAAAAAAGTGTGTGACACACAATTGCTACAAATTAATTGCTGTCTTCCACTCATCCTATTTCTTATTCACCTTCTGTTCGTTGATCTAGATCTCGCATAAGCTGAAAGTTTCTCTGCAGTTCAAAAGGCAAATTCTCAATGCCTAAAAAGGAGGAACCCAAAAACAGGAAAGATGATCAGCCAAGGGGGAAAATAACATTGTGCTATTTTCTTTAACACATTAACACCCATACTAATGGGCGTTCATATGTCAATAGAAAATGAACTGTCAGATATTTAACTTTATATTCAAATATCAGCATGAGAAAACACAGGAATGATTATCTGCATCTTAAATGACATGAGACACAAATTTCTCACTAAACATACTGCACAGAGAGTTCCGGCCAATCCTAGCTGTGACTAGTATGTATTTGCTTATATGTATACAAATACTGGCTCAATTAGGTTTTCTGCCATTCATCACAGAGGGATTAGTCTGCTGAAGCAAAGATAAAATGTTTACAGCAAAGTCTCTTTTATGGTACATTTGATTCACTGATGCAGGAATATCTGTTTTACTCCCTAAACTGTTTTGTAAATGGCCAGCATACTGTCTGCATCTCTTAAAATGTGCTGTCTTTTGACGTATCCTTTAGGTAATTCTACCTCTTTCCTTAAAGGTTTTTTTCTTTCTTTTTAATTCTTTCAAAGTACATGTATTTAAGGTACAACAACTATCACTGCTTGGAGTCCACTGGACCTGGGCAGCTAATAAATTCAAATAAATGAATCATAGATCTGCTCTGCACAAGTGCACCCATATAGACTGAATGTTGCTTTTAAAATGAAGGAAGGATGCAACTCCATCCCTTAGAACCGGATTACACTACAATATAGCTTAAAGTTGAGCCAAACTGAACAAAGAGATTGAATAACTGCCTGCAAATCTCTCGGCTGCTCTTGGAAAGCTCCATTTCAGCATCTAAAGTGGATCGGAGACAATATTAAGCGTGACCCTACTACCTTCTTCCCTCATCACACCTTTCCCAGGAATTACGCCCCCGACTAAAAGGGCGCGACAACCGCCTTTTTCCTTAGAACCGCGGCTAACTACGAAAGGCGGGAAGACACTCATCAGGGGTTTCCAGATCATGCTTCACCCACCGGGCAACCATGATGAGCCGAAGCGCCCTCCTGAACAGGTTCTCTCCGCTGCTGAACCTATGAATGGCCCGAACATGCAAAGAAGCGTCCCCTTGACCTCATGCGCCCACCCAGCGACACGAAATCGAGACGTCTGCCGGCATTTCGCGGCCTCCCTCCCGGCCGAATCCCACGCCCGGTCTTACTATCGAGGTAGTGCTCCAGGTACATCCCAGCCGCCATTTTGGGTTCCAGCCAACCGCCCAGGCGCTTCTCTTGGCCCCGCCCAACCCCGGCATTATTTCCGCCCTGAGTGAAAGCGACTTCCGTTCTGCGGCAGACTCGCTTCCGCCTGCGTGCCGGGTGGTTGCTGCTTCTTAATCCTGCTAGTAGATGCTGTTGCCCTGCCAGTTTTTGTGATGGCAGAAAGGGGAAGAGGTAGTCCTGGCTATCTTTCCTCTCACCCTTTTTTTAACCTACAGCAAATACATGTGCCTTTTTTTTTAACCTTAAACGAGTACATTTTTTTAACTAAAACAAGTACATTTTCAGACGGGGCGCTCTGAATAACAGAGTTGGAAGGGACCTTGGAGATCATCTAGTCCAATCCCCTGCTCAAGCAGGAGATCCCATACCACTCCAGAGGAATGGCTGCCAGTCTCTTCTTAAAGGCCTCTAATGATGGAACGCCTACGACTTCTGAAGACAAGTTGTTCCACTGGTTAATTGTTCTCACTGTTAAGATTGTTCTTAGTTCTAGGTTGCTTCTCTCCTTGATTAGTTTCCATCCATTGCTTCTTGGCCTGCTTTCAGATGCTTTGGAAAATAGGTTGAGCCCCTCTTTATTGGCAACCCCTTGGATACTGGAACACTACTATCATGTCATCCCTAGTCCTTCTCACTAGACATACCCAATTCCTGCAACTGTTTTTCATAGGTTTTAGCCTCCAGCCCCCTAATAATCTTTTGTTGCTCTTCACAGCACTCTTTCCAGAGTCTCAACATCTTTTTTATAATATGGTGAACAAAACTGGATGCAGCATTCCAGGTGTCTTACTAAGGCTTTATAAAGTGGTACTAATACTTCATGTGATCTTGATTCTATCCCTCTGATAATGCAACCTAGGATTGCATTGGCTTTTTTGGCTGCTGCGGCACACTGCTGGCTCATAGTGATTATCCACTAGGACTCTAAGATCCCTCTTGCAGTTACTGCTATTGAGCCAGGTTTCACCTAATCTGTACCTGTACATTTGGTTTTTCTTACCTAAGTGTAAAGCCTTACTTTTCTCTACACTGAATTTCATTTTGTTAGGTAGGACCTGGTGTTCAAATCTGTTGAGATCCATCTGGAGTGTTGGCTATTCCTGCCAGTTTAATGTCTGAAAATTTGAGGAGTTCCCTTTCTATTCTGTCATCCAAAGTGCTCTTTTCTTGCTGTTGATTCTTTTTAGAAAGAAGGCATGTTTCACAGAAGCTTGGAGGTACTCACTTTGAAGTGTCTCCATTTTTCAAAACGAAGGAGAATTTGGGAATTTCAGTCAATTTCATCAGATGCATGGAAGGGGAATGGCAACCGTGAATAATGTCTCTATAGTATCATTCTAGACTGAGTTGTGCCTTCATCCAGTTGATATCTTGGTTACTCATAGAACTTTGGGAATTTTAGTGAAATCACTTTAAAAAAAATCACATGCAAACAAAGAAAGAAGCAAATCCACAAAAGCATAAATGCTACTACATCAAAAAGCTGATCCTACAGTTAAGTTCATATTTATTCTCAGCCCTTTAATAATCCCCTCGAGGTATTGTACAACGGTGTAGTCTAGAAATAGAAATGCAATAAAAATTATTTGAAAACAATCACATTGCTAGGATTTTCCCCACAGGGCAACATTTCCTTAAGCAAGAAGAAAAAAAGGAAATTAAGTTTGTACATAGCTCAAATATATTTTGATTTATTAAACAAATACAAAAATGTAAATTGAATCAGTGACAAAAGCAAAGGCAACTGAAAAGGAAAATAAAAATTATGTATGGATATAGAATCATAAGTAACCTTGAAAAAGTTGTAAGCATGCTTATACAGTATTTCTTTCCAAAGTGATAACTATACAGACAAAGGCAAAATCATTGGCAACAGATCTTGAAATTGTAGGATTTTTCAGAGATCCTAATTGTACTAATTTTTCTGTTAGAGCAATTTGCCACTTAAGTTTGTTTCATACTTCTGAACAAGGTATTTCAGATTTCTGGTCCTTGCCATAAAAAAACTGGTGGCTAATAGAAATTAACTAAATTTCTTGTATTGCAAAGATTTGTTTGTTTTAGGAAAAAATAACAAAACTAACATTTGTTTTAATGCAGGTGTGTCCAACGTGTGGCCCGCAGGCTGCATGCGACACTGACAACTACAATGCGGCCCCACAAGATCATATAAAAAATTAAGGAAGTTTGTTATTTATTACATTAACTATATTATATATTTTATATGTGGCACAAGACAATTCCTCTTCACTCAATGGAGCCAAGCCAAAGTGTTGGATACCCATGTTTTAATGTTTTATCTTGTTTTTATTACCACATAGTCACCTCTAAGTGAGATGGATGGAATATAAGTTTAAATAAATACATAATTCATTGTGACATATTATTGGATGATGTTCACCAGTTGGAAACCTAGAAAGTCAATGGCAGAAAAATTGAGCTTGCCCTTTTAGTTTTTGTTTTCTTTATAATTATTTATTTTTATTTTTTAATTTTTGTCGGATGTTAGACATATCTTTATACTGATGATTAACCATATGTTTATACTGATGATCAACTTGGAGGTTGATTCCAAGCTTCCACTACTCATTCAACAACAAAAAATCATCCAAAATGTCTAAATGGGCTTTGCTGTCAAAATGGATATCTATAACTTTAGAATTTTGTCAAACCTGTCTAGAAAAGTTATAGCTTATATGTGGAGTAGAGTGCCACCTGTTGATTAACATCAGAAACAAATCTAGATGACTCAGTGAAATAAATTTAAAAACTCTTTTAAACTACAGAGCACCACATTGAGAATCTCTGAATTCATATTCCAAATAACTTGTATAGAACTTTCAAAAAAAATCTGTTGTGCTGTAAGGATTTTAAAAACCTATGAAATCCCCATCCTAAATGAAGGCCATTTGGTAATCTTGTCAATTAACTTAATGGAGAAGATTGATTTATGTAGTTTACAAAAGAATGACTGAACTTTGTTCGAGATCCAGTTGGAACTTACCGCTTGTATAAAACATATTCAGCAGTAATAGGTTTACTGGAGCCCGTTATCTTACCATTGTTTTATGGTGGGGTGTACATTGCACGTGTATTTTGTACTAAAATATATCCTTATGCTTAAAAAGAGGATGACCAAAGAAAAAGTTCATGACTTTAAAATTGTTTCTATTTTTTTCCAGCCTTCTAAGTATTCAGTAGAGATTTGAAGTAATAAACATTAAATTTCTGCCATGTTAATTCAATTGGTACCTATGGAACATTAGTTGATTTCCTAATTAAATGGTATTTTTAGTTTAAATGTATCAAATAGTTTCAAGTTGGGTACATCTCAAGCGCCATTATGCTTTGTATTATATAATTTGTTTATTCCCATGCTTTTTATAGTTATTCATAATTAGTTGCAAAATATGAAATCAGCCAATGGACAAGTGTTTTTGAAAGGAAGATTTAAGGAAGAAGTTGAATCTGTACTAAGCTGTCTGATGTCAAAATGACAACGTGCATCATAACATCATCATGCAAACCAACCAACCTAGAACTTGCATGATGACATCTGATACAAGTGTGTAAGTTGTATCATTTGCATGTTATAACCCATGTTGTCATTGCTTCTCCCATACCTTTTCCTGAAGATTTCCCTATTTCACCACAAAGCAATGATAATTGAAGGTTTTGCAGTAACTTATATAGTAGAAAGTCATAATTACAGTTCTGTTGTTTCTAAGTACAGTAGTCATTTTAACTGGGCCACTGGCAAAAAAAAAATGCTTGTTCAAATATAGAGAGGCCTTGTAAAACTGATTACTCCATGGAACTGAAATTCTCAAGCACTATTAGGTGAGAGAATAATAAGCCAGTTCAAACTTAAGACTCAATGCTGAGGAAATAGAGCCTCACATTTGCTATTCCCTTTTGGCTTGTCCAAATATTGGTATTTGCTTATTTGAGACAGGAACGAAAGCTTGGAAGACAGGAACAGAAAAGGAATATTGTGGTTAAAGACCTCCATCCTCTAGCACTAAAAGAAAAGACATCAGAAGTCCCAGTGAAGGAGAAATCTGACATATGAATCTTTATAGAATGGACAAGAGAGGACCGAGAATGTAAATCAAGAAGTTTCTTCTGATCCAGTTTGCTTCCTTAAATCCAAATTGATAACATGTTCCAAGCTATCTGTTTCTGGAGCAAAATGCACTGGCATTAAGTATTGTTGGATGGTGAAAGGCAAAATTTCCCTTCCCCACATAGTGGGGAAAACAAAGGAAGTTCCACTTTCTGGTAGTAAGTTGCAAACAGAGGAATAGAAGAGTTCAAGAATATGTATTGATCCCATGAAAATAAGAAAGCCACAATATGTGATCACAACATGCAGCTACCTAACAATTTTAGACTTGTTCCAGCATAAAATTTGAATAGTGGATTGCTCTGAAAGCCATTTGCCATATCATGTGGTAATCTTACATGCTGAATTCACACTTTGCAACTGATGAATATATGTTTTCCCTGGCTTTGACTTTAGGCTGTCATGTAAACATAGCTACTGATTTATAAACCATGGTTTTTGCACTGTATAAACATACAGTATATAATTTTGCTTTATTTTAAAAAGCTATGGTTATTAACAAATCCTGGCTTAGCGCAGGTATCTTCAGAATCGTGTTTGCTATTGCAGCAAATGGTATAGACATAAGAGATTGTCCAAATTTTAACCAGTTGAGGAAAGGCAGTTTTGACTACATCAGCAAAACCAATTTCTCAGGAGTATTAAAAAAATGCAAACAGCCACACTAAGGAGTTTTCCTGTTTAAAATTCAACTTCCTCATGGTTTTACAATCTTCATTAGGAAGTATTGGATATATCTTACCTACTTGTCAGTCAATCATTTCTAGAAGAACTGCCTAGTCTGTCCAAAAATTAGGAAGAGGCATTTGGGATAAATGAAGAATGAGTTCAGTTTGAGTGTTTAGGGTTAGGGTTATACCAAGAGCACTGAAAGAGAGTAGCTAATTCCAGTCGTCTGACAGTTTGCAGTTTATTAATACAAGCCATAAAGTGATTGTAATTGAATCTGTCACTAGCCATTGTGAATTGGAAACTATGATCTCTAACCTTAACAAATTATGATTAAAACAGTGGCTTGGTGCTGCAGGCTATGCACAATTTAGAGAGGGTTCATATAGGTTGTAGGTATTTTTTTAAAAAAAGCTTGTGCAAATCAGTTTCAAAATTTGTGGGTTTTGCATCTTGTTTTCTTTGTGCAAACTGAAAGGAGCAGTTGTGGTCCTTCAAAGTTTGAAAAACCTGTGATATATAGATCAAATTTTAATTATTAAAAGTAAGAAGTATATTTATTTATTGCCCCAGCCTAACCCGAGATAAAAAATTCATTTCTTTTTAAATAATTCCATTGTAATGGGGTATCACACATATTCATTTATCATTTTGGGAGATGCCATATCACAAAAATTTGAGAACCCGTCTTAGTACAATATTTCAACTGAGGCTTTGATTATTAGCCAAACATAGTCAGAAGGAAAAGGCAGTCACTGGGCAAATTTCTGTCTTCTAGCTTCATAACAAGAACCACCTATTAGCGCTCGTCACCTAGAAAGAGAGATTAAAAATTAAGAGAAACATGCACATATTTCCTTGGTAGTCCCAGTGTCAGGATGTATACTGCATTTCTTTGGAAGTTTCTAAACAAGGATGTGGAACCTTGTATCGGCCGATAAAGCTAAAAGGAAGCATATCTATGCTAATTGAAATGAAATTAATTTCTTTCACTGCAACTGTTGTCTGAATTAGCTGGGAAGCTAATATGCACATACAAAGCAATACCTCCTTTGTGTCCTGCTCCCCATCAGGCTTCCAGTGAGAGCTAACTTGGATTTTGCTTTTCACTGCACTGCTTTTCATAAGTTTCAATTTACTTATTAGGTTTCCCTGGAAATGAAAAAAAGCTTCTGAAATAAGTGCTAGATGGCTGAAACCTACCGTGTTTCCCCGAAAATAAGACCCTGTCTTATATTTTTTTGAACCCTGAAATAAGCGCTTGGCCTTATTGCCATGCACTCAAAAAGCCCGATTGGGCTTATTATCAGGGGATGTCTTATTTTGGGGGAAACAGGGTATGTCAGTACTGTTTCAGTTTAATCCTCATGGCTCTGATCATAAATGTTAAGTCTGCGGAGGGTGAAGATCCATTAACAGTAATTTATATTGT
Organism: Thermophis baileyi; assembly: GCA_003457575.1. Lineage (NCBI taxonomy): Eukaryota > Metazoa > Chordata > Lepidosauria > Squamata > Dipsadidae > Thermophis > Thermophis baileyi. Next base: position 5,602,101 of record QLTV01000867.1, on the reverse strand, counting down.
AAACTGCCTGGAGTTGCCTAAATGAAACGGACAGTGTAGAAATATGATGAATATTCTGATTAACTTATACATTGTATAAACTTACTTAAGAGTAAGCCCACTGAATATATAGGAACTATCTTCCTAATATACATATGTTGGACTGCATTCTTATACACCCCAGTTCACAGAATTTTAGATCTTGGAGATTCCTGGAGAAAGGAAATATAGTTAAAGTCAGTTCCTGACTAAAATGTTAAATATACATTAGGAATTGATGGTGGATGTCCTGTCCTGTCCTCTTCTCAGATGTTATTGCAGTGATAGAGAAGCACAGATTATCTTCAGCTGATCAGAAAGTAAGCAATGATTTCTTTCTTTTATCTCCATTAATTATTTTATGATCTATATGTGAATAATACCTGCATCAATAAAGGAATTAAAGGGGAAGCTGTTAGTCCTGCTGAACAAGAACAAGGGGGCAGCTGACCAGATTGGTCCAAAATACTTAACCTCCAAGTCAGAAAACTCAAAGGAGATCTCTGTTCACACTAATTACCATAGGGGAAAAAATTTCCACAGAAGGGGGCCAGTTGTGCAATGTGCTACTCTTGTTCCACTCGCATTTTTCCAATTTTTCAACAGGACAACTCCAACAGTATTCTTGTGTTGTTGCCCATCCCTTTTTTCTCTAGGCTCATATTTTTTACTCAGGAATATTTTCTAATTTACCTCTTTTTTGCCCTTTAATTTATAGGGCCTTGATCTAGAAATCTTATCTCAAACAGATCCCTCTAACAGTGATGACCCAGCATTTGCAGGATCCTTTTATATGTTTTTGAAAGAAGGTAAGGAAGTGGCTACCTTGTATTCTACTAAGCGCTGGGGAAGATAGCCCCTCTCACAATCCCCCCCCTCCCCGGCTATTTTTAGATTGGCTTATTTAGGAATGGGGATAAAGCTGGATGAATAAGGGGCAGGGAACCATTGGGATGGTGAGAAAGAAAGAATAATTGCATTTGTACCTATGATGAGAAGCAAGTTTTCAAATTCCAAATTTGAATTCCAATTCCAAATTTCAAATTTTCAGTTCCAACAGCAGTTGGAACAAAATAGTGAATTTTCTCCTCAGCTTTGTAAAGTTGCCAGAGTAATGTAAGATTGCCCAAGTCCTAGGCTGATTTTTGTGTGTGAAATGAGTAGAGACTAGGAAAAGGCTTAGCACAAGATATAAATTAGAATTTATAGAGAGTATGAGTAGAATCCTTTGGAGATCAAAGCTCAAGATGGCCACAACTGTGCAGTCAAAGCTCTAGTCTTTTTATATGTGTGTTGTGCAATAAGGAGCTGTCTCTTCCCAGTTATATCTACCCATCCATCCATCAGATCCAGCAGAAGTATGGTCTGGATCCTGCCTGCAAAGGAGTTCCATTGGTCAGGACGCAGGCGATGCACCTTTCCTGCTGTAGCTCCACCCCCAGGAACATCATTCTCCCTGAGGTGAAGTTAGCCCCATCTCTTGATCAAGCCTTGATCAATAAAGGAGAATATTTATAGCTCACAGTTGAAATGAAGGGGTCCTTGGTGTTCTCGCAGCTTGCTTGTTTTCTTGCAGACATTTTATTACCCAAACTAGGTAACATCATCGATGCTGATGATGTTACTTGTTTTGGGTAATGAAAGCAACCAAGCACAGAGAGCACCAAGGACCCTTCAGAAAACGTTGAAAATGTTATTCCATCAATCCTAGGAATCCCGTGGTGAGTCTGTGAAGTGGTTGAATGAGACTAAATGACAATTGTCCTCCTGCAATCTTGGGGTTCTTTATTCCTTTATGCTTTTTTTCTTATGATTTGTAAAATATTGTGATACAGTTTGATTATTTTGTAAGATGCCCACAGGCACTTTTTATGAGGTGGGCAGCTATAGAAATTTGCTAAATACAGCAATATAAGAAAAGGGGTGGGCCTTCAATCATATGGTTATAGCACCATTTCTACTTCTTTTTTTAGACTTCCCTAAACAGCCTGGGAAAAACTTTTTTTCATAGTAAATGATAGGCATATGCATTTAAATTTATTGTTGTAATTCACAATTCAAAGAAGTGTGGATTACTATTTGAATCTAACCTCTAACCACTCTGGTGTACCCAGTCATCTATTCTAGTTTCCTCTTTATTCTAACCAAGGTCTCAACCAAAGTGCCCACCAGATCCTCAAAAAACTGAAAACCCACTGGATTCTTAAGCACCTAAGACCTTCCCCATTGCAAAATCCACAGCAATCAGAAAGCAGTATGTCCATGATAAAGAATAACTTTGATGCCCCCAATTTTCAGGTCACATTATGGCTGCCCTGGTACAAAACCCAGACATAGCATGGAACTCTTATGTGTCTTGGGCCCTCAGCAACTAGTTCAGGTACATGGGTGTCATGGTGACCAGAACGTCTGGGCCACTTCAATCCCTTGGCCAGGGAAGGCTGGTTGAAAATATCCTGTACCACCAGTTTGGGAAACTTTACTGTCACCTCAGCAATTAGGCAAAGCAGCCCTGGCAGGGATGCTGTCTATGTAGCAGGGAAAAGCAGCCGGTTCAACTACTATCTCTTTTGGGCCTAACCACATAAATAAGGCCCCAGATTCAGTTATCTGAAGAGTAGGGCCCTTTGATGCTAGTAATTTCATGGCTGACAGTAGCTATTCCCTTTCCCACCATACACTGGGGCTATAAGTGGTGCCAAACTGAATTTCAAGTGGCTAGATCTCTGAGATTACCAGGTTTTGGTAATGCATATCAGGCCTGCCCTGACATCCACAATTAAATGGCAAATAATTGTAGATAGATAGATCTTGCAATTTGTAGCAGCTGCCAAAACCTCAGGGCTTTGTTGGATGAATCTGTTATGGCCTGAAGACATGAATTAGCAGGTAAAAGAGACTAGCCTATTAAGAATATGCTTTACTTGTCCTGCAAGTTAATTTAATATCCATTTGTGAGAACAATTAGTTCTGTCTCCTTGAAAGACAGTTATAACGCTAACCCCCCAAAAAAGGCTTTCGTTTGTACCAGAGATTGTGATGACTTTGGCCAGACACTGCTTGGGGTGGGGGTGGGGGTGTTGGACTAGAAGACCTACCAGGTCCCTTCCAACTCTGTTAATCTGTTAAATATATCATTTGAGATAAATTCACTTCAGTGCATATTTACTACAGGATATGATACACTCATGCATAAGATTGAAGCAGATCAATAGTCAATCTGACTTCAGACATGGCTTCAATCCCGAATCAGCTTTAATTGTTCTAAAACAATTAGGAGTATGACCCATCTTAATTTAGCTGGACTTCTTGGCAGCTTTCAGTATTATTGATTACAACATCAAACCTGATTATTGTGGTTAAAACACAGAAGGGCATCACCTTGAAATATTCACTGGAGGTTTTTTTTTTTAAATTAAAATGTCAAGATTCATTGTTTCAGTATCAATTATAAATGACTTAGTCTTAGTTTGTGCTTAGTATGCAAATTGGTTTTCTGTATTCAACAGTACTTGTTTCTCACATGCAAGTTCACTTCCTATACTTTGTTTGAGCAGTCTAATTTACTATAACTGGGTCAAAAATATTTACCAGATCTATTGCAAATAATTCAAATCAACCTGTTACACTTTCAGTTCACTTTGGTCCTAAGATTCACATGCATAGCCTAAGCTATTGAGTCTCTACTGACCAATTTGGGCTAAGCAACTTCATGCAAAATGAAGCAGCTTTCCCAGCTGAAGCAGCCCTTGGACCATGTTTGTCAACCTTAGCAACTTTAATATATATGGACTTCAACTCCCAGCATTCCACAGCTTGCCCCAGACCATGGGTGTCAAACCCACGGTGTCACGTTGCCATCACGTGACATTTCGTGACGTTTTTCCTTTGCGGAGCTGGGGTGGGCGTGGCCCGCAGGCCGCCAGTTTGACACCCCTGCCCTAGACAAAGCTTATCTGTTACTTTATAAGATTCCAATAAGACTTCTGAAAGATATTGTCAGTGGATTTGCTTTTGGAGATAGGTCAAGAATGTCAGTTGGTTCAAAGTAAATAGGTTGGTGAGGATCAGTGTTAACATAAATACATTGCTCTTGATTAGTATGCTTTTTAGATATCTAAATGGCTTGAGATATACAGGAGAACCTTGTCTTATAAACTTGCCTGCCTACTGCGATTCTCATAGAAAACCCCTCTGTGGTTTGCTTATCTTCAAAGGCTAGGTAAACGGGAAACGTCATGCTACATTTTTGTAATGCTTATCACAAGTTGAGATTCGCTGGACACTTGGTCTTAAAAAAAATCTAGACAAAGATGTTTTTATGGCCCCAAACTTTAAAAAATAGGATTTGAATGGATTATTTCCATTGCTATTTTTGCTAGTTAATTTCATCTAAATCAGTACAGTAATTTCAACTGTTACATTGGTTGATTTAATCTATTTGGTGAACCATCCTTGATGTAGAAATACTGAAAGCCAACATATATAATTCTAAAGTATACAACATATGGGCTGAATTCTGGCTATCCAGAGCATTTCCAAGCTCTGGCCATCCAGGCCCCTAATCTTAATTATCATGAAATTCATACAAACCTGGGAGTTTCTCAGGGAATAGCAAAACACTCATAAATCCATGCTTCTCTAGTGGCTGAGCAAAAGACAAGTTCAAGAGGGGGGGAAAAAAAAACAAGAGGAGAGAATTAAGAGGCTTGATCCAGATGAGATCAGAGAACAGAGCATCCACATACACAACAAAGAGTAGCATCAATTTGATAAAAAAAAAGTAGCACAAAGGGAAAAAGGAAATAATGTGTACAAAGACCTGGCCACGCAGTCTTCAGGAAAATATGTGGGCCTTAACAGCATATATTTTAATAATTTCTAGTAGGCTTTGAACCTAGAGGATCCACTTATAACCATCTTACTATCATCCTTAATCCTTAATGAACCACAAATACAAACACAGTTTCATTAACATTAAGAGGGCTTTTGGAATTTATTCTTTAAAAAAAGTAATGAAATTAAATACAAAAGTTCTAATGCAATATTGAGGTTGGAAATTTAAAATACCCCCACTTCCTCTGGGAAATGCAATATGAAAGATTCTTAAGAACAGCTGAAAATTACCCACACTGAACTAATGCGGCAATTTGAAAAGGTAAGAGCAAACAAATTTGTCTCCTTAACTTTCAGTAACCAGTCCTCTTCAGTGAAGACGGAAAAATATTGAGGAAAACACAAATGTTGCCAAATGCCTCAACATTTGTCGTTTCTCTATTGGTTACCCTTAACACTGCATCTCTGGAAAAGTGCTTTATTTATCACCATAAGGAAAACTGCGGAATTCTCTCACCCAAGCTTCATTTTTCTACAATGTCCTCTCTCTCTGGAGTAGCTTTAGAAGTCAGAATACCGATCCAAAAACTTCATGTAAGACATGGGCAAAAGGTAAAGTCTCTTCACGCATAGGCAAACTACCTTTATATTCTCCACCCGCTCAGCCTCTTCAAATGTGTATTCTTATTTTAAATTCCATCATTGTTGCAGCAATTTCCCCTAGGCTTTTTTTTTTTTTTTTAAAAAGCAGATGATGGTCATAGATTCCAATTCCAATGGCCCGGAGAGGACAAATATTCTCAGCCCCTCACAATCTGCACAGTGAAGGATAAACATGACAGGTGGAAAAAGCAGCATGCTCCCAGTTCCAACATGAACCTTAGAGCAGGCAAGAATTGAGGACCTAGAATACTCTCATTCTGTTCTTGAGGCGAAATGCCTGAGGGGGGCTAAGTATTAGCAGTGTTCTCGCTGCAGATACATAAAGAGTTATTGCCTGCCCACAATCTTAGTTCTTCCACTGCCCTGTCAGGAAAAGAACTGTTCCTGTTGCACTCTCTGTGGCCCTTCAAGCCATTAATCTAGTTACAAGGAAGCTTCTGGAAAAAAAAAATCATCAATATCTCTCATGAATGTGAGCATCTTCTGCCAAGCATACCCAAGATAGAAAAATTAGCACATAACTAGTTACAGCCCTGAATCAAGGTCTGCTCACTCTCATCATCCTCTCAGCCTTGTGCTCAGAAAACAAGGGAGATAACTCTTGTAGCTCTTACAATGCTTGTAACAATCATGGACGTGTTATGTGGTCCAGAAAATTAATACCCTGAGGGAAAGGAAGTGCAGGACTTTACCAGACGTGCATGTACACTTAAAAGTGTAGGGACACATGCACACAAACTTCATACCCATGCCCAACATAGAAACGACACACACACACGCACACACACACTCAAGTTCACCATAATCCCTGCAGCCAAAGCACAATCTTGAAATGTTTATGCACCGTTTAGATTTCAGTAGGACTTTGTGTGCCCTACAGGGGGGAGGCAGGAGGGAGGAACATCCACCAGTCCTGGTCCATCCCAAATGTGTGGGATCATCAAGTCATTCACAAGTTTGTCCTCACACAAATGCTGCTTTTAGCAGACAGGAAAGCAGTGCAAATTGCACAGAAAGCAGTCTGCCCTGGACAAGCTCTGTCATGACTGAGGGAAGAACAAGCAAACCTCATATTCTTGCCTTAGATATCCATCTACTGCCAACAATGGGCAGAATCTTCGTTTGTCTAGAAAGGCGCCTGAACTGATTTGTTTTTATGCACCAATATTTGAAAGTAAGTTCTTCCACTCTTTAATCTACAGCATTTGCAGGCCTACTAGAGACATTTTTCCCCCCCACTTAAATCCCCATTAGCTTTTGGAAACCTCTTTTTGTGCCTCTGTGGCCCAAGGAATAACCAGAATATTGAAATGAAGGAACAAGAAATTACAAGATTAAAGCAAAGGGGAAATACTTTGAAGATGAAGGCAGCAACTGAGTATGAAGGATAAAAATCAAGGACTGAAAATAAAAGTGTGCAAGGATAATGTGGTTTTATAAACACGGATAGAAACAGTTACAGCAAGGACAGGGACAGGCTGGATGGGATTGAAGTGTGAATAGATATATCTATCCAACTATTTGTATATAGATTTATATATATATATATATATATTTATATATAAATTCAAGTGGGGAGAGGGCCCGAGTCTGTTGCTCGGGAAATTTTCCCTTCTAATTGGTCTCTCTGTGCAGTGCAGGAATGATTGTTTCCACCATTTCCTCTTCTCCACTGTTCACCCCCTGGAAGATTCCTCTGATTCTTGCTTTCCAAGCATCACCACACTACAGCCATCTTATATCCAGCCTGGCTTGGCAGTAAGGACAGTGAAGGAGGCATCTGGACCGCACGTAGAGAGAAATAGCCCAACAGTTCCCTTCCCCAGGGGCTTCCCCCAAAGACCTCCTTTGAGCCTTGGGTTCCAGACTGCACTTATTTCAGAAAGGGGGAAAAAAAGGGAGTGAAGACAGAAAAACAACCCTCAGTCTCTTGGGGGGGGGGCATGTCATTTTGGCACTCTTACCGCTAGGCATTTTTTTGGTTTAGACTTGATGCCTGCAGGAGGCTTAACATTATGGTGAAGGTTAAACCATATAAGTTTCTAAGTTGTAGTACCCACCTTCCCATCCCTAATTCTTCCTGAAGTTGGCTGGGAAAAGATTAGGCACTCCCCCATTCCATAGCCCCCTCAAGTAATGGATTATGCAGACTCAGCTGTCAGTCACCAGCAACATCCCATTATCTTCCAGGTTTTGTAAGCCGAACAACATTTGATGCCTAGGAAAGGGGGGGGGTGAGGGAAGGGAATGACATAACGAGTGAACGTTCTCCAGTCTACACCCCAAGGGAATCTTTGGAAGACTCCCACCCTCATTCACCTGCAATCAGTCATTGCTGAAGCTCCTTTCATCCACTGGTACCCCCTCATTTCTCATCTCTGCTGGATACCTTATCAAGTGAGAGAGAAAGTGGGGTTCCCTTAATGAACAAGAAGGCCTGGTGTAAGGGAGGAGCCCTCTTCTTGCACAAAAGAGAGTTCGATCCCCTGTTTACGGGGGGAAGGTTGTGCCTCTGGAGGCACTAAAGGTAACGCCAAGGAGCGGCCACTAAATAGAATCCCCATTTCCCTCCCCCTAAGGGAAGCCGTCACAAGCTGCTGCATGAGGAGAGGCCATCACAAAAGAACTACCCATGGGCACAGATGATGCAGGAGAAGTTTTCCACTCCCCTCTTCAGCCATGGTCTCTAAGAACTGGAAAGGTGCTCCACTTGGATGGTGCTGGTGCTAACCGTGAGGCAGATGTCTTTGTGATGCTCCGAAGTTTTATAAGGGGTAAGGTCAAAAGAACACTGTGGGGGAGGATTGGACGGGTTGTCTCCAGATGGACCCCCTGCTGCTCCACTGCCCTGTGCTTGGAAGTGCTGCTGCTGCTGCGATGCCTGTGATTGAGCCTGGACTTGGGCTTGGACCACAGCCACCTGCTGCTGGGGGTCAGGGATGTTGTGTTTCCGCATGTGTTTCATCAAATATGTTTCCTGAAGTGGAAAAGAGGCACAAAATAAATTCAGAACCATGGATACAAGTGGAGAGACCAACTCTTCCATTCCACTAAGAGGATGGTTGCACACCCATGGGACACAGCAGAAACCTGTTTCCAGAGCTCTCCTCTAGAGGGCAGTGGCCAAATGGTCCTCCCGCTGTCTCCCTCTTTCAATTAAGTTGTGCTTACCGAGGTATAGGCCCGATTGCACATGGAGCAGTTGTAAATCTTGGCATGCTTCACTGTGTGAGTGGCTAGATGAACCTCCAACGAGGTGGCATCTGTGTATGCTCGGTGGCAATTGTGGCACTTGAAGGGTTTGTCTTTGTTGTGCTGCCTTCTGTGGGACTAGAGTGGTAGGGAGCGAGAAAAAGGGCAATGAGTTGAAACCTTGTACTGTCTTATCCTGTTCGGATAATGTTATTAATGTTACTCAAGGAACCGTCTCATCCGTATGGGACAGGCCAGTCCCACTGTGTTGGCAGATGAGGTCATGCTGCGGATCCCCTCAGTCAAGGAATTCTGGCTGGCAGGGTCCAGGAGAAGAGCCTTCTCTGCTGCAGCCCTGGTCCTTCGGAACATCTTGCCCCCTGAGGTGAGCTTAGCTCTCACCCTCCTGACCTTCCACAAGAGCTTGAAGACCTGGCTCTGCCAGTTGGCTTGGAGTCCCGATGGAGGAGCACCACGCTGGATGTGGTTGATCGACTTAAGAGCAGCTCCCCTGTACATTCTGTTCTTTTCCTCCCCATCTTTTAGTTTTAGTTATGATTTTAGTTTTTTGTTATGATTTTACCATTTGTGTGTGTGTCTGTCTGTCTGTCTGTCTGTCTGTCTCTGTCTGTCTGTCTGTCTGTCTGTCTGTCTGTCTGTCTGTCTGTCTGTCTATCTATCTATCTATCTATCTATCTATCTATCTATCTATCTATCTATCTATCTATCTATCTATCTATCTATCTATCTATCTATCTATCTATCTATCTATCTATCTATCTATCTTTATGGTTTTATTTTTATGTTGTAAGCTGTCCAGAGTCACCTTGCAATGAGATGGGGAGCAAACAAATTTAATAAATAAAATAAATAATAATAATAATAATAATAAATAATGCCATTTCTTAAATAAAAATCAGGCATGTGTATGCATTCACAGGCATGGATGCTATCTATGTATCTTCTAAGCTGGCAATTTACATAATATTTATGTAACCAGATCCCCTATCATTTGTTTTGGTTTTATCTTGCCCAAATTTGTCCAAAATTTGCTGGTTACATCGTATTTACCTTCCCAAAGAACTAAATTGTACATCATGCTATTTCAAATGCCATGTATATAAATTTCAACTTAATATAAAAACAAAGGCAAAGCTACAGCAGTGAGTTTATTGTTGCTAAGCAAATAAGCAAGTAATCAAGTAAATATGTTAGTATTATTAAAATCTATTAAAGCTGAGCAGTGTCGTTGTGGTTGCCACACATGCTTCCTCTTGGCAACAAATCTGGTAACTGAAGGTAGCAAGCAAGACCTAAAACAGCATAAATTAAGATCTGTACTGGTTGACATCCTCTGTTAATTTTTGAACTTTGCCTTAGCAAAGTTAGATTCTTTATCTGTGACATTTGATAAAGTAGTTAATTTGAATCACCAGCCTCTTCTTACCCAATAAAAACAGATTCTCAAGATCACACTTTTTATTTTCCTTCAAAACTATTTAGGTTTGTCACAGTTCGCAATCAGGCTAGTGGTCAAATTATGTTAGATTTTCCTAGCAGAACTGTTGATATAAGCCATACTTGTTGCAAAAGTGTAAAAACAAAATCAAATGACACATTGTAACAAACAAAGAAAGGAAAGCTTTCCTCCCTCTGTAGAAATGTCAACTTTCTCTTGCTTACTTTGATTCAAAGTTACCCACTGATTGGGATCGTGTTTAATCAGTGTACAATGTCTAGTGAGCAATTTTATTTTTACTAATAACAACTACGGATTGGATGCTGATTACTAGCAATTCAGCAATGATCCCAATGAAATAAAAAGGAGTTAAGTGCAACATCCTTAACATGTGCTGGTTTCCCTGTCTCCCAGTTTATGGAAGAAGTACACAGATGTTCAGCCTGGATAAAAAACAGAATGCTGGCAGAGAAGGGACGGAGGACTCCCTCCTTTCTAAAACAACCACTAGGCGCATATGTTCTTTCAATTCACCTGCCTGGTGCCTCTGGGCTAACGCTATCCAGCCGATGCTTAAACAAAAGGTTACTGCCAACCCTCAATGCTTTCCAACCACAACCCCAAGTTGCTGGATATTTGGATCAATTCCTTTTGAGACTAACCTAGAGGAAACTGAAAGCCTTACCTGCAAATTTGAAAGTTGTGTGAAAGCCTTTTCACAGCCAGGGTGAGCACATTTATAGGGTCGATCTCCAGTATGAATCCTATTACCAAAAGGATAGAGAGAAAAGATCAGCAGAAGAAAAGTCAGCATAGAAACCCACTCCCAGATGTTCTGAAGATGCCCTCCAGCTGAGCTAGGCAAGCAAGAGATGCACCGCCCTTCACCAACTTATTTCCTTGTTTCTTTGATCAAGCCGCATGCCACCTCCTTCCCAGTCCAGCTCAGCTAGCTAAGCTCAGAAGGAAAGCCCCCAAGAGCATGCAGAAACAAAAAGGAGAGGGACAAGCAGCTCACAGGCACGAGGCAAACTCTCCGTTACTTCAGCCACCTGTGGCAGTGCCAGGGCAAAGGACTGGAGAACAAGATCTCAGTCCAAACTGAAGTTGCTTCTTTTAATTCTGCCCTCCACCATGCCAAAGAATGTGCTTGCTCACGCACATTTGCAATGCCTGCCAAAATAACTAAGGAAATCATACATTTATCCTCTAAAGTATCAAGGAGCATTGCCATACATTCCACTTGTACAGTGCCACTTCTTTATTCCCTGTAGCTTCATGCCCCTCTAGTCCATGCCTGATTCAGTCTCTCTCTCTCTCTGGGACCCCCTGGGGGGGGAAGTGAAAAAGGGCCACATCTTCCCCGGGCCAATACTCCCTGCCCTGGCATGGTCAGTGTCTCCTCTGCAGCCCCCACTCTTTCCTCTCTGGCAGGCCACATCTTTCCAATTGACAGGACTGGCTTCATCCCCCACCCTCTCCCTGCATGCTTGCCGTGTGTGCTCCAAAATAGTGCATGCTGACGGCACGGGGGGCCAGGCTGGGCCCCCAGCCTCCTTGGCCCTTACCGTGTGTGCTGCTGTAGGTGGGAGAGCTGGCGGAACGCCTTCTGGCAGTAACGGCACGTGTAGGGTTTGACCCCCGAATGGATGCGGAGGTGCTGGGCCAGGTAGGACGTGTTGGCGAAGCTCTTGGAGCAGTGAGGGCACTTGTGTGGCTTGACAACCGCCGTGTGGAGCTTGGAGTGGATCCTGCCGAAGAGGAGGAGCAGGGGCAGCAGTTGGACATGACCACCAGCAAGCTAGCAATGACAACATGAGGAATGGTACCATGCTGTCTCTCGCTACAGTGGAGGAAAACCAAGTGGGATACTTGCCTTGAACTCCACAAAAGGGAGTGCAAGACCAGGAGGCCAGAGAGAGGAGTCGGGAGTTGTGGGAGTATGTGTATGAGAAATCCTGGGCTGGGGAAGCAAGGGGGCGGAGCTGCTCAGCAAGTGTTTTTGTGATGTGAAGTGGGGAGGCCGTCAGTCCTGCACCTACAGATTCAGTCTCCCAGACATTGTAAGAACTCCTGTCTCTGACGACCCAATGGCTTCTCCATTTTCTCACAGACTGTTCTGTGGCAAAGGACCAGATAGCATACATTAAGAGGCCCCTCTGCTCTTTGCACAAAGTAAGCATGGACCAACTGGCAGGAAACGGCTGAGATGCTCTGAGCAGTCTCCCCATGGGCACTTGCCTCATGCTACGATGTTGGCAGCATGCATCATGGATGTCTCCCCAGTCTCATCGGATCTTACCGTGTGTGCTGTTGTAGATGTGAGAGTTGGCGGAAGGCTTTCTGGCAGTAGCTGCAGGTGTAGGGCTTAGCCCCTGAATGGATGCGTATATGTTGGGCCAGGTAGGAGCTGTTCGCAAAACTCTTGGAGCAGTGAGGGCACTTGTGTGGCTTTGCCTCGGTGTGGGACTTGGAGTGGATCTGCATTTCTGACTTGGAGTAAAAGGTCAGGGAACACATCCGGCACCTGAGACCAGGTTGAGGGGAAAAGAGACAACGTCACTCAAGGGCAGGCCAATATCGATGTCCCTAGGATCATCTACAACTGACCAGAAAGATCCTATCACTTGAAAGAAGAGCTGCCCACATCCAGTCCTGACCAATTCTGTTAAGAGGTAAAGGAATAAAACTGATTTGGATTCGGCTCTTTCACGAAGGCCTTCCTTAGTTTAGACTGCCTGGGAATATGAACAGTACTATGGTAACTCAGCACATCTGGAGAATATCAAGCAGAGAGTAGTTGATCTTCCTTTAAACTAAAGAAACTACGACAAGTACCAGGGAAGACATAGCCAGTTAAAAGTATTTTTGTGCTAAATTCTTAATCACTATGGAATCTGAAATTTAAAGATTCTTTCTCAATTTGATGTTGAGAAAGATGTTTTGAATTACAATTTGTTAATCCCCAGCCAGCACACTAACCTGCAGAAGTTGTAAGTGCTCCGACATTGGAGGTTTTTAAGAACAGACTGGATAACCATTTGTCTGGAATGGTATAGGGACTCTTGCTTGAGCAGGGGGTTGGACTAGATGAACTCCAAGGTCCCTTCCAACTCTGTTATTTTGTTATTCTGACTGAATTCATGTCATATTGATATTAAATTACTAGATGAAAAATGGCTATTATATTGATTTTAATTAGGCTTTTAAACCTTTCTATTATGTTCAATTCTTTTCAGTCATTATAGTATATACAAGGTGTTTCTAAGACCAGATACTGAAAAAGAGCCCAAATGGTAAGATGGTTAAAACTCATGAAACCATGCACAGGATCACAGAATCATAAATCATAAAGACTTTGGAGCAGGAGTCTTTCTACCATCCTGGACAAACGACTGTCCAATCTTTTCTTGAAAACCTCCAGCGAGATAGAACACCCACAACTCCAGGAGGAAAGCTGTTCCATTGGTTAATTGTTCTCACTGTCAGGAAATTTCTGTTTTAGGTAGGATCTCTCTAACATGCTTCTACCCATTGCTTCTTGCCCTACCCTCAGGTCCTAATAAATATATAATAAATAATAAAAATATGATCCTTATATTTTTAACCAAAATACCATGAAAAATGTGCAACTCATGGATAAGCCATCCTTCAAAATTTTTGTATGTTTTAATTTTCATAATTAGCTTATCTGATGGTGCCACATTTTCATGGTATTTTTAAAAATCTAAGGGATGCCTTATCTGTCAGTATATATTTATTTGTTTATTATGTTTATTTATATATGGATACTTTATTATGGATATAAGCTCATTTGCAGATAAATTGAACACAGTTTGGGGGGGTTTATTTTTGAACCAAAAAATACATCGCTTATGTGCAAATATATATGGTAATAGTAACAGAATATTATACAATGCAACAACTTAAAACTTTCTGATAAGCCTCAGCTTCTGCAGCAGTGGAACGATCTTTCACAAATGCATTCCAAGTTTCTTTCTAGCATATATAAAATAAGAACATATTCCCAACAAAGCAAATATCCTCAACAAAGAGGTGCAACTTCACTGAATACCCTGATCTCTAAACTAAAGATTGTACAGTAGAATGTCTCCACTAATCAGTTGTGCTCTTGTTAATCTCATCTTGCTATGGTGCTCCAGCATCTAGTACGAATATTCTGAACAAAAAACATTAAAAGTCATAATTACACAACTTAAGAAGACCCAATTGCAGGGCAATGTCTTGATTCCTCTACTAAAAATGGAGTAATGATAAATACAATCCCTTGCATTCCATAAGCCAAGGGGGAAAAATCCTCTCACATGTCCAAGAAACAGGTGCCTGAAATCTAGGAGAGACTCCTGTGTCAACTTTAGTACAGATTTATGTTGAGATAAGTAGTTACCTGCTTAGAGCTTTAAAGATAGTAACTATCTTGAATTTAGCGGAAAACACAATTGGCAACCAGAACAGACATTTCAACCCAGGCAAATGCACATTATCATGTATCCAGCGGGTGCTACCTTTTGCTCTGCCTGAAGCACTACATAAAACATGCTGTAGTAGTATAATCACGATGTAACAAAGCTATGGGTAATCACTGGCAGATCCGACTGGATTAAGAACAGACATATCTGGCATACTTTTGGTTATGAAAACATACTAGCTGTCATTTCCACTTCCTCAAAGATGGCAGGGAGCCAAGGAACCCTCCTTGACTGAGCAGCCATTCTTTCAGGAGTAAATTTTACTTTACATAGGCTAAATATCAGCCTAGATTTGCTGAAGGTTCATCAGCATACTTGAAGGCACCTCGTTCCAAAGTTATGGATAGCTTCCCACAGCAGTTCTATATAAATTAATAAGTAGCAAAAATTAATATAATAGAACTGTGTCTAACACTATAGACCAAGAAGTCCAACTCAAAGCCTATTAGCATACACATCCATAAAAGGCAAGGCTAAAATGTGGACGTGTGTGTGTGTGTGTGTGTGTGTGATATCAGGGACTTTTTAAGATAAAAATGGATGCCTAAACCTTGGAGATAAAAACATCAAATTCACTCTTTAAATACCCAAAATTCATCCCACAAATTACCTACACCAAGCCTCACTGTGGCTGATTTGTCTACATAAAACAGGCTTTGGGTCTTATTTTCAAGACATTTTGTCCACATGTTCTTTTCAGCTACATAATCTAAAAGGAATCTAATATAACAGGGACCACTGATTTCAAATGATTTTACCATGTCTAATATGAAAACAAGAGTCCAGGTTTAACCAGTTGAGTAGTTAAATCTAATTTATTTAAAAAAATATGGTCTCAATAGAAGGAAATTGACACTAATAACCCCAGAGAACCTAGACATGTAATATATGGTTGGAACCAGAAATTGTCCCTTCATCTTCTCCATCAAATACAAAGCTTGTATAGAAAACAGCAATATACTAGAAAATATGAGAGGTGGCAAACAGGAGCTGCCAGCATTATAACTAAGACACCTGGAATTGTTTCCTGTGTGGACTATTTCAAGAGTTTCAATGAATTCCCAGTCAATGACTTAACCTCAATTGAGTCATTCTTTGGGTTCATTAATTATTACTCCTGAAAAATCTATAGGAATTGTGTGATCATATTGAATGTTAGCTTTGACAGCTACAGTCTTGCACATCATACTGCAATCTAAACAAGTAAAGCCCAAACTGCTGAGCTTGTTGCCACTGGCTCCTTGTTGTTTACGTCAGGGGTCTCCAACCTTCTCAACTTTAAGACTTGTGGACTTCAACTCCCAGAGTTCCTCAGCCAGCAAAGCTGGCTGAGGAACTCTGGGAGTTGAAGTCCACAAGTCTTAAAGTTGCCAAGGTTGGAGACCCCTGGTTTATTCCACTCTCTTTGGATCTGATGCATCCTTCTGAATGGCATAGAAGTGTTGCGGCCAATGAAGGGAGCAAAAAGAAATTCACACTTGACAACTATATTGGTTATTTAAAAAACTGCCAGCATATTATATAAATGCTGAGGTTCTGAGATACTCATTGATATTAAACAGAAAATAAGATTTTTGCAATCAAAGTTTAGTACAGAAGGTGTAGTTAAAGAAAAATGTGAGGAGATCTTCAAGGTTTTTTTTTTATTGGCAAAGACTTTACCTAATATGAAAATATTTTGAAAAAGAACTATTTTACTCATACTCTAGAGAAAATTTATTCCTGTCCCTTAGTCGGAGCAAAAATACTATTATCGTACACATGAAAACTATCAAAACACTTACATATAGTTTTTAAAATACATAGCCTTATTGGGAGTCTAGTCATCCTATTCCCCTGTAGGATTGTAACACTTCATATTTGTCCTTTTTGGGGTACTGCATGACTACATTTTCTCATAAATGCTTTTCTTTGACCAATAACCATTTTCTTGGGTTTCTCCTTTGCAGATTATGAGCCTTTTATGACACTTCTAAATCTGCTCTTCCACATAGGCTATGGTACTTTCAAGACATTTTTCTCCTTTTTATCCATATTTTGGGATACTATTTAATATTATATTCCTTAAATATTTTTTCACAAAATTACATTAACATATAAATTTGAAATTTGAAAGAACAAAGCTGTAACAAGATCCAACCATATGAGTTAAAGAACATTCAAATTTCTTACCCTGCGCTACTATAAAAAACATCCAATGTCCATCCCTTTTAAAATAGACTTTAAGGAGTACAAAATACATGAAGTAATATTTTCTGATGAACTAGTTTCATGTTTTAAATTTATATGATGTATATGTCACATTTTTAAAGCCTGGACTCATTGATTTTTTAAAACTGGATATTCCAATTCTTCCCCTCACAGATCAAATATATAGTAAATGCTAACTTTTATTTTTCTTTTAATGTGCTGTAAAACTGAATTATTGGTTTCAAGCACAGTATTTTTTAAAAGTGCAATAACTGCAGCCATCTCAGATAGCTAATGCATCTGGGCTATACTTTTTATTTAATATATGTTTCAGTTGTATGTACAAGCAGTCCTTGACTTACGACCACAATCGGGACCGGAACCTCCATTGCTAAGTGAGGTGTTGTTAAGCGAGTCGCGCTCAATTTTATGACTTGTTTTGCCATGGTTGTGAAACAAATCACTGCAGATGTTAATTTAATCATCCGGTCATTAAGCAACTCCAGCTTCCCCCTTGACTTTGTTTGTCGGACGTTGGCTGGGAGGTTGCAAATTGTGACCACAGGAGGCTGCAACCATTTAGCTATGTAAAGTATTATTCCCCTTTTAGCCCAAATATTCCAACAGAACTTCATTCCTGCTATTTTCAGATTTGACTTATACCACATTGTCAGCTTTTCACGTTATTCAGAGTCAAACTGCTTACCTGTTATTAAGCAAATATGACTAGCAGCTTTCAAACTAAGAAAGATAAATCTTGGTTTAATATGCCTAGATCTTAACATCTGCCATGATTTGAAAAGCATTCCATATTTGCTTTCTAAATGACCCCAGAGAAGAAAATACCAATCCTAATATCCCCCATTCCCGAAAAATACAGACATTAAGCCAAATGATATTGTTAAAACTGTGGAAGGCTCCTGTAATTTCTTGATGGCCTCTCATCCAATTACTAGCCAAATCCATCCCTGCTTAGCTCCTTCAATATTAATATGAATATCAATATTCATTAGATGCTGCCATCTGACATGAGATAAAATTCATATACACGGTATCTCCAGTATTCCGCTAGATGGTGAAAAAAATATACACCAACTTATAAACGCGCAAATCAAGAAATGAATTTTCCATATGATCACCAACATATAGAATATGTTTGTATATTCCACACACACAATTATATACACTTTGTATATAATTCTACCGTGTTTCCCCGAAAATAAGACAGGGGCTTATATTTTTTTGACCCCCCAAATATGGCCTCGGCCTTATTATCGGGGGGGGCTTATTATTTTGGGGGTGCAGTAGGCGGCGAGCGTGGGACTGCATGTCCCATCGCCGCTGCCTCGCCTCCCCTCCCTGCCGCCACCGCCTCGCGGAGCAGGACTCAGCAAGGGTTGTTGTGCCGTTGCATGCACGAACTGCAGGACTGCCGCAAACTTCATCATACTGGCACAGCTGGGGTCCTTCTGCCGTTGGTGCATGCAAGGGCACAACAGGCCTTGCAGAGTCCTGCTCCACGAGGCAGCGGCGGTGGCGGGACGAGTCTCACAGAGACTCATTTCTGGCAGGTGGAACATGTTGGGCCGCGAGATGCACGTCCTACCTGGGACTTGTAGCTCCGTCGCGTTCCTTGGCGTTGTGTCCACTGACGCTCCCCCGCCTCCGGCACTCGAGGGAAGCGGGAGGGAGAAGAAACTCCCGCGGGCTGCCTGAGGAGGGGAGCCAGGA
>QLTV01000867.1:5561146-5579346 GCA_003457575.1 Thermophis baileyi | reverse complement strand
CTCTGCCTCTGCCAGCGTTGTGACGCGCTCCTGCCTGAGATGGGGCGGCGAGGCAGCCATCAAGGCTCCCCTTTTCTTCCTCGGAGGCAGGAGCGCGTTTGAAAACGCTGGCAGAGGCAGAGCCCAGAGGAGCCGAGCAGTCTCGTGGGGTATGCGTGCCCTCGACTCTCACTTGCTCTCGCTCTCCCGGCCAAAAAAGTGCCCGCAGCAAAAAGAGCGCCTCCCGGCATGCCCCCCCCTTTCCCCCGGAAAGTAATGGGGGGGCTTATTTTCGGGGGGTGGCTTATTTCAACGCATGTCCCGAAAAGCCCTGTTGGGCTTATTATCGGGACATGTCTTATTTTCGGGGAAACACGGTATATACAGAGTGTATTTCTGATGAACAAGGATGGTACAAGTACAAATGTTGCTTTAAAAGCAATTGTAAGAGAATCAGGGCAAGGCAAATTAATATATTTAGAAACAACCAGTATCACTAGTGCAAGATTCCAACACTGACAAATAAATAAGCTTCCTCCAAAAAGACATTATTTTCAAATATTAATTGTGCTACTTGCTAAAAATAGGATTTTTGGTTTGTGGAACTATAGTGCATCTTCCCAAGCCCAATCCGCTCAGCAATATCCATAGTACAAAGCTCAGTCCTCAAATTTTATCTTGGAGATATATTCTTCAGAAGAATATTATTGCATTCATATAAGCAATCCAACTATGCTATTACATTAAAATACTTTATCAATCCCAAAACAAGGACAGCATGATCATCCAGTCTACTACAGTTCTGTCAGGCAGAATTAGACATCATAATATGACCATAGCCCTTGATAATTTTCATTAGCTCCTCAAGAGTTTAATGTATGCACTAGCAATTAGAGATGTAAAATTTCCGGAAATTTTGAAGCTTGGAAAAAACCCCGGTTTTTTTTTTTGGGGGGGGGGGGGGGAAGGGAAATTTTGGAAAAAACGGAAAAACAATAGCAGCACCTTCTAAAGGAAGAAATGCATATTGTTCTTGCAGTGGAGGGTTCAGTTTGTTACCTAGGACTTGCTTGTCCTCACTCAGTGCACAGAAATTAGAATAATCTGATATCATACATTTTTTTTAGAAATGATTTGTAAAATATTTGAACACCCTGTCTTAAAATATTTTATTCATCATGTTAAAATAAAATATTCCACAATGTTTTTTTTTCTTTTTTCAATTTTTCCAATTTTTTGGAAAAAAACAAAAAAGCCTTCAGGAAAAAAACAGAAAAAACCCGTTTTTTTCCCGAATTTTTCCAGTTTTTTTCCGGGCCTTCACATCTCTACTAGCAATACCAGAACAAGACATAAGTAGGGTAGTTTTTTTGGTACTTTAGGTGGAAAAGAGTGGATAAATCATGAAATAAACTTTGACTGCTATACAAAGTTTACCACTGCCAGAAAGAGTAAAACTGTAACTCACACAATGGAGACATGAGGGACAGACTAAATTCACATAGGTAGTTCTGGCATGCAGTTGCATGTACCAACCATTACGTTAATTTAGAGATCAACTTACAGAATCAACTACATTGTAAAAGCCAGCCAGTGAAAAGTTATTGTTCAGTATAACCTGCTAGGTTCTATTGCATACTTCCCTCTTACCTAAATCACAAGTAAACCAGAAGCGCAATGAACTAGAATGCCACATCATGGAAGAAGACAGTTCCCCTGTAATTCAAATGAAATACTACTTGTTCATATGCACTCTTGTGAAATCTGCCCAGAGCGTTTTGAGTTGGGTAGGCTATAAAAACTGTCAAATAAATAAAATGCAGGATTTCTAATCCCCATAATCTCACCTGTATGTCTTGCCATCTTTGTGCTGGTCTTCTTCATCTTCATTGGGTAACACAAAAGGATCACTCATGTCCGGCAGGCCCGTTTCCTGCAGCCGCTTCTTTTTTCTTCCCCTGGGAGCTTTAGGGGTGATACTGCCAGCAGCACTCACTGCCCCACCCTCTGCAAGGACACCCTTCTTAGAAAGGTCAGGTATTACTTGGAGCGCTGCCTGGGAACCAGGAGGAAGAGCTGAGACAATCATGGGCGCAGAAATGGGAAAGGTTTGCACAGAAGATGCTGTGGTCACCAGGGATCCAGAGGGAGAAGTTATTACCAGACCAGGTCCTGTGTGAGAGAAAACAGAAGGATTGTTTCAAACCCTACAAGTCCTAATCCACCTGTCAGCGTGTCAAAGAAAGGAAACCATACTAATATAATTATGTATAATTGCTACTGGGCTAGGCCTGCAGGGCTCAAGTTTAAATGTTCATGCACGAGCTTCATCCTAACACCCTAGGCCTACCTCTCTGAGTTGCTGCAAGGGGGGAAAAAGATATGAATGCAAGCTTCAATAAAACCACACACCCGATTCTACTTTCTAGACTAGATCAGCTATTAACTAGATCAGGCCTGTCAAACTGGCTGGATATGGCCCGTGCAGGCCACGCCCACCCTGGCTCTGCAAAGGCAAAACACATCCCAATACGTCATGATACGGCCTGAAATGCGATTGGGTTTCACACCCCTGATCTAGATGGTACATAGTACAAATATAAATATAAAATAAATATTTTATGATACAGCAATATTTAGGTCACACTACACATTTAATCAGAATGCCCCTTTTCCAATGTCTAAGCAAAGCTTAACTATATTCTTTTATCAAGAACAACCTAAAACGTTGAGTTAGCAACTGGACCATCCAAATTACCTCACCTGTTGTCATGAGCCCAGTAGACTGCACTGGTACCACTGTGATGTTCTGTGTTACTGACGTCTGGCTGGTTGGGGTAAGGTGTTCTGGCTTGGTGTCAGAATTCATAGAAATGTTGGTGGGAAGGGACACAGAAGTGGGGACAGTCAGTAAAGTAGGATAGTGAGGAGGAGCCAGACCACAGCTCTTTTCTGAGGGCAACAACTGCTCTTTCATTTTGTTAATGAACATACTGTTGTCAATCTAAAGAGAAAATGGAAGAGTTTTAGAATAGTCACGGGCCAAACTTCATAAAAAGCAATTTACATTTCAGATATTCCTTACCTGTCCCGAGACTGTGGGCACTCCTGGCCAGAAATATGGGGAGGAGTTGAAGTGAGATTCTTCCATTCTAGCTGGGAGACATAAAGATACAAGGCTGGTTGTCAAACGATGTAATATCTATATGGTACTGAGAACCATCTTGATTCCTCCACAATACCAGTTCTGATCCTGAGACTTTGTTAGTTCATTGTAAACAAACTAGAATTTACTAGCATGTTCTGATGTTCCAAACATTAAAATAGCTCTCAAATTTTCTAAGCATTATCGAAAGGAAATCATGCTTCGTATAGTTACAATTTTCATGAAAAGACATGGTAGGAATATATAAATATTCCAATTTCTCACTATCTTTCAAAAATATTGGTAAGATGGCAAGCAAAACATAGCAGCAAGATGTTTGGAATCACTAAAAATGATTGACCCTCCATTTTAACACAAAGAATTGGCAAAGGACCCTTCATCTCAATGTTGTAAACCTACTAATGATTACTAAATACTGGGTGTTTGCAGAAACTGATCTTGTTTAGTTCTCTGGCATACAATGAGGGACACAAATTATTTGCTGAAAACTGGGGTGAAATCCAACACTGTGCATTCCCAGGTGATTTTTCAATCCTTTAGGAAACATTTTACAAATTATGTAGGAGAGCTGGAATTGTCTTTCTAATTCTGTTGAGGAAGTTGCACTACTGGATTTCATACCCAATCAGCCACAAATAACCATATCCTAATTCTGGACACTCTCTGCTGAACAAAGTGTTAAAAACACTCTCTCCAGTTGTGGCAAAAGGATGCTGTCCTGGTTCAAATTCCTGTATTTCTGCACTCACCTGCCAACAGAATTCCATACATAGCTTCTAAAATTATGAGTGATGTAATGTAGTCCCTATTCTTTCACTTTGAAAAATCTCAGAATGCTATATTTTTAATCCATCGTTAAAAAAAACTCTCAGTGCTACATGTTGTTAAATAATCTTTGATCTAAAAACTTGATAGTAGAAAAGCAAGATCCATGGCTTGAAAACTCTTGATCATATAGCTTTTACAAAGTTTATATAGCATGACACAGACATACCAGGAACATGCCACTTAAATTACTTATTCAAATTTCAGTAGCCTCCAACTTCTGATAGAGCTCACAATGGATTTAGTTTCTGTTGTGCTGAAGGATAACTAAGGAGCAATTAAAAAACAAATATTCTTGGTTTCATTGAAATGGCCAAAATTTAATAAACATGTTTCAGGTTGAACTTTGAAATATTCACGGCATGTATGTATGTTATCTAACACTTATATTAGCAGATCACAGCTAGTTAGCAACCCATTCCCTACACTCTCAAGCATCCCAAAGGAAAACTGTGCTGTTCTTTAAAGGCAGTTTTCAGCCTAAAAATGCTAAAGTTGCAGATGAAACATACCAAAAGCCTGCTATAATTGAACAATGCAAAAATGAACAATCCTTGAATTCTACAATTGCAGTGCTAGACTATTTCTTTCCTGGAACTCTGCATTCCATCTCCATCTTTCTCCCAATCTCATCTTGTGGGCCTGCACCTGTTTTGGAGAAAACTAGACTTCAAAGAGAAATGTCAAACAAGATCATTGAAGCATCCCAAGCACAGGCCTACAAGTCTACCGCATTCCGAAATCGAGTATAATTAAATGTGTGCGTGCGTACATGGCGGGAGAAGCTAAAGAAACCATCTCCAGAAAACATAGCTGAGGAAATTAGATCTAGATCAAGCCATGGGTTTACAAAGCCCAACCCCCACGCTCCAGGGAAGCCCAGAAGCCACCAATCCTCCCTTTTTCTTTGGCAACAACATTCAGAGGAGTGCAGGCTTTGAACCCCAGGGATCTGTATAAACTAAAATTGTCAACAGCCAATGATAGGCTTTGTCTGCAAAAAGGATGCACGCTACGAAGACCAACTTTCCTCTAGTCGGGACCAATTTCCCTCCCGCTTTAGAGGCGCCAGAAATCGAAGACACCAGCGAGGCACCCCACCCCCACCCCCCAGGACCCCTCGCCCATATTCGCACCCCCGGCTCCCTTCGCGCCCTTTCGCTGGCACTGACCCCGCCCGCGGCCCCTCGCTCTCCGACCCGCCCGGGCTGAAGCGGGGAATAGCGGTCGAGATGACGCGGAGTCCAGCGGCGCACGGGCCACCAGTTGAGATGGGGCAGCCCCGGAACCTCCGCCACCCGCCGCCGCCGCCGTCGTTCCCCCGGAGAGCCAGGCGGACAGCAGGCAGCCCTTTTCTTCCGCTTCCGGATGATTTAACCCCGGAAGTCCTCCTTGTCGAGGAAAGCCACTCATATTCTCCCGCCCGCTGCCCATTCATCTGCCCCTCCCGGCCCCCCGGAGACAGCCCCCCAGCTCTGGCCCAAGTGGCGGCAACGGCAACCTCCTCCTCACCGGAAAAGGGAGCAAAAAATCACTTCCGAGTTGAGGAGGCGGCGCTTGAGTTAACACTTCCGGGGCATGGCCGCGGAGGGCTGAATCGCTTCAAGGCTTGCCGGAAGCGACGTGGTTCCGGGCCGCATTTGAGGAAGAGCGGGCATCTCCCTTTCCTGCGTTGAATGTTTGGTCTAAATATAAAATCGGATCGACTTATGGAGGCGAGGTCCACCTGCCAAAGATCCGTAAGTACGGTCTGATTCCTGCACCCTGCGGATCTTGCGGAAAGGGACTTCAGAGTGCCGTACAGCTTCGTCAAGGCCGTAGGAGGGAGAAGGCCGGCATAGACACCGGAGAGAAAGGCTAAAAATCAACAAGCGTTGGCGGAGCTCCTGGCAATCCGAAGTCTCATTTAGAGGGCGATCGTGTATACTGTTTACTCCTCCGACTAGTACGGATGAAGAATACGGACGACCGGTTAGTAGCTGAAATGCAAACACCTGAGCCAACCCGGAAGGTTGATCCCAACATCCTGGATGAAGCATTGAAGATGTGTCTGCTAAAAACCTTAGTGCCAGGAAGAAATCAACCTTCCCCTCCACCTCCCAAAGGCAAGGTGAGAAAAAGGAAGGCCATTGTGGAGGAGTTTGACTCGCATCCCCCCTCCAAAACTTTCCGAACTACCCAGGACTCTCAGAAGAAGACCCTAGACCTGTTTGACCCAGAGCAAAGCAAAAAGACAGGCAAGCTTGTCCTCAGGCAGACACCAAAGGTAATAGGGAACTACCTGCGGGGTTGGCAGATGAAGATCATCCCCTCAGCATAGACCCAAGAGCTTTCTTGCAGGATGTGCACCCCCAGATCTGCCAGAAGCTCATAAAAGAAATTCGGGCTTGGAGAGGAGTCAAATTCCAGCTGGTGCTAAAGGTTAATCTCTGGAAAGGCACTTGCACAGAGGCTACGCTTCGTCACAAACAGGAAGTTGTCATGCAGAACAGTGAGATCGACATGACACTAGACAAGGCATTCACCACCATTCAGGAGGCGCTTGAGAATTGGACCCAGAGAGGCTCCGGTTGGGTGGTTGAAAGAGTGCAGGCTCTCTGGCTGAATATTGCCCGGTATCAACCCTTCCGGGGTAGCTCCTACATTCCACTACCATCTGTGGTGGGAAAGAAAAAGGCGGTAATAAACGTGAAAAACAAAGATGATCACTGTCTGAGGTGGGCACTCCGCTCAGCCCTGTTCCCTGCAAAAGATCACGTGGATAGACCCTCTAAGTACCCCACTCAGGATAGCCTTGATTTCAAAGGGATCCAAGCCCCCACACCCATCTCCGATATCCAGAGGGTAGAAAAACAGAACAATCTAGCCATCAATGTCTTTGGCTGGGACAAGGGCGTCGTCATCCACCGGCTCAGCTGTCAGCCAGGAGACATAGCAATAGCAATAGCACTTAGACTTATATACCGCTTCACAGTGCTTTACAGCCCTCTCTAAGCGGTTCACAGAGTCAGCATATTGCCCCCAACAATCTGGGTCCTCATTTTACCCACCTCGGAAGGATGGAAGGCTGAGTCAACCTGGAGCCGGTGAGATTTGAACCGCCAAACTGCAGCTAGCAGTCAGCTGAAGTAGCCTGCAGTGCTGCACTCTAACCACTGCGCCACCTCGGCTCGACATACCCAGGATCAACCTCTTGCTGATCGAGAAGGCTGGTAAGTTCCACTACACCTGGGTGAAAAATCTCAGCAGATTCCTGTCTCATCAAACTAAGCATCGAGAGTGCAAATATTTCTGTGAGCGCTGCCTCCACTGCTACACCAGGGAAGACCTGCTGGAAGCCCACAAGCCTCATTGCCGTGGGATTGGGCAGACGGCAGTGATAGAGGTGATGCCAAAAGAAGGTAAAAACAAGCTTTTGTTCCAGAACCACCACAAGCAGCTCCCATTGCCATATGTCATATACGCTGACACTGAGGCCCTTATCACAAAGATCAAGGGCTCCAAGCCCGACACTACAAAGAGTAACATTCAGAAAACACAACAGCAGGAGGCCTGTGGCTATGGTTATATAGTTGTGCGCTGTGATGGTCAGACACAGCCACCAGTTATAATCAGAGGGCCAAATGCAGCAAAGGATTTTCTAAACTCTCTCCTAGAAGAAGTAAACAAAATCAAGTCGTTGCTGGCCAAACCCCTCCCCATATGGATGACCCAAGACAACCAGCAGGCCCACAAGACAGCCACTATCTGCCATGTGTGTCAGAAGCCACTTGATGGAAAGACTGTCCGTGACCATTGCCACATCACAGGGCAATACCGAGGTGCTGCCCACAATAAATGTAACCTTAAGCTGAGGAAGCCCTCATTCATTCCAGTTGAGGGACTATGACTCCCACCTCCTGATGCAGGCTATCTCAAAGGTAAAGAAGCATAAAATCACCTGCATTCCGAACAACACAGAGAAATACATCTCCTTCTCTCTAGGGCCACTCTGGTTCATTGACAGTACCCAGTTTCTCCTGGCCTCCCTTGACAAACTTGTTTCAGCTAACCAGTCTGAAGGCTTTCAAATTATGGCTCAGTTTGAGCCCAGCAGAGAAAGACGAGAACTTCTGCTGCGTAAGGGTGTCTACCCATACGAGTACATGGACTCTTGGGAACGGTTCACTGAGTCGCAGCTCCCACCAAAGGAAGCATTCTACAGCAAGCTCACAGATGAACACGTATCGGAGGCAGACTACATCCATGCCCAAAAGGTCTGGGATGCCTTTGGGTGCCAAACACTAGGGGACTACCATGACCTCTACTTGCGTACAGACGTACTCCTCCTAGCAGACATCTTCGAGACCTTCCGGAAGACTTGCATGCAGCAATATGGTCTAGACCCTGCCCACTATTATTCAAGCCCAGGCCTTTCTTGGGATGCACTGCTAAAAAAGACTGGTGTGGAGCTAGAGCTGCTCACAGACCATGACCAGCACCAATTCATTGAGAAAGGGAAACGGGGTGGTATTTCCATGGTCTCAAAGCGCCATGCAAGAGCCAACATCCCACTGGTAGAGGGCTATGACTGTTCTAAGCCGAATATTTACATCATGTAGCTTGATGCAAATAACCTATATGGATGGGCCATGAGCCAGCCTCTTCCTACAGGTGGCTTCAAGTGGGAAAAGGATTTGCAGAGTTTGGAGAAAACCATAGCGAACCATCCAGCAGACAGCCCAGAGGGTTACATCCTTGAGGTGGACCTGGAATACCCTGTAGAGCTCCATGACATGCACAACGCCTACCCACTGGCCCCGGAGCGCATGGTGATTCAGAGAAAGTGGATGTCAGAGTACCAGCACAGCCTCATTGGCAAAGGCGTGGCATCTACCGAGGTTGAAAAACTGGTCCCCAACCTTCGCAAGAAGGAACGCTATGTGCTACATTACCGCAACCTCCAGCTTTACCTGTCCCTTGGCATGCGCCTGAAGAAGATTCACCGGGCCTTGAAATTCAAGCAGAGCCCTTGGATGGAGCCCTACATTAGGATGAACACAGACCTCCGCAAAAAAGCGAGCAGTGACTTTGAGAAAGACCTGTACAAGCTAATGAACAACAGCGTGTTTGGGAAGACAATTGAGAACCTCCGCAAGCGAGTCAATGTCAAACCAGTACGCGCAAACGAGGAAGAGAAACTGCGGCGTCTGATAGCCAGCCCGGCATTTGCACAGGCAAACATATTTGATAAGGACTTGGTAGCCATCCTGATTCACAAGAAACGCCTAGTCCTCAACCGGCCTATGTATGTGGGTGTGAGCATCCTTGACCTCTCAAAATATTTCATGTACGACTTCTACTATAACAAGATGAAGGCTTAATATGGGGAGCACTGCCAACTCCTTTACACAGATACCGATTCCCTTCTTCTTGAGATCCAGACAGAGGATGTATATAAGGACATGAGCACACAGGCAGTCCTCTATGACACATCCAACTACCCAAAAGATCACTTCCTCCACAGCATAACAAACGAGAAGCTCTTAGGGAAGATGAAGGATGAGTGTGCTGGAGTGCCCATCGCTGAGTATGTTGGCCTGCGCCCCAAGATGTATTCGATCCTGGAGGCTGGTGGCCCAGGAGCCAAGAATATCAAAAAGGCCCAGGGTGTGAAAAAGAGCGTCGTGAAAAAGCACATCCATCATGAACACTATAAAGAAGCCCTCTTCAACAAGAGGACCTTCCACCATCATATGTATGTGTTGCGGTCTGAGCATCACCGCATCTATGGACAGCACTTGAACAAGGTAACGCTGTCCCCCTACAACAGCAAGCGCTGGATTGCAGAAAATGGGGTGGACACCCTAGCCTATGGCTACAAGGATGCCATAGGCCTGCAGCAGCTGGCTAGGAGTGAATGATGCTATTTAGTAACATGTGATGCCAGCTGGGTATCAGGAGGCACCACGAAGAACTCTTCCCAGACAGCTGGTATGAGTTTCTCATTGTGGAATGTAGAATATTAAACCAAAATCCATGTAGCTTAAAATATTCCACTCTTGACTCATTTATCAACATTCCTCCAGAAAGCTGAAGTCTGTCTTGTTTTTTTTTTTTTTTCCCTTAAGGGGGAGGGAGCATTAATGAACAAGATTTTTGGCTTACTCCTGTCTCATGAATTTCTTTTTTACTCAGTCATTTTTGATGTTGCACTTATGATTGATGATTTTAACTAAGACAAGAAAGGCTTGTATACATCTGAATGACTTCATGGACAATTTTTTTTACATTGTTCTTGTGATTTTAACCAGATGGCCATTCTTGGGAAAAGTCAGTATTATTCCAAATTGTTTCCATTTCAGCATTAAGTGTCTGACTGGATTTGTGGAACCCCAGAGCTTTAGAAATTGTTTTATAAACTTTTACAAACCGATAGGCATATGTGACATTTTACAGAAGTCTTCGGCAATTTCTTTGGAGAAGGGACATTTTACTATCTTTGGCGGACATGTAAAAAAGCTAAAAAGTTTTGGATTCAAATACTTAATTCAGAAGATCTTACAGATTAATATACAATTGCAACCAGCGGGTTTTCTTCTGGGATTGATGGACAAACATTTGTAAACAATTGTTTTTATATATCATAAGTATGAGATTAATATATACATATAGTTGGAAAGATTCAGTATTACCTACAAAGAAGGATTGGCTAGTGAAGATGATGGAACCTATATATAGAGACTAAATTGACTCCCTGGATTGGAGAAAAGACAATATTTATATTAATGATTCGAAACTCCTTATAAACTTTTTTGTGTGAAATAGAAAAAAATGAAGATATAATTTATGATTTTGATGATTAGGAAAATATAGATGAAAATAAAGTTTTTTAAACCATTACAGTAAGAAGTAATTTTATATTTGCACTTATAACTGCTGTAAAGAAAACCAGAAACTACTTTTTTCTATTTCTTTTCATTCTTTTTGTACTTTTGGCTCTTTGTTGTATTTCTTTTCTCTACTTTATATTATTGTTACTTTTTATCTCTTTCTTAAAAATATTTAATAAAAATATTACACACACACACAGGCACACGTTCCTTGATTTAGGAACCACATGACCAGACCCATTTTTGTGATCTTTTCTTTGGCAGTTAAATGAATGCTGCAATTGTTAAGTTAATGTTACGGTTGTTAAGTGAACCCATTGTTTGCTATGGGCTGCATTTTTTTTTTTGGCCAAAAACTGGAAGTAACCGCTGATTTCTGGCAAAAATGTAGTAAATTGCAGTCACATAACTCTGGAGTGCTGCAAATGACTGTAAATGCAGACTGGTTGTTGAGCACCCAAAGTGCAGTCATGTGACTGCAGTGGGGATGAAGTTGGAACTCCAAAATCGAGTTTTAAGTCCCTTTTGGAAAGCTGCATAGTTAATTCAAATGCTCACTGCTCCTGGGATCTTTTGAAGCCATTCTTCAGTTTAGTAGTCACAGCCCTGATAGCTTCTACACCCACTGGGACTGCTTTGGTCTTTACTTTCCACATCCTGAGTCTCTAGCTCAGGGGTCCTCAAACTTGGCAACTTTAAGACTTGTGGACTTCAACTCCCAGAATTCTCCAGCCAGCTATGCTGGCTAGAGAATTCTGGGAGTTGAAGTCCACAAGTCTTAAAGTTGCCAAGTTTGAAGACCTCTGCTCTAGCTCATATTCTATGCCCGGGGTCCCCAACCCCTGAGCCGTGGCCACTGGTGGGCCGTGGCCTATTTACAACAGCCACACAAGCAGGTGCACGCAATTTGACTCACACAAGTGGTGGGCTGGTGCGCATGCACTCACAGCTCAACTTGTGTGAGTGGCGGGCTGGCGCGCGCACACATGTATGCGCAGCTCAAATTAGTCGACCGTGTGCATGTGTATGCATGCTGGCCTGCTGCTCTCGCAAGTAGAGCGTCTGTGTGTGTATGCCGTCCCACCGCTCGTACGGCCCGGTTCCCCTCCCCCTCCCCCTTGCTGGACCACCAAGCCACAAAGGTTGGGGACTGCTGTTCTATGCAGAAGTTCCTGTGCGCAAATCTAGCTATTTCAATGTTGCTCAGTGTATGCTGTTCCTGCCTGTATTTTACACCCTGCCACTATGTGTTGGACTGTCTCTCAGGTTTCTGGACTTAAGTCTTCATTTTGGGTTCCATCTAATATGATAGACCCCCTGCTTCTATGAATCTGGTGCTTAGTGTCTTTATATGCTGCAATGATCAGTACTTCAGGGCTGTCTTTTAATCCAGCCCTTTCCAACCTCTGGTAGGATTTCCCAATGTCTGCCACTTCAGCTGTCTGTTGATGATACATCCCATGCAGAATCTTATCTTGCCATGTCACTTCCTGTTAGTTATTTCTCTCATGTCTGCTGCTGCCTCAGACATTGATGTCTGAGGCAGCAGCAGACATGAGAGAAACAACTAACAGATTTCATTTTTGGGTGCTTCTGGATACTGGGTTTTATCGAGGACAGTGGCTCTGGTGCTCACCAGACCCTGTCCACCTTTCCAGGTAGTGTACAGTTTCTCTCTACATTGTAAGGAACTTCCAGGTCCTCATATTGGCAGCTTCCATACTATGCTTTGTCCAGCTCTCTATACTGGCAGGTGTCTGATGACTGGAAGAGCATGTTGAAAGTTTAGATCTTTTTCTCATTGAACTGGCTCTTCAGGGCCTGTCTTATCCTTCAGTGGTACTTGGATGTTGCTGTCTTCCTTGCCTCCTCATGGTTCCCATGTGCTGTGGGTTACCAAGGTTCTTGTAACTGGTCTCTTTATCTGTTGTGTGGCTTGCTGGTATTTCCACCCCATTAGTTTTAACTATTTTTCCTCTCTCGATTACCATCTATTCATATTTCTCCAATCTAAATGACATCCTAATGTCCTCACTGTAGATCTTGTGGGTGATCCATCGCAGGAGGTTTTCAAGAAAAGATGACAACCATTTGAGATAGTGAGAGGACTCCTGCGCTGGGCAGGGAGTTGGACTAGAAGACCTCCAAGATCCCTTCCAGTCCTATGATTCTATTATCTGTGTCAGGTGGATCAGTGAGTCAATGTCTTCTTCATTCTTAGCATACATCTTGATGTCACTTATGTAGAGAAGGTGGCTGATGGTTGTTCCATTCTTCTATCCATATCCCGTCCTTATGGTTATCTGACAGAGGGGGTCAAACCTATGCAGAACAGTAGTGGATACAGTGCATCAACAGTACATGCCACACTTGATGGCCACTTGTTTAAGCTATCTTGAGTTGGACTGTAGAATTGTGTTCTACAGTCCCATTAAGTTTTTGAGGAAGTTCCTTATTGTCCTGTTAACTTCGTATAGTGCCAGGCATGTGTGCAGCATTGAGGTGTAGGTTTTCCTTTAGTCAATCCAAGTCGTGTTCAGATTGTTCTGTCTAGATTAGGGGTCTCTAAACTTGGCAACTTCAAGACTTGTGGACTTCGACTCCCAAAATTCCTCAGCCAGCCATGTCTAGACTTGAGTTGTGGGTGACTGTTCTGTCTATGAACAGCTGGTGTTTTGAGCCTCTGGTGTTGTTCCCATGCCTGATGCCTGATAGGACGTTCCATGATGTGAGGAGACAGGTTATTGACTAGTTGTTGGATGGTGCTTTCCCTTGCAGGAATATTTCGTGAGCAACACTGTCCTTTCTGTTAGTGAGTCTAGGTGCTGCTTGCTAGTCATCTGTGCTGCTAGGCGTTCATGCACTGCTGTTAGTTTTATTTAACCAGTAGGTATGGGTCTTGACCAGGCCAGGTGCTATCTAGCTCTTAGTGCTCTTGTCCCACTGTTGGATGTTTGCTACTGTGATGGTGACTGGTTCCTGTTCTGGGAGATTGTTGTGGTCTGCAACCATTTTGCGTTAGTGTTATGTGTTTTTTCTTTCTCCCAAATTATCAGATCCACCAGCTTTGGCTTGGTGCCTTGCTGGCGTTCTGCCATCAATTGGGGAAGGAAGGGGAGAACAAACAGGCAATAAAGCTGTATACATTTATGATGGGAAATTGGGATGGAGGAATTGACAATTGAGAAAAAAATAGAGCATTTTGGAATCCAGTTCTTCAAGGCCTTTTCCCCTGAGAGTGGAATTTCATCAACCCAAACACCTCAGCATTTCCCAAAACATCTCAGCGGTGCCAGATTGGCTACACATGGACAGACTATGGGGGGAAGGGCCAGGGCAGTGATGGCTAACCTTTTTCTCATCGTGTGCCAAAAGTGCGTGCGCACATGTGCGACCATGCACGTGTGCTGGCACCCATAATGCAATGCGCCCCCCCTGCACATGCACGCACGACCCCCATGCTCCCCCTGCCCCACGCGCATGCGTATGTGGCCCCCCACACTCCCCCTGCGCATGCGCATGCAACTCCCCGCCCCACATTTTGGGCCTAGTAGACCTCCCTGCAGCCTTCTGGGACCAAAAACGGGCCTTGGGGGGAGGCGTGCCGCACCACGTGACCCCAGGACACTGCGACCGTCATAAATATGAGTCAGTTGCCAAGCGTCTGAATTTTGATCATGTGACCATGGGGATACTGCAACGGCCGTGTGAAAAATGGTCATAAGCAGTGGTGGGATTCAAACTGGTTCTCTGCCCTAATGACCAGCTGGGTGGGCGTGGCCATGGTGGGCGTGGCCATGGGGTGTGACAGGCAGCACTCGGCCTCCTACACCTCCCTGGGAGCAAAAATGGGCCACGGGGGCGTGCCGCACCTCCCCACGCCCCATTTTGGGCCTAGTAGGCCTCCCTGCAGCCTCCTGGAACCAAAAACGGGCTGGGGGGGGGCGCCACACCCCCTGCACTCCTTTGTGCATGCATGCGCCCCCCACGCATGCGCATCTCCCGTATGCGCCCCCCGCATCCCAAAAATCAGCTGGCTGACGGGAGGTGCGCGCATGCGCGCTGGAGCTGAGCTGGGCGACGGCTTGCGTGCCCACAGAGAGGGCTCTGCATGCCAGCTGTGGCACATGTGCCATAGGTTCGCCATCACGGGGCTAGGGGAAACCAGGGGTTTAGTTCTGTATTGGCACATGGGAATTTTAGATTCCACTTGACTTTACTGCAATCAGCATCTCTTAGTAAAAGTGCCTTTTCACTTCAACCAAATGGAGTCTAGAGTTTTACTTCCCTAAGGGATCAGACTGGGGCAGATTCTTCCAGTACTGTTCAATTTCTGCTGTTGGTGCTTCTGCTGTTACTGTGTTGTTGCACAATAGTGGTCCTGAACTATATTAGGAATCCTTATATTCATTTCTAAATTAAAGGAGAGAGGCCAGTTGCTCAGTAAGTACTAACATTTTGGCTCTTGATTAGTGCAATAAACAATAACAATAGAAATTACCCATTGCAGCCACTAGATGGTGACATTTATACAATGATAAAATCCTTAAATACTGTAACTATCAAAGGCCTGTCCGAAAAAGTAATGAGAAGGTGCTTGCTCTACTCCAGTGGCAGTTTATTTCATAACAGGCCATGCTAATAAAAAAAGCAGATTTGTTGATCCTTAACTAAGTGTGTATTAAAGTACAGGATAAATTGTGGAAATAAGCAGTACTACTACTACTACTACCGGTACTACCACCTTGAGCCTAAGCCATGTTAGATTTTCAACATTATACTGAGTATTTTAATTGTATTTGGAGGTATTTGGAGTAACCAATGGATCTGCTTCAGCACAGAAACTATGAAGGATCTTGAAAAGGTTAAACACCCCCCCACACACACACACGCTGCAGAACAGTTTTATGGACTAATTTCAATTTCTGTTCCACCTTAAACTATTCTGCATGCAATCATCACTTGTGTTTATGACCCTCACATGAAGAATGATAATTCCCTAATTCTATATGCTGGAATCAGTAAAAATGCTGTTTTCTCCAGATACAGTTTTAGTTTCTTCTCCCAAAAGCAACCCTTTAGTGTTCAGAGATTGAGCTTGAAAAATCCAACCAGGAGTATTTTGGATATTCAGACATATCCAGTCCTTACTGGATATATCTGGATATTCCATATTTTATTGGAATACAACTTATTTTATAGTCTTGATCAGCAAATAATATTTTCTAATGATCATGATGGGAAAAGATCTTTTTAATGACTGTACAGTAAATACTCAAGTCTAATTAATGAAGAACATCACATATAGTTCATCTGTATGCAGAGATATATGGTAATGCAGCAGGATGATTAAAATGATGTGCTATGGACCAGACAGATATCAAAGCATGACTGATGGATAAAATTACCAAGAATCAGGATATGAACTTCCAGGGTCAAGAATGGCCCAAGAACAGCTAGATCCCTTTCTACGTTGTCTTCTAAAATAGGATAGAATGGGACTGTTATTGATTTGGTCATTTGGCCGTATCAAAAGTACAAAACTGATACAAGTATACAAATAAGCGCAGAGAAAACAGCAGGAAAATTGTTTTTTAAACTCTAGCAATATTTCATGACAAGATTGATGATAGTTGGTCAGAGTCCAACAATAATAAGAGATGAGTACACAGAGGAGCTCTGTGTGTAAGCTGAGAGAACTGTGGGAAGTGTGTACGGACTAGGGTGTACTCTACTTTGGGCAGATTGATCATCTGAATCCTAGAAAAGCCAAGAATGTGTAAAGCTGTACATGTGGTGCATAAGAGTTTTGCTCTTTTATAGTTAGTTATTTCATTTGCAGCTTTCTGCCTGTTACTTCTATTGCTGCTGTTTCTATTTTGGGAATCAAGGTTCTACAACTATCTGATTACTCAGTTATGGTGGCACGGAGTGGACCACTGGGAGGCTTTCACCCATTAGGTTAGGGATAGATCATCATGGGTCCTCCTGGATTCGTTATTAATTGAAGAAGGTCTGTTATGGTGTTAGCCAGGTGTGTTTTAAATATCTTAAGATCATAGTTAATATACAGATATCTTGTTCTGGTGTCCTATTGATATTCCATTTAGATTCTACTGTATTATGCTCTGTAGGTGGGTGAGTTTTTTGGAAGCAGAAATGTTAGTTCATGCAGATAGTCAGGCTATTGTGACTTCATAGTTATTGTAGATGACCAATTCCAGAAGATGCTACACACATTATTGTTGTGTCACAGCAGTTGTACTTGCAAGAGTCTTTGGGTAGTATTCAATAGTTTAAAACTATAACAAATAGAGAAATAGTGCATTAGCTGCTCTGATTTTCCCTGTGGTTTCAATCTAGTTTAAAGTGATGGTTTTAATTTTAAAATTTAAAATAGTTTGAGGCCAAATTATTTGAGAGATATGTTGACCAATATGACCCCTCCTGCCTTCTGAGATTATTGAAACTTTACTGCTCTTCTTTGAAAAACAGCTTGATAGGTGGACCCAGAGCCGAGGTGGCGCAGTGGTTAGAGTGCAGCACTGCAAGCTACTTCAGCTGACTGCTAGCTGCAGTTCGGCGGTTCAAATCTCACCGGCTCAAGGTTGACTCAGCCTTCCATCCTTCCGAGGTGGGTAAAATGAGGACCCAGATTGTTGGGGGCAATATGCTCTGTGAACCGCTTAGAGAGGGCTGTAAAGCACTATGAAGCGGTATATAAGTCTAAGTGCTATTGCTATTGCTAAATGAGAAGGCTTTTAATTTTCCCCATATTTTTAATTAAATATTTTGAAGGAGATGAATAATCAAGAAAAAGAAACAGAAAAAAAGGATAAAAGAATAACAGAGAAATGAATAAATGGATACTTTACATTTACATAACTCATTAAAACAGTTCCATATATTCTTCCATTTATTCTTGATAGCTCTCTCCCAAGGGTTTTATTGAGTTGTTAGTAAAATGTTTTTAGTTTTAGTTTTTGTTTAATCTTAATGGTAATTTTTTGCTGGCTTTAATTTTATTGGTGATTCTTAATAATGTTTCTGATACTGATATTTTATTGTTATAAATTGCTTTGAGTGGGATTTTTTTGTACAGATAGCCTGTACATACTGTAAATAGAGAAATAAGTTGGAAATTCTGTTACATCCAGAATGCTTGATAAAGGGCAAGGAGACAGAAGCTGTAAACACAGTTCGACATATGGATCTGGGAAAGATAAGTCTTGAATTTCAGTACCATGGACAGTTGTTTGCAGCAGGGTGGGAAAAAAAGTTAAGTTTCAGAATCATGGAACAAAATTCCATCATCATCTTTCTTTGATCATAATAAAAAAAAGACATTCTCGAATCTT
>QLTV01000867.1:5481996-5549712 GCA_003457575.1 Thermophis baileyi | reverse complement strand
AAGACGAAGAAGAAGAAGAAGAAGAAGAAGAAGAAGAAGAAGAAGAAGAAGAAGAAGAAGAAGAAGAAGAAAGCAATTCTTTTAGACTTCAGCATAGTTGCTAATAGACTGTGTTATCCAAAATAAATTAATATCCATGGATTTTTGTGAGAGCTCCATCTTTGAAAAGGAAGAGGGGAAAGAAATGTAAAAAAAAAAAACCTTAGTTAAAGGAAAACTCTTAGATTAAAGGAAAAATCATTGCACTTTTTCAATGAAGCTGACTGCTCTTTTGAGATACCCTACTTTACATGGCAGGAGCTGCAGGGTTTGTTCTAGCACTGGTCTCTGTTTTGGGCCAAGACGGTTTTTGATTCAGGTGATACAAATTACTTCCCTGCCCAACCCAATCCTGCTACTCTCCCTTTTGGCACTCTTCTAACCTCAAATATGGGATGTGGTCTTGCAGTCAAAGTATGATATTAATAGAATAACAGAGTTGGAAGGGACCTTGGAGCTCTTCTAGTCCAACTGCCTGCTCAAGCAGGAGATCCTATACCATTTCAAACAAATGACTGACCAATCTCTTCTTAAAAGCCTCCAGTGATGGAGCACCCACAACTTCTGAAGGGAAGCCATTCCACTAGTTAATTGTTCTCACTGTCAGAAAATTTCTTCTTAGTTCTAGGTTGCTTCTCTCCTTGATTAGTTTTTATCCATTGCTTCTTATCCTGCCTTCAGTGCTTTAGAGAATAGGTTGACCCCCTCTTCTTTGTGGCAGCCCCTTAGATATTGAAACACTGCTATCATGTCAGCCCTATTCTTTCTTTTTATTAGACTAGATATATCCAATTCCTGTAACTGTTCTTCACTTTTTAGAATCTCAACATCTTTTTTATATTGTGGTGACCAAAACTAGATGCAATATTCCAAGTGTGGTCTTACTAATGCAGTAAAAAAAACCCGGTACTAATACTTCACATGACCTTGATTCTATCCCTCTGTTAAGGCAGCCTAGGATTGCATTGGCTTTTTTGGCAACTGCACCATACTGCTGGCTCATATTTAAGTGGTTGTCTGCTAGGACTCCTAGATCCCTCTCACTGCTATTGAGTCAGGTAATTTATACCTGTTCATTTGGATTTTCTTGCCTAAGTGTAAAGCCTTACTTTTCTCTCCATTGAGTTTCATTTTGTTAGATAGGGCCTAGTGTTCAAGTCTGTTGAGATCCTTTTGGATCTTGAGCCTCTTCTGGAAATTTTATGAGTTTCCCTTCTATCCCCTCATCTAAATTGTTTATGAAGATGTTGAAAAGTACTGGGCCTAAGACAAGACCTTGGGGGTCCCCACTATATACTTCCCTCTATGTAGATGCAGTTCTAAGTACTACATGTTGAGTGCAGTTGGTCAGCCAATTATTAATCCATCTTGTGATGATCCTGTCTAACCCACATTTTTCTATCTTATCAAGTAATAGGTTGTGGTCTACTTTATCAAATTAATTCAGCAAGAACAAGGGGGAATAAAATGCATTCTAAAACAGAAAAATCTTCACAATTTCTTATTCTATTTCTCCTTACTGCTTACCCTTTCCTGCTTGCAATTGGCCTAGCTAGCCTCAGTTCTGCTAATATGTATAGATCCACTCAGCATTTTCCTCCATCTCAGTAAGTGTGGGTGAATTTGCTTGTCACTTCTTTGTAAAGTATACATTCAACCACCCACTCCTAGCTTGGTGCACAGCCACCCATATTGATGGTGAGAGCAAAGAGAGAGGTTTAGTCAGAATATACCCCTGTGTGGTGCTCTGTCCTGAATATGTTCTGTTTGAATAAAACCTTTCATTGTAATGTCTTCCTTAAGTGAGGATAACCTCATTTCTGAAAAGGTTTGAGAATTCTGGCACTTCCTATATTCATTTTGGGAAAGAACTCCTCATTGCAGCTGAAAGGAGTTAATTAATCCATCCTCCACTTCAAACTCCCCGGAGAACCAAGGTCTAATATGTGTCCACTTTTAATGCTGCACTCTCATTTCCCATTATTGATTGCCTGCTTGACATAGTGAAGGTGTTAAAGCAGAAGGTGGGCGAGTGGAGTTCTAGTTTTTCCCCTTGGAAAACTAGAACTCTAGCAGCAGCTGCACCCTTGACACAAAAGAAAGCTACAGGAGGGCCTTAAATAGAAAGGGTGGAGAATCTGAGCTAACAAGCTTTCGGCTCCCTGCCTTCTTCTTCCTTTTCTTCTAGTTATTTCTGTCTCCCCTTCCTCCTCCCTGCCTGCTGCAGCCTGAAATTACAATGTTACGAAATGTTTTTATGATGGGAGATGTTACATTTACAGGCAAAGCGGCAATTATAGAAGCAAGGATGAAAATTCAGTTCTAACCAGGAGGTTGAAATGAAGGAAAGCAGTGCGATGGTGGATTTGTGTGCTATTAAAGATATTGTTGAGTAGGACATATGGAGTCCAAATGATCAGCAAGGTCTTTTGTAGCTTCCCAACTCTTCTTCTTCTTCTTCTTCACCACCAGCTTTGTGGAAGTAATCTGCCTTGTATTAATTGGCAAGAAGAAAATGCCATTTAGATTTCTCATCTCAGATGCCAAAATGACTTGGGCCAAACCTGTTGATATTTTTGACAGTACCCAATGCATGCCAGGCAGCATATGCACCATCTCATCATAGACACCAAAGAGAAGCATCTTTACAAAGAGGCTCCAGCTTTCATCGAATCTTTTGCTCAACGCTGCCAAAGTATCCCTTTCAATATGCAGTATACCAATCTTCCCTTAATGGTATGGGCTAGAACCATGATGGCAAATCTATGGCATGCATGCCACAGGTGACACGCGGAGCCATATCTGAGGGCACGCGAGGCGTTGCCCTATGTCAGCTCCAGTGCGCATGCGTGCATTGGCCAGCTGATTTTCGGCCTTGGAGAAGGCCGTTTTCGCCCTCCGGAGGCTTCAGGAGGCTTCCCTGAAGCCTCTGGAGTGCAAAAAACGGCCCAATGGGCAAACCGGAAGTCCATTTTTCCAAATTCCAGTTTGCCCGGTGGGCCATTTTTCGCACTCCAGAGGCTTCAGGGAAGCCTGAGGGTGAAAAACAGCCCAACAGGGGGGCGCATGCGTGGGGATGCACGCATGCGCAGTGTGATGCACATGGGGGGATTGTGTGCTGGCATGTGTGCTAGTGCACGCACGCACTCCCATTTTTGGCACACAAGAAGAAAAAGGTTCGCCATCACTGGGCTAGAATATGTCCTCTTTTCCAATATCTTGATAGCTTCATTTGAAAATTTCTGGAGACCTCTATCAGAAGACTATCTTCTATTAGATCCTCTTAGGAATACTGACCACGCTGGGATATTAAGAAACATGAGTGTTATTTTGCCAAAACTCACTCTTAACCATGAAGAGAAGCTTCTTGGATGAGAAGCAAAATGTCTTCAAAGAAAAACCAGAAAGTCCAGTTGTCTCTTGAAAAAGCCCCTTTGGGACAACCATGGCCTGGATGACTGAGAATCTCCATAGACATTCACTCTTACCAAGCATTGCTCCTTTCTCTGGACGGGGGGGGGGGGGAATTATGCAATTCTCATAATTTCATTTATGAAGCCAGTGGCTGTATTTCTTGTGGACTGTGGAAGCTGCCTTCTAGACCAGCACTTTTCAACTGGGGGACCATATGGCTTCTTGGGGGCTTTAGGATGTTTTAAGGGAGCCACAGGTAAAAAAATATGTAACAAGGACCATGATATATGCTGCGTGGGCCCCAGAAAAGCAAAGTGTAACATGTTGCAAATACTGTCTTGTTGATCAGAAAACATACCAGTTACTGTTTTGTGTCCATATATGATAATGGGACATGGATGTGGAGGCATAGGAGAAAAACAAGGTTTGAAGGGGGCCACAAGTGAAAAAAGGTTGAGGAACACTGGTCTAGACTAGAGGTCTTCAAACTTGGCAACTTTAAGACTTGTGGACTTCAACTCCCAGAATTCTCCAGCCAGCTATGCTGGCTGGAGAATTCTGGGAGTTGAAGTCCACAAGTCTTAAAGTTGCCAAGTTTGGGGACCCCTGGGCTAGACTCTAGCACATCTGGATGAAGGCAATACGTCTATTTACAATAACTGGATAGCTCTGCCAATAAGAGTACCGTACACAAAAGTCATTTTCTTTACCATTTTGCAGTTTTATTTTAAAATTCTTGAAACTTAACATTCCACAGGTATTAAGAATTTCACCACAAGAAGAAAAGAATTCTACAAAAATATATCATACAGTGCACAAGGGGCAGAAGAGGGAGAAGAAAGACACAGTGATCCTGCACACATGCTAAAGGTTTCATATATATTCCACTTCCATGAGAGAAACTGCAAGTTTACTGTCACATGTTACAAATAAACACACACTTATTCTGCCACAAGTAGCCTCAAGTAGTGATGGGTTTCCATGGCACATACAGCAAAGGAGGCATTTGTTACATGTGACAGTGATGGAAACAGTGGCAGAAGAGAAATTGCTTGCCCATAGTTGCCCTTAATTTAGTAGCCACACTGATCTTCCTTTAACCATGCCTGCTAATAGTCCCCCATCCCCACCCTGTGCTTGGCCATCTCATAGTGTTTCAGGGAATAGACCATTTCACTAAAAAAAAAAAAAGAAAAAAAATTCACAATTATACTCTGATGCTGTATTTCTAGTGCCACGCTTGAGAGAAAATTGTGCCATTAAAAAATAATTAAAAACTTCTTAATGCTGATGGCAGAACTCATTCCTGACTGGAACCCATGCTGAATCTCATGCTGGTACCCCATGCTTGGCTGCCCACTTTTATTTTAGATGTTCACATCAGTTTCCCACATGGAAATGATGGCAACACAAGACATTTGTCACAACTGAGGTAGTGGGCAAGAGATGGGAGTGAAGGAATTTAAAGAAAAGAAAACTAGGAGGAAAGCAGATAAATGAACAGCAGTTTTCACCATATTCTACTACTCTTCCTCTGTTGTCATATTGCTTT
The DNA here is from genome assembly GCA_003457575.1 of Thermophis baileyi. Taxonomy (NCBI): domain Eukaryota; kingdom Metazoa; phylum Chordata; class Lepidosauria; order Squamata; family Dipsadidae; genus Thermophis; species Thermophis baileyi. The sequence continues at coordinate 5,544,707 of QLTV01000867.1, read as the reverse complement.
CTCCCCTTCCCTGAAATATTTACCTGCATATCTCTAAGCCTTTCCTCACTTGACTTTAGTTATAGCACAAATATGCTCTGCAACCCCCTTTTCAACATCTATTGGCTAGTGTGGGGACATGTTCCCCTCTGGTCATTGAACACTATATGTCCTTTATGTCCTTTATGTCATAGAACACTGAACAACAACCATCTAGGAGTGCTGATGGGGCTGCTGCATGGTGAAGTGGGGCAGAGGAAATCAGCTCCCTGCTGCTTCATTGCACAACTCTCCCCATGACTCTCGGCTATTGTTCTGGCTGCTTTTGAACCTGGGTTTAGTAGTCTTCTGGAATGACACTGAACCTGTGCATCAGCTGATATCAGGAAGCTTTTAAGTACACCCACAGAACCCAAGTGAGTTTTGATAGATGGCTAAACCCACTGGTCCAAATATCTGTTAAAATTCACTTCCTTGCCAGCCCCAATGTTAAAAGAGAGTGGATCAGTGGTGGTATTCAGCCGGTTCTATCCGGATCGGGTGAACTGGTAGCGCTGACTGTGGGTGGCCCCACCCACCTGCCCGGACGTAAGCATGTCACGTTTTTGACGCTGTGCGCATGCACAGAAGGCTTTGCGCACGCTCTGAGCGCGCGCGCTCACATTTGCGAACCAGTAGGGAAGGTAAGTGAATACCACCCCTAGAGTGGATGATAGATGTTTTCTTACCAGGTAACGACCTTTGGTGGACGTGGAGAGAAATAAACTAGAGGAATTCTCCAGTCCTTGTCCTTAACTTGCTCTGTACATTGTAAATAAGGACAGTTTCATTTGTAGATCTAAAGGCTGGCATTGTGCTTCTGGGAAGATAGGGATCACCAGTAGGGCAGCAAATGTTATGCCATTATAATTTTCTGTTGGCCCAAGGATAGCCCTTTAAATTGATACGAGGAAGAACCTGCAATCAATCTCTTCTCAATGGACAGTTTGTCATTGTTGGAATGACTGACTGATTATTTACCATGAGGGCGGTATAAGAGGAATTTAAAACTGCAGATGCAATTGGGACAGAGTCAGAATGAAACAAAACTTTATTGTTTTATCATTTGTGAAAATATTTATAGTGAAGAGCAGCACAGAAATCCATAAATGAGTAACTGGGATCCATGGGATCTTTAGCTTCTTCTCTTGGTTCAACTGACACATTGTTCAGAGGTGCGGATTTAGACCTAGTGTATATATAAATAAAAAAACAATTATTGGGGACTTCCAAGGGGGGAAAAATGGTGAACTGAAGATAGCCCTGCAAAAAGCAGAGTTGATGGCCACAGTGGAAGAAAGAGCTGGCGAGTAAATCAGCTCTTCATAATTCCTCTATGGATAAGGAGAGGAACTGAGATCACCCATCCAGTTGCCCTCTACAAGGAGACTGCAAGACACTGGTGCTAGTGGGTTTAGCACTCTGGGAGATGAGGAAATAGCCATCTTGCTCAAACCACAGTCAGTGCCTTTGAAGCACTAAGTTTGTATACTTCCTTTTCTAATCACTTTCAGACATTGCTTCTTAATTGGTTTTCAGCTGTTAGGATCTTTCGATCCACATGTTTTATAGCACAGGCTGAGTTTCCTTCAATACTTAGCAGAATAAATTTTAAATACAGTTTAAGGACCTTTTTTAATGGAATGAAAAGAAAAAGGTGATTCAAACTTTGGTTTTTGAAAGTTACAAACAGTCTGAGGGACCAGATAAATTTGAAATAAGGTTTTGGAATGAAATATAAAGAATCCTTCCTTTGGGAAAGTGCTTTTATTTTGAATTCTTTAAAAAAATTGGATAGACTTTAAAAATTGAGCACTAGAGGGAACAAGAAAGAAGTAAGGTTTACAATTGAAAATGAACCCCCAAACTCAACTTACTAATGCAAATGAAATGAAGCATTTTAACCCTGAACCTATTGAAGGATATTTTTGAACTATGGACACAGAAGTTAATTCTAAGAAGGTTTGTCTCTGTAGATAGTGTTTAGAAGATGATCCAGAACAGGAACAAGCGTTACTTGGCATCAGGGGTGGGTTCTAACTTACCTCGCTGCTGGTTCGCTTCCTCCCGTGCCTCGTTACACTGGACATACTAAAGAAACCACTTGATGCCTTAATAACTAAAAGAGATATATGAATAACAAATCAAAAGGGTCAACTGGATAATTTTCCTATACTGGATTTAGAAAAGAGGTTTGTTAAAGCTTTTTTGTGAGAAGGGACAAAGAAAAAATGAAAAGGAATCAAGTTCTAGGTCATTATTTGAAGGGACTAAAGATGAAGATTGCTGGAGGTGAGAAAAAGGAATATAAAGTCAGTTTATTTTATCAAGGTTAAAATAGATTTTTTGTTATTTCTGGCAATCCTTAATGGACTTTTGCTGACATCAGGACTGAAATTACAACATTTTATGCATTTGTTTATAGATAAGAGGTGGGTTATGGGAAGAAGAGCTCATGTGTTGTATTTTAAAAGAAGATGATAAGTTACTAAATTGTTTATACTTATTGGGATAAATTAAATTATTTAAAAAACACAATTATTGGCATGAAAACAAATAGGTAGGAAAAATATTACAGTGTCATAACTTTTTCTTGGAAAATAAAAACCCAGGTGGTTTTTGTTTCATGGGTTGTTTGGGTCTCAGTTCGTATTTGCCTGATGCTACCATTACGGCTCTCATGTCTGCAATATTGCCAACGAGAGAACTAGCACCCGACAAAGAAATCTGATTACATGTAGCAGGGATAGAAAGTACATTCATTGTGCCGTGTAACCGCCCCCATTGGGAAGCTCTGTGTAGTTATGCACTTACAATTAACAGCATTTAATCTATCACTGATGCAGAGGCCAACAAAAATAAATAATGACATAGAAGCCTCTAAGGGTTCCAATGCAGCGAAGTTAAATAAGCTTTTTATGGAGCTGTACATACCGTCACAGAGGCAGAACTGCCTACAATATGTATGCTTATGGCAGAATCATTCTCTCATGGCCAGATCCATTAGACCTCAGTCATAACCCATCATAGTAATAATTGTTGGCTTCTTTTCCCTCCTATTAGGTGGGGAAATCTCTTTAGCTGTCCATTCCAAGTACAAACTATGGAAGGAGAAGTCTCTTTCTGCTCCTCTGGTTTAGCTGGGTCAAGGCAAGGGCAGGAGGTACCATAATGAAGAGGAGATGAGACCGCCCAACCAGGGGCTTCAACCACCCATTTCCCCTGGAAAACCTTGGAGCAGCAGATCCAGGGTTTGTGCATAGCTTTGCCATGTGCCAAAACGAAGTATGGATCCAAACCAGGAATGTACGAATGCTGGCTGCTGCCCACAACATGGCTTCTCCTCAATCTCACCCACTTCAATTTTCAGTTTTGCCTTACCCTGCCTGCTTCCTTTGGTGGCATCTCTGCTTTGCCTACCCGACAGTTGCCAGTGTTACCTCCTCCTATTCCTGCTGGGAGAAATTATTTTAGAACAACTTGGCTAGGATCTTTGCAGCTGCTCAGTCTCTTTTCCCCATATAAATAACCCATTGAATGCTAACATGGATTGTGTTTACTGTCTTAAAAGTAACACTTGAGCTATTTTAAGCTATGAGTGGCTTGGAAGCTGGGGATACAATTCTTCTATCTCAGGTGACTGGAGAATCAGTGGAATTCCAATTATTACCCAGGAAAGTAAAGCAAAGAGCGAAAAAGGAATTTTGGAAAGAAAAAATATATAATTGTAAAACACGTTGGATTTTGAACCCGCTATGTTCAAACAGCTATACCAACTGTACGGTAGTACTGGTAAAAACGAGTCAAAAAGCCCTTAGAAACAAATACAGTATATAGTTATATATTGGCCAGGTTTTTTAAAGCTGGCTTAGAGTCAAGCAGGCATGACGACAGGACATGAACAGCTCAGATAGTAAGCACAGAAATACCCTTAATTACAATGAGGCGTGTAGAAGAAAAGTCTCTGCTGGATTACCCAAGGACTGAATCCTGGGCTAAAGATTTTTGCATTTTCCATTTCATTTGCTAAAACATCTTTAGTCAGACTTGCTGACATCACTCTGTTTTAACAGCATGAGGATTAATAGTTTTAAAAGTCAGAGAACACAATTTTGTTGAGGAAGAATCCTCATCTTCTGCAAACACATCTCAAGGCAGGAGAATAACAGACATAGAAAAGGTAAACATCTAAGTAGTGAAGCACCTAACCAATTTTTCATCTTCCAAGGTTTAGATCGGCACCATTTTTTTTTTTTTACTTCCAGTGATGGACAATCTTAATAATATTTCTGCATGCCTTTTTCTTGCTTTACTTCACATGCTACAGCACCATCCATTCCAACTTCTCTATAATTTTGATGGCAGTGGAGGGGTTAGATCTTATGCGTTGCCAAAATAAAAGCAGCTTTGTGTACACACATAAAAAATATGACAGTTATAAGCAAGCTGAAAAGAGCTCAGCTGATTGATTTTGGCGTATCAAATTCAGGCGAGCAGGGTACAGTTATGGTAGGGGTTAGGGTTATTTTTTGGTTAATAAGCATGCCTGGGTGGTCTGTAGTTTCCACTAGGAATCTAGGTAGTCAAGTTCTAACTCTGTGCTATTGATACAATTAATAAAATATAGAGCTTTATAGTTCTTAAATAACTAGGTGACGATCCCTTTGCCCCAAACAAGCAGAAGGGATTACTAACTTCATATTACTACATAAAAATAAACTATAAAGTTATTTCACTTGAATAAGAAATTTATGCTGGCATTATTATGGCAATTAATTCTTAATTTAAAAATAGTTGTAACTCCATACTGAAATAAATGGCACTTCAAAATAATTTTCTGTGTATCATATATCCTTAAGCAGATGAAAGAATGCAAACATTTTAATTGATATTAAGTATACTACAAAGAAAGGAGAGGGATCAAATACAAATAACAATGGCAAGTTTCCTTCATTTCTTCCTTAATTAAAATAAAATGACAACAGCCCCCCTCCCACCTTCCCATCCCTCATTTTCAATACTACAGGGTCCCTATACTCCTTTGATTACTTGGTGATTCTGAGAGTGGAATTCTAAATGCAACAATGTAATTTAGTTCTGAGTGAGTGTTTATAGGATAGAAGTGACTTGAGATATGAAATGTTATTTATGCATTTTTCTCCTGAACTTAAGAGGACTGGTTAAACCCCAAATACCTGGCTAGATCTCCAATTCAGGCTGGCTTCAAATCTCTGATTCCACTCAGATAAGTGTGGGCCACTCTTCTCTTTCTCACCTCACAGAAGAGTTGTGAGGCTAAAATTGACAGGGTGGCACCTACTCATTCAATGAGTTTCCTTGGGAAAGAGCAAGATATAAACATTACAAATGTTTGTACAGAGTATCTCATAACTATGCAATCTAGTATCTGGGAAGATGGGTATAAAGGAATCTGCCCCTTGTGGATTTATCACAGAAAAACGGCTTTACGTTGGAAGCTCGGATATAATTACCGGAGGAGCCTTTGATAAAGAAGTTGTGCTTGTCAGAAACTGAAGTAATAAAAAGAACACATAAGTGCTTCCTTGGGGCTTTGGAACAGATGCCCGTATTTCAAAAAAGCAGATTTTGGTTTTGTCCCGCTTATACAACACAATTCTGCAGATACTGTACAAAAACTATAAACATATACCTTTACTATTTGTTCTAAGCTAGAGAATCCACTGCAGAAAATATGAAACACCCAGGGATAATGATGTTGGCATTGCAAGGAAGTAGCTTTTTATTCTAAGAAGAGTCAGACTGCTCAGGTCGAGCTGGTCTGTGCTTTAAAACAAAAGCAGACCCCAGAAGGCTTAATGATGAGCCTAAGGTTAGGACTGAAATGTTTAGCAATGCAAATTTAAGGAGTTCCAGTGGCTACTTGTGTGGTTTATAATCTTTGGCTTGCCCATCTTCAAATCTCTACCTGAAACTCTATCTCTACTACTTCCCTACTTGGAAGGGCACAATACACACTATATACACCACCTAGCATGGTCAGCAGTGATAGCTCAATTTTGGAATCCCTTCCTAAAAGAAATGCATTTGGCACTGACTTTACAAGGCTTTCGGAGGCCACACTTATTGCAAACCAAAGTTTTCATTGGGGGCATCAGGACAGGTAAGTCTCATCCAATAATTGTAGTGGGGAACTCAGAACTAGAATGAAATGCTACGGAAGGGCAAATGAAGGGGGACATAAAAGAAATGTACCTCCTTGGCACCATAGCTATAGCAAGTAATGTGCTTAAAAATTCAAGAACAGACAGATGGTATGGGTTGCTTACATACTACAGTGCATTAGTGGTGCTAAGGAATTACCTTTCTGCAGTTGGCAGTAAATTTAATTAATCAGAGATTTTACATATACAAAAGGAACAACACTTGCTGCTATCAAGAAAATGTTATCATGTTTATGCACAAAAAGGTTCTGTTTAGTGAAAGTTCCTAGCAATATAAACAAACAATTTCCTCTTTTAATTCCTCAATAGCTAGTTTTCTGCCACAGAGGGAAGGGATATAATTCCACAATTTTTTTTAAGACCAAAAAAAAAAAAGCAACTAACAAACCCCTCCGATGCATTTTCGTTCTGCTGTCGAAACAAAGGCTGCATTGGGTTGGAGAGAAGCTATTCAGAGGGCCATTAATAGCTTTTCACTTATCTCCCATTCATTCTCATTATGAAGCAATCAAGCATACCGCACCTGCAGCCAGGAAATATTTGATGGGGAGGCACAAGACCCTATCAAAGCTTCAGTTATGGTTAGCCTGTCATCACTAGACAGCATAGTCTTGCAATTGTTTCATTGAAATAGCCATTGGCCTGTTTGTTTACGGCCATGTTCTCCGATTACCTCTGGGCAGAGGTTTTCGTTCTCTATCAGCTAACTATAAACAAGCAGTGGTTTTCAGAGGAAAGTGGGTGGCCTGTAAGTGGCACATTTGGATTAACCAGGTCCTAGGTTCAGTATGATACTTGAACACAATTTAAAACAGATGAACAAGGGATGGCAATTCTAGAGGAAAGGTTAATCTGAAAACCACTATAGGAAATTGAGTGTGGTATATATTTGTTACTGACTCTTTGTATCTAGTTCCCCTTCATCGTACTTTCGTTTCCTATATAGTATGTTGATTCCCATAACCCAATAAGATCTGCATCATCCCCCACCCCCACCCACCCCACCCCACTCCAAATGATTACTAAGAACTGCCCTTTTGGAAGACCCATCAGATCACATGAAGGGGAAGAGAACAAAAGTTGGGAAGGAAGGGAAGACACACAGCATCCTGCCTCTTGGTATCAAGCATGCTTACTAATAAATATCTGTATGCAACTGTCAAGATACAAGGGAGACATGTTGAAATTATTATGATACTAGTAGCTTTCATCCACTTGTTCCTCCCCCGGGCTTTGCTGGCATGACACTGCCCTAATCACCGTGCACCATGGGGCTTTTGAAAGCCCAGCCTGGCAGGTTGCACCTGAGCTCATCCTTGTTTCTGTCGGGTCCGCAGTGATGATGGAAGGACGTGACACAAAGGGATCCACAATAGCTCTTCTGTTACACCAGAAGTGGCATTGCAGGAGGATGGGACTAAAGAAAGGGCTGCCGCTTCTGTGGGACTCCCTCGAAGATTCAGCATTTGAGCTCATTACAAGGACATCAAACCTTATTCCTTCTAGTGCATTCAGTCACAAGTTCACCAGTGGAATCCTGGGGGAGATAGAAGTAGAAATGGAGTGGGAGAAAATTAGAGACATAAATAAAAAGTATTCCCAGTTCTTAGATGGTAAGAATAGAGTGTCTTTATCTGCTCTCTTGCAATGCTAGCATAGCCTGGATGAGATTATTCCTAAAGCCTTCTTAGTTCTGTATAAAAAGGGGTGGCATGTAAGTCATTACATTGTGCCAAAATGATAAATTTTAGGAAAGTTGACAGTATTTCCATCAACTACTACATTTAAATAAATTTACATTATCCAACATTCTGTTCATGCTTTCTCATTGCTGCATCCTATTGTCTCCCATTTGTTGGAGGAAGCCTCTATAGATAGGGATCTTCAGAAAGAAGAAGGATATAAAACTACCCATGGGACAAGGAGAGAGCCCCCTCATGGAGAGGGGGCACAGTCCTGTCTACTCATGTTATTCCCATCTATTCCCAAAGAACCCAGCACACCATACAGGATGGAGTGGCCTTCCCATTGATGACAATAGCAAGGAATGGAATATCCTGATTAGAGAAATGACTTCTGAGATACCAAGGGAGGGAAAAATCAAAACAAAACAGTGACATAGAAATGGGTGGTCAGACGATATCCTTTTATCAAAAATACTCGCTCATAATATGGATGTCTGCCTTTAACTCATGATTCTACAGGTAGTCCTTGACTTATGACCACAATTGACTCCAACATTTCCATTGCAAAGCAAGATAATTGCTAAGTGATTCCCCCCCCCCATTTTATGACCTTTCTTGCCACAGTTGTTAAGTGAATCTGGCTTCCCCATTGACTTTGCTTGTCAGAAGATCACAAAAGGTGATCACATGACCCTGGGACACTGCAACCATCATAAATACATGACATTTGTCAAGTGTCTGAATTTTGATCATGTGGCTATGCACGGATACTGCATAGTTGTGTGAAAAACAGTCACAAGTCACTTTTTTCAGTACTATTGTAACTTCAAATGGTCACTAAACAAATGGTTGTAACTCGAGGTCTACCTGTATTAATATTTGAATCTTGCTGATTAACTGTAATTTTTGTTGGATATCCAGCTGCTGTTATATATTTACTATATAGAACCAAGATCCCGATAGTTGTTGTCAAATGTATTACAGTATTAGTAGTATTCACCTTCAGTCACTTTTAGCCCGATATATATTAGAGGTCTAAGTAATTTTGTTTGCCACCTATTTGCATGGTGGCAGTTAATCTATGATTTGGCTTTGGGAACCCAACCCATGATACAGAAACCAAAGCATTCTGTTTATATACTATTATAAGGGGGGTGGGGGGTGGGAAATGCAGTCAAGTAATGTAATTCTTGCTACCTCTGTGGCCTTGCCTGGCATATTGGACTCTGCTTGTGATAGGAATAATGAAAAGTAGCAAGATTTCTGTTCCATTATTTGTAAAGGTCATAATTGTTTTTAAGGGTTGGGTTTTTTTTGTTACTCCTTCTAGTGAGGACCATTTTCAAAAGTAGTAACACAAGACTACTGCTTTTCCTATATCAACAATGGGACCTGCAACTTCCAGCACCCTTTATCGTTGCCAACTTGCGTAAGGCTACTGGGAACTATAGTTCATCAGTCTCCTGGGACATGGCCTATCCCAAGCCTATCGCAGTGAGGCATTATTTCAGGACCATTTGAAAAGGAGAGGAAAGAGAAGAAGAGGTCCACCATCCAGCATGTAGGTAGGCTCAGTTACAGTGGCAGTGAGGGCACTGTTGGAAGACCTGAAAGGCAAAATTAGGGGTAGAATCTCCATGAAGAAAATGTATATGGCTGCTAAGAGTCAGCAGCAACATCATCAATCAATTGCTTTTCAATTATTTTCCTTGAGGTTTCTGAAGTCTTTGTATCCCTATTTTTGGTTTATACCTACAGAACTTAAAGTTATACAAATACAAAAATAGAAAGTCAACCTTCCCTCTCCCCTAATTCTTGAAAGGATATTTGCTAATGTTTTATAACTAAAATGGAACCGGAACACAAGTGACAAAGCATAGTAAATACAGATTAAACAACTGAAGCTCTCTCAAGTCTACAATTTGTCCTCTCTAGGGCATAGTTTTTCAACCTCAGGGTTCTGTGAGACACTAGAGGGGGGGGAATCACTCAGGCACAGCCAATTATCCATCAGTAGACTGTTGCCTTTTGATCAAGGTTTCTAGCATTTCTTTTTCTAACTAACAGGTTCCACCGCCTAAAAGAGTTTGAAAAATCCTGCTGTAGGGATATTACTGCTAGTCTTTTTTTATACCTTCTGAGCACAAATACTGCTACCACAGAGATGTCTGTGTAAAATTTAAAAAAAATTTAATATCATGGAATGGAGGAGGAATTTTTACTACTGATCACTTTTCATACCACTTGAAAAAAGCCATTGCATAGATCAGGAGTGTCAAACTGGATTTCTTCGAGGACCAGATCAGCATTGTAGCTCTCCTCTGTGGGCCGGCGTGGAGGGGGGACGCGGAGGCCGGCATGGAGGGGGGACAGGCTCCTGCAGCACTTTGCCGGCCAAAACGGGGTGCAGAGGGGCTGCGTGTGGCCCCTCTGTGCCGTTTTGGCCAGCAAAATGCTTCAGGATGCCGTCCAGGCCGAAAACAGACCATGCGGGGACCGTGCGTGACCTCCCCCCATGCCCCATTTTGGCTGCCAGAGGCACCACGGGCCAGTCCTTTGCTATTTCCAGGCCGGGCCCACGGGCTGGATTTAAGCACCCCACGGGCCGGATATGGCCCACGGGCTTTGAGTTTGACACTCCTGGCATAGATGAATGTGTACTGAAAAGGAGAACTACGTATCTTCCAAGGAACAAAAGCTGGGTGGGTAGAGAAGAATAGATAAAAATGGTTATGTACTTTGAAAATATTGAATGAAATTATCATATTCCCCATGATAGTCTTTAGAACTGCGTTATAAAATTGACAACAATTTTACAAAGTCACTCTCCATTTAGAAACCGTCCCTTTTCCACTGGTTTCTTCCAAACATCGTGTCTGAGAAAACCTAGAGAGTATAAACATTAAGGGGAAACAAAACCAGCACCGAAATGTAGAATCTATTTTGATATGTTGCTCAAATAGAGGTTCATTAGCCCTGCACACTAAGTCAGCTGCTTACATACTTCTGGGATTGTTTGTTTTTTTTGCTCTGATTTTCACTTGTTTTCCCTCTCTTCTTCTGCCAAAAGCAACATCCAATTATTGTCCATGCTGTTTCTTACCTGTTGAGCTGGAAGGCACTGGACTTCCCTAGACCCTCCAGCTTCTCCAAGCCTTCCAGTACTTGTCCACTTTCCACCATGTCTGGCGTAGGAACCTGTGAATCGCTGTAGGGCCCCAGGATGCTGACCGTGGCAGGTGACAGGTCTGTTAAAGGCTGCTGGCTCTCCTGCTGCTGCAGTTCGCTTTGCTGACTAGAATGATGACGGCGCTTTTGATTCCGGTCCCAGCTAAGGTAGGTGGAGAAGAGGGTTACCATCAAGGCAGCATCCACAGATAACTTCCAAGGTGTCGTTCATTGCTTAGTTTTAGAAAGGCATTCCATTATCTTCCTTCCACATGTTATATCTTTTGCAAGGACATTATATTTTCCAGCGTTCTAAAAACTACTATTTTGATTGCTGGGAAAATAAAAAGGCCATTTGTATAGCTGACAGAGAACCTGTCCTCTTTTTGAATGCATCAATACTCAAACATCTCAAGAGTATTACAATACTGGCTGCTGTTTGTGGAAGTTTAATGGGCATCTATTGAACCGTCCCTATGAAATGCACACCATGGTGTGTGGGTCAAGCTCAACAGAAAATGGCTATACAGGTAGTCCTCGACTTACAACAGTTTGTTTAGTGACTGTTCAAAGTTACAATGGCACTGAAAAAAATGACTTATGACTGTTTTTCACACTTACGACAGTTGCAGGATCCCCATGGTCACATGATCAAAATTTAGACTCTTGGCAATTGACTCATATTTATGATTGTTGTAGTATCCCAAGGTCATGTGATCATCTTTTGTGACCTTCTGACAAGCAAAGTCAATGGGGATTCACTCAACAACCCTGTTACTAACTTAACTGCAGTGATTCACTTACTAACTGTTGCAAGAAAAGTCATAAAATGGGGCAAAACTCATTTAGCGTCTGCAATTTCGGGTGGTCATAAGTCGACGACTACCTGCATTCTAGGTTCCTTTTGTCCATGACCAGAATTTGGTATATAGCAATTAAAGGAGTTTGTCTGTTTCTTTACAACATATCTATCGTTTAATAATATTTGTCATTAAAGCTCAGGCATTTGAGAGAGCTTTACCTGGGTTTTATTTTTTAATTCTTGTTTTTGTTAATCTTGTTAGTTTTATTTATATATTTGATTGTTTTTTATTGAGCTGTACAGCACTTTACATATTTGGAACAGAAAAAACAAGTAATGAATTTCACCAACAGCAGCAATTTACAAGCGTAGCAATTTAGAACATGGAAACAGTGGTTCCTGCTTTTTTTTTAGGTATGATGGACAAACCAATTGAAAAAGAGTTTGCGACGCTATTTCTCTATATGTTGACTGCTGCGAGGATTGTATATGCTGAGCATTGGAAAGAAAAGGCGAGGCTGACTTTTGAAGAGTGAATTGACTGAATTAGCAGAGATGGCAAAATTAACTGCCTTGATTAGAGACAATAGATTAGACAACTTTGTCAGAGATTGGAAAGAGTTTGTGGATTTTCTACATGTTAAATACAATAACAGATGGTTAACAGAGAGATTTGAAGATTAGTTTTATGTTTGGGGTAACCCGTTGACTGATTATTTTTTAATATATAGATTGTATTGGTCGATTTGATTGCTAGATAAATAGATTTCCACATCAGGGATATTTGTGTATCTACCGTAATATAGCATTTTTGTTAAATATAGATGGGAAAGTATATAATTATTTGTAGATCCATTACATAAGGGGAGGAGAACATATTATTTTTGGATGTATCTTTCAGCATTCAGCTGGGGTGGATTTTTTTTATGTTTAATGTTAGATTTAATTGATATTTGGGTTTTTTTCTTTTTTTGGGTGTTTTTTTTAACATAAGATCCTTTTGGGTTATTAATAACCTTTTTTTGGTTATTAATGTTTGGTTATTAGTGTTGTCACTCTGTTTTCCCCCCTGTTTTTCTGTTTTGTATTTTATCTTTGTTAATTAAAGAAGAATAAATATGTTAGAATTCATAGCTTAAAGTAATAAAATGGGTGCATTTACCATAAAGAAAGGAAATAGGAAATTCATTTGGGAGGCTGAGATTTTTTTTGTTTTAACACTGTACAACAAAAGTATATGAGTATTTCTAAAACTCTCTCAGGCTACTTCCTTAATGACAACAGTAACAGTAATATAGTTGAGATTGCTCCTTTCTCTGTAGAAAGTACATTATTATTTCATGGACCTCTTAATTATTTATTCTTCTCTCTCATCTGGAAATTGTGTGGTTCACCACTTTACACCACTATCCCCCAACTCCAGACTCTCTTATTTCATAAGGATAGTACCTTGTATATTTCCTGCTATCAGAGAAGGATTTAAATAAGCATAGCCAAGTGTCTTTAGTATGTAAAAATCCCTACAGAGAGCTTCTCTTTGTCTACCTCAATTTTAGATTGCTACCTTTTGTTTAAGCCTCACAAAATCCATGATGTAATTTAAACTGAAGGTAATTTCCTGATCAGCTTCAGGACTGAATGGGGAATTGAACCCGGGTTTCCTCTTTCCTCTTAGTCTAATACTTAAACCACTATACTAACCTTGGCAAATATCATATCTTGCAGACATGCATGGATCTACCTACCTGCCTACCTATGAAACAAATTAGGAGGGCATCTTAGAGATTGCCGCCATTGAAAAAAAAGGTGACATGGATCCAGCGGTGGGTTGCTCCTGGTTCGGCCCGGTTCTGCGAACGGGTAGCAGCGGCGGTGGGAGGCTCCGCCCACCCGCCTGGGACGCTTCTGCGCAGAAGCATCACACACGCGCACGAGCGCACATGTGAACCGGTAGCAACGGGTTTTAGAACCCACTACTGCATGGATCCCTAAAACAACCTGGTTACTCTATTGTCAGGAATCCCAGAAAACATTACTTTTATCCAAGCCTACAAATCAATCCTTGTGTTCTGTCAGCAAGAACGTATGCTCAGAATTACTAAACATCAAATCTTTATGCTATAATTGTAAAATAAGTTTTCACCCATTTCGTAATAACTAAACTGCTTCATATTGCATCACTGTTATGGAAAAAAGGCAACTTCTACTCAACGCATGCTCCAAACCCACAACCAACATCAGAGAGATCCACAGCCACTGAATAAACCTTTCCATCCATATACACAAATCCTTTATTTTCATTTCTATGTGTCAGGCAAAAGCTGTCAATATCTCAGCAGCATTTTCTTGAAACTTTCAATCCTTGAGGCTACCGTATTGCCTGAAGGAATGCCTCGACTGGTATCATGTGACACAGATGATCGTTAACGCAATTGTCAAAGCTTCCAGATCATGTTTGCTTCCACGCGTTGCCTAATGTAGCTAAGGCTGCCAATTTTAATTCTGATTTCAAGAGTACTGGGCCTAGAATTAGTGCTAGAAATACAGGTGGTGGATTTTAACAGGAGCTGAGCTAGCAACAAAAGGTTTTTGTTGCTTCCCTGGGAACTGCTGCTGACTGATACTGTGCATTGTGTTGACACTTGCATTCTGGTGCAGGATAAGGAAGAAGGCAAGGAATGATACAAAAGACTTACCCTGTTAGCTAGCCAGCCTGCACGCCCACCCATCTGCCTACTTGAGCTTTATGAGCTTGGACAAAGCTAGTCACTAAGGAGGAAGATCACCCATGTAACCATAATCCTCAGTCCTGGGGCTGAGCTCCACAACTTTATATGCTTGTTCCGATTACAAGGTGTGAAGAGACTGCTTCTGATTCCTGCGGTCCCACAAATGTGGGTTAGCAGCCCAAACATTCAGGAAAATAACAGGCCTGCTCGTTTCCCTTCAACTCCAATTGGTTCACAAAGCTCTATATGGTTTAAATACTCTTCTGGTAGTGGATGAATTAAGTATTGTGTAGGTGACAGCAAATTCTCCTTTCCTCCCTGTCTCCTAAGGGGGCGGATGAAAGAAGAATCAATTTTGTTTCTTATACATACTAGATCAGACGTGGGCAGTCCATGATTTACAACACACATACAGCCTTAAAAGCATATTTTTGGAACCCCCAGATCCACATACAATTGCAGACTGAAAATCAGCAGAGATCTGAAGCAGGTTTTCCACAATTTTTCTGGCAGGGAACTGAAATGTTGGTTAAGACTTAGAATATACAGTCAATCAAACTGCAAAAATAATACGCCAAACATACTCCAGAAAGAAAAGAAAAGAAAAGAAAAATCCTGGTGCTGCCTATTTAGAAACATTTTGTTTCTCTTGGTACCCAAAATAAAAGATATAGCTTCCAGCAGTGAAACATTTTATGTTGTACCACATAAACATTGCCTGCCTCTGTTCTACAGAGGGAAGATAACAGGTTTGAAGCAAAACTTTTAAAGCTACCTCTTCAAATAGTTCTTTGGCTTTTGAAACAAGGAAAAATAAAACATAAAATCACTGTGCGCAAAAAGAAAAAACTCTCTACAGTGGGGCTTGAATTATGGCAACTGAATAAAAGACTCCATCAATCCCTTACATGGTGACTGCTTTGGGAATACTTTGATGGCATCTGATATGAGCACAGACCAAATATTTAAAGAAAAGTATACATTCATCTGCAGCATCAATCCAATTGTCTCTTGGTTTTACAACTGTATGGCAGATTCATCCAAGAGAAACCCAGTTCAATTTGTAGTCTTGTGTGTCTCCATTATATCAGTGAACTGCTTATTTTTTACATTATAAATACATAACAAAAAACTATATTTTTTCAACCAAAGCAGCCTGTTTTGCATATAATATTAAACCATATGGATAGCTTTGCATATCTCACTAAGCCAAAAACAGAAAAACCTCAACATTATGATCTAATGTTACATGTAAACTAGCTATAGCTTTTGAAAAGTGAAGAAAAGCTACATGAAACTGAATTAGATATTTGGTTCATTTAGCTTATATTCTTTATGCAGACTGGCAGGGCCTCTCCAGAGTTTTAGCCATGCGTGTTCATGCACATACCAAATCACATTTTGCCCTCTGAATCTGGATCACTGCTCAGCCTTATTATGAACACAGGCATTGCCTTCACCCTAAGCTGAACATTGTAGGACACAGGAGGTTATTTTCATTATGTCGAATGAGATTGAAATCCATTCTTAACTAAGGAAAGAAGCTAATCATTCACTACAACATAGCATATAATAATAAAGCCATTTTATCATTTATTATATACGGTATTTCTAATAATCTATCGAGCAAAATATTTAGAATGGATCTATTAGGGTTTTATTCTATACTTTGAAACCATACTGCATATAGATCAGATCCAAATATTCAGCAGAGAATCAGCTTATTTGTACAAAACCGAAAAGAGAAAACGGAAAGCACCCATTGCTTTAAAGTTGCTGAGTTTGACCTTTAAATCTTCTCCATCCTAAACGCCACTCACAGTAGTAAAGGGCGAGGCATTAGAGTAACTACTAACAATTCCTTTAGTTTGACAGGGCAGTGACCTGCCATTTGCAGCCTTAGGCGTATTATGGGCTTCATAATATACAAAATGCTTCCTGCTGGACAGCACTAACTTTATTCATACAGCCTGACTGCTTGTGAGATAATTAGGGCAACAAAATACACTTCCAAGGCAAATGAATGGATAATTGAAAAAATGACCTCCAAGGCATTGGAATTCATTATCTGCAATTATAGCCCATTCCCAGGACCATTGCCACATCCCACAATACTACTTTTGATTTCAGCAAAGGTCTGGAACAATTCTTTACACCTGTGTAGAATCTACTTACCAGAATTTGAGTATTATTCCCATGGCAACAAGGATGATAATGACAGAAATTGTAATGGTGACGTAAAGTTGGGGGTCCACACCTGGAACAGACAAAGGTTGTGGAGTCAGGAAAAAAGGAAAGAAAAGAAGTGGAACTAATTTTATGAGAAGAAGCACTAAATTTTAAGCTCCTTTTAGGAAGGTCAACTATTTCCTAGATTGATTTCTGTACATCTGTAAACAGAGAGGCAAAAACCTAGGAGCCACAGAAGGCAGTTTTTGCAATGACAAAAATAGCCCCTGCCTAATTTTGGCTTGTTACTGAAGCTGTTAGTTACACAGAATCATTAAAGCAGTTTCTAAAGGAGTAAGGGAAAGCAACTGATGGTTACCTTCTCCCCGAGGTCCAAAGAGGAAGGGTGGTAGAGTGGCTGGGGTCTGACGCAGGTTGAGCCCTTCATTGTGTAACAGTGAGTGGGAATTGGGTTGTGCTGTTGCCATTCCGTTGGATGAAACAAAGGCGTAATCCAGAAGTGGAAAGCCTGGGTTGGCAGAGCTGGCATCCCCTCCCTCATCAACTGAGACTGTGGGACCCCAAACAATGGCCCAGGGGTACTGAGATGAGGAGGGACCATCCTCAAAGCCAGATGGGGTAGCAGGCCGGATCCCTTGGGCTTGACGCCTCAGCCGTATGGCATGGCGTTGGCCAGCCCCTTTGGAAACCATAGAGCGCAGCCGCAGTGAGGTAGAGTGAAATCCTGTTTTCTCCGTGGGCAGGTTCTTATCCCAGATGCAGAAAGATCTGGATGCTGTGGGGCTCCGGTGGCTGCACAATGGCCGGGCTGCCAGAAGACCACGGGTCCGAAGAGACCAAGCGCTGTGCAACGGAACTGCTGAGGCTAAGAGGAGGAGTAGCCAGAAGTGCAGCAAATGGAAGCAGGAGACCAGGGGGAACCTCCTATGGCTGTTGAGAAGAAAGAGAGATGTCCCTTATTCATTGGACCAGTCCTTTTTCTGTGCTGCAAGATGGCTGTTTCAGTTAGTGGTTTTGTTCAGTTTCTGATTGCTTCATGAGATAACTAGGAGGGGCCGCATGTTAACAAGTAGAAAAGCAGAGAATGTCTCTGTTTGAGTTTATTGCCTCAGACATGAATATGCCTTAGGCTCACCATGAAGGTGGAGCAGCAGCGTATTTCTCAACCAGAATTAAGTATCATTTTACCTTCTTCAATTAAGGCCATGCCTGGAAGGAGTTGCACGGTTAACAGTGAAGAGGAAAAATTTTGCTACCTTCCGGCTCAGATTCAATTATCCCTTCATCTCTTTTATAGAGATCCTCGTTTCAGTCTTTCTTAGAATTTCATGTCGTTCAGCGGGTACTGCCCTCCCCCTCCCCAAGAAGTCTAGTGCTGCATTCAGTTACCTGTGATGTCATTGAATATGATTTAAGGAGCATGGCTATATGCTCTTCCCTTCTTAATGGACCACCACTTTGGTGAAGAAATCCTTATATCCTGGATTATCAATACTAAGCCAGAATCTCCTCCTCTAAGTGTAGTGGGAAACCTGTGCTTAATACATTGCAGGGTGAAAGAGGAAAGGGAGGAGCCTTACTTTGTGAAACTGCAACCTATTCAAGCACTGGTTCCTAAGCCTCTTCATTCTTAGTCGAGCCACTCCTTCACCCATTCCTAGTGCCAACAGAATAGCCTTTTTATAGCGAAGTTACTGGTGCTATGTGTTTAATCCCACCTCTTTCTGATCCTGCAGCTGTTAGATTAGCCTTTTCAAAACAGTCCCTTAGATCAGGGGTCTCCAACCTTGGCAACTTTTAGACTTGTGGACTTCAACTCCCAGAATTCCTCAGCCAGCTTTGGGAGTTGAAGTCCACAAGTCTTAAAGTCTTAAAGTTGCCAAGGTTGGAGACCCCTGCCTTAGATGCCATGGTCGGGCTCTCATTGCTATCCTACATTCTAAAATAATACTATGGACTTACCAGAAACTAGTTTCCATAGCTAGAGGCAACAGTTTTTCCACAGGTGTAAATGAGTCTCATATTCTTCACTAAAACCAGGAATAAGGAAAAAAAAAGGGGGATAAATGTTAGATGTTATCTACACCAACATTTTCAAATCCTTAGGCACTCTCATGGGTCTTTCCTACTTTGCATCTGACTGCAGCACAAATATGTAACAGTAACAATATCACAAAGTTGGAAGGGGCTTTGGGGGTCTTCTAGTCCAACCCCTTGCTCAAGCAGGAGACCGTTCCAGACAAGTGGCTTCTAATCTCTTATTAAAAACCTCCAGTGGTGGAGCACCCACAATTTCTGAAGACAAGCCGTTCTACTGATTAATTGTTCTCATTCTCAGGAAACTTCTCCTTGGTTCTAGGTTGGATCTCTCTTTGATAAGCTTCCGTTACTTCTTGTCTTGCCCTCAGATGCTTTGGAGAATAGCTTGCCCCCCTCCTCTCTGTGGCATTCCCTCGAATATTGGAACACTACTAGCAGGTCACCCCTAGTCCTTCTCTTTGTTTGACTAGACAGAGACAGATATTATTCATGATATTCGTTAGATTAGACATGCCCTGGCAACCTCTTTTTTTCTGTTATGTCTTCATGATGTTGATTTTTTTTTTGACCCAAGATTAGAATAGGGGCTACCTTAAGCCACGCATGGTAGTATCAATGTTAAAGCAGAGTTTTCCCTTTTACAGCAAAATCAGTTTCCCGGTGAATATAATTCAGTAAACTCCTACTCCTAGTACAGTCAGGTGATCCTTGCACTCATTGGCCACTGTAGCCTGATGTGGGCATGCCTCTCCCTCCCGCTTTAATTCCAAAGAGGTGGTTCTTTCAAGCGAGGTCCTCCCCATATATCAGCAAGCCTCCAAGGTGATCCCTGCTTTAGAGACTTAACAGCTGACTGGTAGTAATGGTAGGAGGGATACGCATGGTGAACTTCGGGAGGAGAAGAGAGAAATAAATGGCCTTAACTCTGCTGGTTTATAGCACAACCTTCCTGGTGCCTGTCAGATGTTGCTTTTAAACATTGATTTAATGCACTCCTGGAATAAGAATGACCTCATTTCTGAAAGGAGTTTGATTATCAGTTGATGTCCTACTGGAAAAGTACTAACCTGTGTGTTTTCTAAAAGAATTTTAATCTCATTTTCAGGAAGAGTGCTAAGCCCATAAGATCAGCTGATAGTTGGGTTCCCTTTGAACACACCCATGCAAAATACTGGAGAAGCAAAACTAGAGTGAAGACTGAGAGATGGCTAAACATGCCATTTTAGCCATCTGTCAAAATTTGTCTCCTGCCCAACTCCCAGCCCATTCCCTTGAGGTAAATGTTATGCAGGAACAAAGACAAGTAATTGTGGAGGAATCCTCCAATATTTCCCTGTAGTGTCCCCTGTATGGCATAAATAAAACAATCCCCATTTCTCACATCGTGGCTGGGGCAGGGTAGGTTTGCCAGGTGAGGTAGCAAATATTAAGTCAGTTTAGCTTTCTGCAAGGTCAGGGCTTGATAGAATCCAAATTTGGTAGTGGGAAGGAACCTTATGATTACCGAGTGATTCTAAACTTCTTACATTTTCCACTTATTCTTTCAACTGTTACGAAGATACCAGGTGCTATAAATGTACATAGGCTATAGCTTGATACATAGAGCAAACTTGACCTAAGTTTCCCATTTTGTGCATATATTTGTACTCATAAAAATGAAAAAAAAATAGCATGTGAAAACCTCACTATCGTTAACATTACCATTGCTGCTTCTGAGATTGAAAAAAAGAAAGTTATTGTTATGGATTTTTTAGCACTTAAAAACTTAACAGTTCCTTCATGTATTTATAGTGTGAAATGTGTAATCCACTTCATATAAAGAACCATTTTAATTGTGCATGCAGACAAAAAAGGAATAAGAATAAATTTAGAATGATAAACACAGGAGATTGCGAAAGGGAATGAATCAGCAAGAAAAGATTCCAAGCCTGTTTAAGAATTTAGAGAAAAAAAATGTGCCCATAAAATATTTAGTATTTACTTTCTGGTTGGCTAAAATGCTTTTCAACATTCCTTTTTGCCTTTTTCATAGTTGTCTCTTCTTCCTCCACTTTCCTGCTACACATAAAATACAAGTGGATTATATGTTCTGACTTGTATTTTGAACTATTGTTCATGTAGACTAACATGATATTAGACAAGATTCTCCAATTCCAGAATTCCATAACAGTTCAGTCTTTTACAGCCTGTGCCTTCTGGATAATCTCAGATATAGTTTTTTTTTCCTTCTATATAATTTTTTATTTTTTATCTCAGATATAGTTTATCTGTCCATAGAAAATACAGGATATTACAAGCTTGTAGTTCTTTTCAAAGACTAAGATACTTTTCCAAAGCCTCTTCTCTCTAGGCTGCTTTACCCCACCTGTTGCTGCTCTTCGGTGTGCCTAATTTCAGCTCCTACAATCTTTAGTCAGCATAGCTGAGAATTATACTGCCTGGGGATTATGGGAGTTGGAGTCTGACAGATTTGGAGGACAACAGATTGAGGGAATTGGCTTTATGCACTAGACCATTGTATGGCTGATACATAATTTACACACTGAACTTAGATGGAAAATCACTATAGCTAGTCCTCAATTTATGACCACATTTCAGCCCAAAATTTCTGTTGCTGAGTGAGACAGTTGTTAAGTGAGTTCTGCTCCATTTTAGAACATATCTTGCCACAGTTGTTAAATGAATCACTGCAGTTGTTAAGTTAGTAACCCGGTTGTTAAGTGAATCTGGCTTCCCCATTGACTTTGCTTGTCAAAAGTTCGCAAAAATATCACATGACCCTGGGACACTGCAACTGTCATAAATATGAGTCAGTCGCCAAGCATCTGAATTTTGATCACGTCACCATGGGGATTGTTGCAAAGGTCGTAAGTGTGACAAATGGTCATAAGTCACTTGTTTCAGTGCCATTGTAACTTTGAATGGTCACTAAACGAACTGTTGCAAGTCGAGGACTACCTGTATATTGTTAGCATTTTCCAGATTTGAGCACTGAAGCTGAAATGCACAGCTGGGGCAACACAGACAATTTGGGGGTGTCCATTATTTAAAAAAAAAATATTCTAGGATCCACAGTCATAGCCAGATGCAAAATAGTAGCTTATATGGGAGGCCAAATGTTAAAATGAAGGAGCTGCTGGACACTAATTCAGACCAAGCATATGTACTCCAAAAATCAATTCACACACAAATCTGTTCCTGATTCTTGTCCTCCCATTTATTTTTCTGTATGTGTGTATAGATACACTGTATGAACTTTCTAATTGGCTGGATGCAGCAATGGCTTATTGGATTGCAGCGTACTTTAGAGATCCTAATTTGTGTACAATATCATGGGCACACGTTGAGATAAACTGGCTTTGGCTGCTTCTGTGCCGTACTGTCCAATTTGTCAAAATTGTTCTTACTATTAACAGGGGATGCTGCATGTAACATGACTAAGGCTCTAACCCAGTCTATTCATCCTGCTAAAAAAAACTTTATTTGAAACCTCTGATTGATCAAAACCATTTATGGGAAGTGAAAGTCAATTCTAAGCAGCCCATGTGGTGATAAGTATGGCACATGGTAGTTTGTGACTTATAAAGTAAGAAGAATATATGGCAAACAATGTTAATTTACTAATGAAAGAAAAGAAAGAAAAATGGATACACTTGGTGTTTGAAAAATGCAGAGAAGGATATAATAGATATGATTGTTCTAAGTGCATATGAAAGTATGAAGTCATAGTTTGGTTATAATTGCATGTTACAGTTCAGTGACTATGATAATAGAAGAACCTGGAATGGTTTTGGGGGGAAATTGTACAACATTCTAAATGGATGGAATTCAGGGGTAAAATATTTACTGTTACATGAAATGAACAACAGATGGGAATGAGGTGAGACAATGGAGAAAAATAATTGGGTCTTTTTGAGAATGAATGAGAATAGTGTTTGCTTGGCATCTGCTTAGAAAAATGTTTCAAATACGTGATTTAAGCAAAAGATGATTCATGCTAAAAGTTTGGTTGATTTGATTGTCTATACTGAAAGTCTGAGAACAAGTGAAGATACACCAGTGGTGAAACTTTTCTGAATGTGGAACAGACTTATTTTGATAATAGCATGAGTTGATCTAGGGAAAAATGGATATGAAGGAAAAATAAGGAAGTGAAAGAAATTAGAGTGTAAGTAGAATGAGAAAGAATGAGTTTTGTGTAATATTAGAAGAAAACATTAATCATTCAACAGAATAAATGAATGAATGGAATACAAAGAAAGGATATGAAAGTTGCTAGAAACAGACCAAAAAGAATTATGTTACAAAGTGCCAGACAAACGTGACATTTCATTAAAAGGAAATTTGAAGGCCTCCTGAAAAGATGAAGTGAAAGAGACTGTGGATGAGAAAAATGCATATAACAGAATCATCATAGCAAAAACAATAAATGATAGAGTGTATTATTATGTGTACAAATATAAAGATAGTTGCAAAGAATGTAATCAAAGTTCATTAGGAACAGTTAAGATGAAAGTGGCAAAGAAAATGAAAAATGCTTTTTGGGGGGAATTGAGTAAAGATGGTGAAACAAGGAACCTCCAGCAAAGTGAACCCAATTAAAGGGAGGGAGGGAGGAAGAGAGAGAGAGAGAAGGAAAGGATGAGTGGAGGGAAGAAAGGAAAGAGGGAGGAAAGGAGGAAGGAGGAGGGAGAAATGGAGGGAGGAAGAAAGGAAGTAAAGAAGAGGGAGGGTAGAAGGGAAGAAGGTAGGAAGGAAGGAAGGAACAAGGAGGAAAAGATGGAAGATTTCTGATGGTCCCTGCCAGTTCCCACAAGGGATCTCAATAGCGAAGTTGACAGGAACTTGAAAGTCATATTGGCTCCTACTGATTTTTTCCTGCCGATTATTTTTCTGCCTGCCTACCTTTTTTTGCAGGAAATAGCTCTGAAATCATTCAACAGGTCAAAGATTGCCCAATGGAGAAATAAAATTTAAGACATGCAAATGCTAATCTATTTTGAATAATGAATGTATCTTAAAATAAGTGACAATAGCTCTATGTAACAGTATATGTCTGCCTATTTTGTTACATGCAAGTGATAGCTGGGTATGTCAGGAGAAAATATAAGTTGCATGTAATGAGAATGGATTATTTTTAAAAAGTGTAATAAAGCAAGGAGAGATAGGGTCAAGAGTGAACCAGTGATGAATGAATGTGGTTTGAATACAAAAAATGAATATGCGGAGGGATTTGACGCTATTGAGAATAAGTGAAGATCAAATCACAAAATTAATATAAAGAGCAAGAGTGAATTACTTAATAGAAGGGGAAGAAAGTGAGAAAAAGAGTGATATGTTTAAAGAACAAAAGGCAACCTATGGATTGGCGCATCGACATGGTGGAAGCAAGGATGTTTTGCATGGCTTGGAAAAGAGTCAGTAGTGTAGGGAAATGTGTTGTGCAAACTAGATTTAATTTCTTTTATCTCCTGCTTCTATTTTTTCCCCCTGCTTACTCTCACTCCTTTTTTTGTGCTTTCCATAACATTGCTTGACTTGAAAGGGAATAGCATAATGCATATGCTATTTTAGTTATTTGAGAATCAGAACCCACTGCAGAATAGCGCAGAAATCTATCAGAGGGTCCCACTGTAGTTTCATCTGCCTATCCCAATATGCAAAGAAGGAATATTAATTCTCCTTTCTCTTCCCCTCATTTATTTTTCCCAAGTGTAGACATTCAGCATCCTTTCTAGGCAGTTACTTTCCATTGATTTAACGCAGATTGTTTTCCCCAATATTAGCTAAAAGCTTCAAAGACAAAGCTTCCCGCAACTCTAGTTCCTTGTGATGGCATGGTCTGATTTAATCTACCGATTATTCACTTCTTAATTCTGTTTTGGTTTTCTTGCTTTTCTTAATGGGCAAAAATCACCTTCAGATTCCTAATATATTGTGGACAGGGTTTTATTTTTAGTGCTGTACTAACTGAAATATCAATGCAATGTCTTGTATCTCATAATGTTGTGCAAAGGGAGGTGTGTGTGAGAGAGAGAGGGAGAGAGAGGGAGAGAGGGGGGGCACATCCAGAGGCTGAGGGAGCTCCATTGTTGCTTTGGAAAAAGAGGTGTGCTTTATGCTTGAGAAGAGGCAAACTGACTTGAGGAAAGGATTAACCTAAAATGATATAAGTCGGATGGGTGCCAATCCCTTCTGCTTCTCCTGATCTCTCAGGACTCTATCTACATCTATAGGGTTACTTATGTTCTATGTTGCATCCAAAGCAGAAGGTGAAGCAATGTAGACAATGGGAAGACACATGGCAAAAATGGGGGCATTGCTGCTGGGAAGGGATGGTCTTGCTGTCTTTCTGTTTAAAATGTGGTGGGCTGAAATAAGAACTGTGGTTGAATTATGTAATCTTGCTCATGCACATGTGTAATGCTGCCTTATGTTTCTTTAGGCTCATAGAAGTCATTGGTTTCTATTTCTCATGTAATATTATCATCCCAAATGAATTTTTTATTATGGGCCATTCAGTGCCCCCTAACTGATTATTAGAGTTAACACCTTGAGAGGAAGCCGTAGATTCAAAGTGTTTCCTTATCGTTCTTCCTCCTGCAGTGAAATGCAAGGACTGCTTGTTGGAATAACAATTAGAGACTTGGAATAAGTCGTATATCAAAGCTGTTATGTTGCATTTCAAGGAATGCATCTGTAATCTTTTCACGCCATGAAAGATACCGAAGTTCACTTTTGTGGTTATCTTGTTTCTTTTATCAGTGGCAAACCAATTCTTTCTGTAGAATGCTTCCCATCTTCTGGGACTCTGCTCACCTTCTCACTCTCTTTGATCAACATTTCATATAATATCTATTTCACCTTGTGGTTCTTGCTGTTCTCTCACCTGAGTGCAAAAGACAAGAGACTCTCTGGAACCTCTTTCGGATTAATAAAAGCTTGTTCGGACTTCTCCGGTTTGTTGGTTTTCTTAGGGAGTTGTTTTGCCATGACGAAAAGATGCATGAGTGCACACTACCTATCTGAGCAGTGTAGCAGGAGAAACACTTTCTCTCTGCAGAAATTTAAAAAAGGTACTCATAAAAAGGGAAAAAAAGGAAAAATAAAATTTCAATGGCAGAGCTTAGAGAGAGAGAAAGAAAAAATGCACCACTCCTTCCCAGAAATGCCAATGACACTCTGCTATAACAATATGGCATTCACAATGCTGCATTCAATAAAATACTCCAGTGTAAATAAAACATATTATTGGTATGTGTATAATAGATTAACCCAAAAAGACAGATCTCTGCTCCTTGCCTGAAGAGATTTGTAGCTAAAACCTCTAAGATTTAGTTTCAATAACACATCATGAATGGCCCTGTATGGAAGCCTACAAGCACCCATCTGCATCAAGACATTCAGCCACTTTTCATTCTGGATTCTGCTTTTCGGATCAGTAAGCCGCAAGAAACAGAGAGGGGGAAGAATGCACAAGACAAGGGAAAGGAAAAGGAAAAAAAAAAAGAATCTGGGCAGACGTATATCCTTTTACCTACATTAATATTTGAGGTGAAGGTGAATAACAGTGTTTGAGAAAAGACTTTCAGAAAATATATGCTCCTCATTTCAAGCTTTAGATGTGAGATTGCTTGGATAAAAGTTTATCTCCACAGAGAGATCTAAAAGACTAACCTGGAATCTTATGGCAACTTAAAGGCTAAAATATAAGCTTTCATGAATCACATCCATTTCATCAAAAATATCGGTAAATTCCCATGAGAAGAGTAAGGGAAAGGTGTGATAAGGAAGAATTTTTGCAGTGTGGAGGGAGGCAATAAGACAGAATTATTTAGATAGTAATCATAAACAAAGTTGCACAGTGTTTCTCAACCTTCACAATTTTAAGATGTGGGGACTTCAAATCCCAGAATTCCCCATACTCGCTGGGGGATTCTGGGAATTGAAGTCCACACATCTTACAATTGCCAGGGTTGAGAAACACTGAAATACAGGAAGTCCTTGCTTAGAGACAATAGGGGACCAGCAACTCAGTTGTTAAGCAAAGAGATTGCCAAGTGAAACCACAACTGTACTCATGGTCTTACTTCAGCTTTCCTTTACAGACCCGTGAAGGTCAAAAATGCAAGGATTGGTTGTAAAGTTGCTTTTTTTAATCACCATTGCAACTGTGAATGGTCACTAGATGAGGACTACCCATAGTGATTTGGAGTATTCATAGGATTCCATCAGTAGCATTGGGGATTTCTCATAAAAGCCAGAAATACTTTTAACCCTATACCTGCTGTTAGTGCAGACAAAGTAGCCATAACTCTATACTGCCATTAGAGCCTTCCAAATTATATATTGCTGCTTAATTAATTCTAGTAGGGCAGGGTGATTTGTGACCTTTTTTCAATTTGATTGATGGCTATGGTTACAGTTACTCTAATGTGAGCTGTTAAAGTTGATATTATTAATAGTGATATTTTTTTCCTTCGGCTTCTGCTTATAGAGTTGTATGTCACCCAGCAGTGCCGCAGTCATTGAGGTAGCCTCTAAACTGGATGAATTTTAATAAGGTTGAGAAAATAAAACCCCTCCATTTCTTCCAACCTTTGGGAGAAGTGTCTTCTTTGGAAGAAGCCTGTTTCCAATCCATTCTCAGGTTGCATGGCTGGTAGAAAAATAATCACCATTAGAACAAAGTACATGCCTCACATTTAAAGCTTTGTGGGCTTATTTATAGGCTGAATGATTAAACAGGATTCTGTAAGAAAGAAATTGTTCCTGCATCTACTAATAGTTTTCCAACTCCCACACATGGCAGGAACATCAAATGAAGAAGTCAGTATTTGGAACCTCCTGAGCTCAGAAAGAGGCAGGTTGCATTTTCCAGCTGTCCCTTGTAGGATGCTGAATTGGGGGGGGGGGGGTTTGAAGATGTTGCGTTTGTCTTGATTTATATAGCAATGAGTTTGGTAGGATGGAGAATGTGGGGTAATCAGTTGTGCGCAGTTGTTCATATTCTCGGCTTTGTATTTTTATCATTTCTTCCTTTTTTTTTAAAAAAATGCATCAATATTTTAACAGGTTAAAAATTTAAAAAGAGCATGTAACTTTCATAGAGCACTTTCAAGTTCCTTTGCATTATCAGAGCATAATGTATTATCAGTTGCACTAGCGGGGCATAATTCTTACACTGTTTGAAGTCTACTGTCAATCAATGTGATGAGTGTGTCAACAAAGGGGGAAGTGATGTCATGCACTACAATAACGCAGCAGGTTCCCAGGAAGGAGGGAGCACATTCCAAGGAAGAGGGTTAGACAAGAGACAGCATAGTCCAGAACTGGATACTGAGAACATGAAGGGGTTTAGGATAGCCACTTCCTAGAATCTCCCAGGGTATGTCTGTTAAATTAGGGTAGTCTAGGTTTAGTCTGGCAAGATTCTATCTATCCAGTGTGGGCAAATAAAGACTTTTGGCTGGATTGTGATACATTGTTCTTGGGCTAGGCTTGACAGCTGTCATCATTCTGTATCTCTGACTTACTTCAGTGGTTGTCATCAGTCTGTTACAGCAAGTGATGTAACTGGGCATACAGTTTATACCTCACATCTCATTTACTGCAACAATCTCCCAGTACCAATCATTTTCTCAACCTCCTCCTCCCCACCCCCACTTCCCCTGTCTAAGGCTGGTGGATACAACTTAATACAAGTCCTAAATAAAGACCTAAAAATTATTAAGGCAGCGACTAAAAATATAGGTGATTCCAAGCAGGATGGAGGTTGTTGTTGTTGTTTTTTTTTTGTAAAATTAGGATGTTCAAAGCTGATAAATTCAATATTTTGAGATGTTGAGGAAGTCCTTTAGGTATTGTTCTGAAGGCTCCAATCATGACGGGGTAACAATGGATTCCCCCCCCCCATTAGCATTCAATTTTGATCTGCAAGTCTCGATATCTTGTAATTTTATCCAATTGTTTTTCCTCAATTCTAGCATCACCCAGAATAGCAACATCAATGAAACCAATTTTCTTCTTTTCAAAAACTGTTATATCAGGTATGTTATGAACAAGGTCTATCTGTATGGATCTTAAAGTCTCTTAAGATCTTAACCCACTCATTTTCCAGAAACGTCTCAACTTGATAGTCCCAGTAGCTTTAACTATATTCAAATCCAAACCTCTGGCAAAGCTTCCAATAAATAATTCTGGCAACTTGGCCATGAGGTTGCTTATAGTCAATTTGTGAAATTTTGCTGCAGCCATTGATCAAACAGCCAATTATTATTATGGTTTCTCCTACAATCAGCCATTTTTATCCACCTTTTGAATCCTTCCCAAGGACCTGGGATAGGGAGATGTTGTTTGATGGTATTAAAGCAGTGGTGAAATCTAAAAATTTTCCCTACCGGTTCTGTGGGCATGGCTTGGTGGGCGTGGCTTGGTGGTCATGTGACCAGGTGGGCATGGCCAACTTGTAAAATGTGGTGGAACTCACTTAACAATGCTCTTGATTAGCAACCAAAATTTTGGGCTCAATTTTGGTCATAAGTTCTCTTTCTTCCTTCTTTTCCTTCCTTCCTTCCTTCCTTCCTTCCTTCTCTCTCTCTCTCTTTCTTTCTTCTTTCTTTCTTCCTTCCTTCCTCCCTCTTTCTTTCTTTCTTCCTTCCTTTCTCTCTGGGCTGGATGCGGGGAGCGGGACCTGAGGCAGAGGGGAAGGCAAGCGGACAGCAGTCAGCCAAAGGCCCTGCGGAAGCCAAGCGCGCCAGGCCCAAAAGGCGAGCGAGCCTCGCCGTGTCCCTCTGAAGCGGCTCCTCGGACGAGCGCAGCGGGTCTTCCTCCCCCCCGCCAGCGTCGGCCTTACCTTCTAGATCCTCCGCCTGGCGTATTTGGTAAGCCTGCCTCACCTACTCCCTTCCCCACGGGCCGCAGCCCTGCCATGCTTGGTGGAGCTGCTGCTGCTGCTCTGGGGCTGAGAGTGGCGGCGCCGGCGCCGGCAGTCTGAGACGGCAAGCGGATGTCCCAGGGCTGCTGCATATGCGCACTGCATGTGCAGCCCCGGGACATCCACTTGCCGTCCCGGACCGCCAGCACCGGTGCCCCTCAGCCTCATAGCAGCAGCAGGCGGCCCTTGGTGGAGCTGCTGCTGCTGCTCTGGAGCTGAGAGTGGCGGCGGCGGCGGTCCGAGATGGCAAGCAGATGTCCCAGGGATGCTGCACATGCACACCGCATGTGCAGCCCCGGGACATCCGCTAGCCGTCCCGGACCGCCGCTGCCGCCCCTCTCAGCCCCAGAGCAGCAGCAGCTGCGTCTCCACCAAGGGCCGCCCGCCCACCCACTGGCCAGCCCGGGCTGGATGCCGACCTCGGAAGGCAAGCGGGCATGGGGGACTGCCTGCTAGCTCCCTTCCCTGTGACCATCCGGCCCCAACATGCTTGCCTGCCTTCCACGCGGCCTTCTGCTTTGCCTTCGCAAGCTGGCCACAGGAACACTGGGAAGTCCACGTGGAAGGCAGGCAAGCATGTCGGGGCTGCGGGCTACAGGGAATGGAGTAGGGAAGGCAGGCTGGGACGGGGGGCAGGTGCAGCTAGGTAGGCCGTGACTTCGCAGGCTTACCTGGCAGGTAGATCAGGGCCACAGTGCTTCAGGCAGGCAAGCTGCAGAGCAGAGACTGGGCGGGGCAGGGCGAGCGAGCGGCGACCGGGGGACCGGTTCGAGGGCGTGGCCAGCCAGCTGTCACTACTGGTTCGGCAAACCAGGCCACATGTCCGCTAACAGTTCTCCCGGACCGGTCCGAACCGGTAGCATTTCACCCCTGTATTAAAGACATCATCACAGGATATAAGCTGTTCCAAATAAATCTGCCTTTTGCAATTGACAGATGGTGATTCTGTCAATGCTGATGGTGTTCAAGTGATGCTCCAGATGTTTCTGGGATTGCACCGAAGGCATTGATTATTACGTACTATCTTTGTCATCTCTTGCCACAGTCATTCTACTTCTATGTGCAGGTCTTTGTACAGTATTTTGTGATTTTCTCCAGTTCTTTTTCTTATCCTCTATTGTCTCCAGTATTGACATAACCACTATCCATACTTTTTTGACTTTCTTATCAATAGTAATTAAGTCTGAAGTGTTATGTGGCAGGTGCTTGTTTGTTTGAATTCTAAAGTCCCAGAGCACTTTAGCTTCTTCATTTTCTATTACTTTTTGTCTATTTTGTGATCCCATTACCGGTAGTTCTTGCTTGTAGGCAAATGATATTTCTTGCAGATACAGTACAGTATTCCAGTGCACCATTGTTGCTACTTTGTCATGCTGTTTGCTATAGTCAATCTGTGTGATCTTCTTGCAGCAGCAAACTAGGTGGTCTGCTGTTTCTTCAGCTTCTTGGCAGAGGTGGCATTTGCTCTCTGTTGCTGTCTTCTCAATGTTGGTTTTGCATGTGTTTATTCTTAAGGCTTGGTCTTGTGCAGCCAGAATTAGCCCCTCCATCTCTTTCTTCAATTTTCCTGCTCCTAACCTTATTGTTATCTATTTGTCTGCTATTTTTTATGTACTGGTCAGGTAATACCTTTTTCATGTGCTATTATTATGTTTCATTGCACATATATTACTACTATATATACACAACAATATGAGATCACAGCTGCCAGTTCTTTAGCTGGTATTGGCCTTCACAGACATCAAATTCTTCCCAAGAACCTGGGATATCATAATGTATTGGCATAATATATGTCTGGATCCAAGCAGGGTGGCTATCTGTATTAATAGATGGAAATGTTGTCAATGCGAAGATTTTCTAAGTGATGTCCAAGATTTTTTTGGTATGGCATCCACTGTCAATAACCACTGGCACTCTAAGGATGGGTTATGCCATAATCTTTCAATTTTGATGTTTAGATCTTGATACTTTGTGATCTTCTCCAATTTTCTGTCTTGTATTCTACTATTCCCTGGCATTGCCACATCAATTATCAACACTTTCTTATTTTCAGCCACAGTTAAATCTGGTGTGTTATGAGCCAAGATCTGTTAGTATGTATTCAGAAATCCCACAATATTTTTGCCTGCTCATTTTCAACTATTTTTTTAATGACATATTCCTCCAGTTTTTTATTACTCGCACATGATAATTTTTACAGATGTTCCAGTGAATGATTTTGGCAACTATGTTATATCACTGTTTATAATTAGCTTGTACAATCTTCTTGCATGGGCTGAATATGTGATGATGATATTATTATTATTATTATTATTATTATTACTATTATTACTATTATTATTATTATTATTATTATTATTATTATTATTATTATTATTATTATTATTATTATTATTATTATTATTATATACACAAGAATGTGAAGTCACAACAGCCAGTTCTTTAGATGATGTTGGTTTTCATGGGCATTGAGTTATTCCCGAGAACCTAGGATCAGGGGTGAAATGCTCCCGGTTCGCTCGTGCCTGTCGGTCGCCATAGAGCCAGTCGCCAAGGTAGCACGAGGCTCCGCCCACCCACTCAGACGCCGGCGTTTGGGTTCTTTCACCCTCTGCACATGCACAGAATGATTTGCACATGCGCAGAGGGTAAAAGAACCCAAATGGCGGCGTCTGGGTGGGTGGGCGGAGCCTCGCACTACCTTGGCGACCGGCTCTACGGTGACCGACAGGCACGAGCGAACCGGGAGCATTTCACCCCTGCCTAGGATGGTGTAATGTATCCACATAATATATATGTGAATACAAGCAGCATGGCCTTTTATAACTGATAGATGGGAATTTTGTCAATGCATAGTGTTTCTAATTTCTATCCAAGATTTTTTGGTATGGCCTCCAGTGTGCCGATAGCCATGGGACCACCACAGTCAGCTTATGCCATAGTCTTTCAATTTTGGTTTTCAGACCTTGTTACTTTGTGGTCTTATTATGGTTGGCCACACAGCCAGCCAGATGTTTAAACCTTCACAAGGAACTGGAATAGGCAAATATTGTTGTTTGATAGTGTTATTATTATTACTATATACACAAAAATGTCACAGCTGCCAGTTCTTTAGCTAGTGTTGGCCTTCAAAGGTATTGAGTTCTTCCCAGTAACCTAGAATGTCATAATGTATCAGTGTAGTATATGTGCAGATCAGCGGTGGGTTGCTCCCAGTTCGGCCTCGTTCAGCGAACCGGTAGCGGCAATGGCAGGAGGCTCCGCCCACCCACCCGGGACACTTCTGCACATGCGCAGAAGCAACATGCGCATGCACGAGCGAACCGGTAGCGACAGGATTTACAACCCACTACTGGTGCAGATCCAAGAAGTGTGGCCTTTTGTAACTTATTGATGCAAATGTTGTGGAAATGAAGATTTTTTGGTATGGCGGCCAGTGTGCCACTGGGACCAGCAGTTCTTTCTCTTCCATTCTGCTGCCTCCATGTACTTGTTTTATTATGATATTTTATCCTGCCTTTTTAATATATATGACCCAAAGTATGGCAACAATATTCCTTCTTCCTATTTTCCCACAATGACAACCTTGTGGGATGGGATGGGATGGGATGGGATGGGATGGGCTGAGAGAGAGAGAATGACTGGCTCACAGTCACCCAAGGCCTTCATGCCTGATGGAAGCCTAGAACTCAGAGTCTCCAGTATACCAAACTGGCTCTCTAATGCAGGGGTCTCCAACCTTGGTAACTTTAAACCTGGTGGACTTCAACTCCCAGAATTCCCCTGGCTTTTCTGGCTGGGGAATTATGGGAGTTGAAGTCCGCCAGGCTTAAAGTTGCCAAGGTTGGAGACCCCTGCTCTAATGAACTCTGAGCCATCCCCTTCCTTCTTGCCTGGATGCAACCTTTTTCTCTGTCAATGGCTTCTTCTGTTTCATCGATCCAAAATACATGAATATGTGCATTTTCTGCCATGCTTTATTTGTTACCTTCATTATTTTACCTTATATACATCATCTATCCTTTTCTCATTGCCCTCTGATGACCTAAAGAAGTAAGTTTTTGTTCTGCTTACGGATTTTAAATCATACCCTGTTAAATTACAGGAAAATTGCACATAGAAATTCCCTTCAGGTTTCTTAGGCCTGGCTGGGTTCAACATGCTCAGAGCCCGTCCACACTAAGAATTTATAGCATCGCTCAGTCATCACTGTAGCAACGTAAAACCTGCCTGCAGTATGCTTCTATGCTAGTGTCCCAGCCATGATTTGATGATGCTATAATTTTCTACTGCAGAAGACATCTCACTTTGGGGGGTGGGTGTAATTCTTACAAGAAAAATATTCCATGTCCCTTTTTAAAATCATAAACATGCTATTATTTGTTTAATAATGTAGTTTAACACATTAAAATATATTGATATATGAGAGGCTTAGTGTGTCAGTTGGAGTGTTGTTCTCTCTACAGAGCTGTATATATTGTATTTTGACATCCTAACACTGTATTTTACAATAGATTTTATACCTGGCTTCATAATTCACCCAGGTTATAACTTCTTCCTCCTTCATGTCATGAGAAATGGCAAGAAAATCTGGGAAGGAAAACTAACACCAAATCTTACTCTCTCTTATGGTTTCATTTCCAGCACAGATCCTACAAGCCTCTCTCTATGGCCACAAAGAGTAAAAATGTAAGTTCTTAAAGAGCAAAACAAGAGAGGGAATCTGTGCCAGTCATATGTGGAACTGAAGACAGTTTATAGCAGGGTTCACCAACCTTTCGGACCTCAGGGACCACTAAATTCATAATTTTAAATCCCGTGGACCACTAATATGATCTGCTTAATGACCGGCTGGGTGGGCGTGGCTAGGTGGTCATGTGACTGGGTGGGCATGGCCAACTTGATGTCACTCATGTTGAAGGGCGCCTCGCCGGCCTCTACTCGCCCCTCCTCTCCCAGCCACTCCTTGCCTGCCTGCCGGGCTCCTTAGGGCCCCAACAGGAAGCAGTTGTTGGAGCTAAGCAGCCACCACGAGAACGAGTTGGCAAAACAGCTGGCTCAGTTCAAATTGGATCTGACCGAGAAGGAGGCTCAGCAGAAGCACCTCACTGAGGACTACGAACATAGGTTTTTCAAGCAGAGGGAAGACCTGCGGGAGTGCAAGGCCAGGTACCGGTGCCTGGAGGCTCAGTGGGCTGAGATGGTTTCTTCCCCAAACCCAAAAAACTTTAACCTTAGACTGTCTACTGTCGACCTCACCCCATTCCTAAGAGGTCTGTAAGGGGCGTGCATAAGCGCACCAGCGTGCCTACCGTCCCTGTCCAGAGGGAAGACCTATGGGAGTGCAAAGCTAGGTGCCGGCGCCTGGAGGATCAGCGGGCTGAGATGGTCAGCCAGTTCCAGGCCATGATGCAGTCCTACTGGAACAAGGCCCTCCGGCTCTTTGCCACCAGCGGCACTTCCCTCCAGCCTTCACCCAAAGCCCCGCACCAGGAGGCTGAAGCAGACCCCAAGTCGGAATTTCTGCCCCCCTCCGACCCACACAAAAAGACCCCGAAGGGGGAGACTCTCTGCAGCAACACAAGTGTTCATTGCACGTATCTAGCTCAGGGGCCGTAGTTTGAGGACCCCTGATTTAGTGCAATATAAAAAATGCAAATAATTTTTCTGCGGACCACCAACATTTTCTCACGGACCACCAGTTGGTGACCACTGGTTTATAGGACCTGTATTAGATCATAAACGTAATGAAGGCCCGTCTCTAGTTAAGTGGCAATCGTGTTTTAAAGAACATAATAATTGTGTACTTTATGTGCATTAAAAGTACATAACATTATTGATAAATGTTCTGCACAACCTGCACAAAGTAGCTGGATTCACACATTAGTTAAGCTCAAACATGAATTCATACGAAATGTTAAGCCAAAATTGTGGCTTTGGCTTAGCAGGTTATGCAAATCTACTTAGTTTATGTTCAAAGTCAGCCAATGGCAGCGGTGGGTTGCTACCGGTACGGCCCAGATCTACGAACCGGTAGCGGGAGGCTCCGCCCACCCGCCCTGGATGCTTCTGCGCAGAAGCATCGCGCGTGAGCGCACGTGCGAACCGGTAGCAACGGGATTTGCAACCCATTACTGGCCAATGGATTTTTTTTTTCAGTTACACCATGGTTATATAAAGCATGGATTCATAAAACGTGTGAATTTTATATGTTTCCTAATATGTGAATGTGTAGAGAACGGAGAACTAAAAGCAGCACTTTCTTGATAGAAGATAGGTCCTTTGCCACCTAGCGTAGGTTTGGGTTCCTAGCTGATAGAATTAGAATGGGACAAGCTGCTCGATACATATTCTCTGCTATTAATTTAAGCAAACAAAACTTCCGTAGGTGATAACATGCAAATGCAACCATTTGTGATTTATTCAGTAAACTATGGTTAAACCAACCATTTATTAGTCAGACGTGTGAAGCAAATTATGGCTTCACTATCCCATATTATTGGTGAGTCAATTATGTGCTGAGCGTAATGAATTGTCAGTTGATAACCTAGAGTAGATTTTTCTGGCTTGGCCGTATCAAATGAAGTTTCCTGAAATGCTTTCTGACTGCATCAGCTTTTACCTAGATTTATCACTCTGTCAATGAAAGAAAGTACAGTAGTTAATTTTTAGTCTACTTGAATCCTGAAACATGCATAAATAAATACATTTGAAATAAATTATGCTATTTCTGCCCAGATGTGCTGATTTTGCCATGCCTGCTTCAGCTTTTCCAAAAAATGGAATTACACTATGCAGCTTATCAATATAAGCTAATTTTTTCCAAAATTTCTTTAAGTTGAGAAGATATGGTCAGGTTCCAATTATTTTTTTATGGTACAAACTCAGAAATGCCCATGAAAAAAAAGGGGCAACATTTCACTGTTGCATCAGAGTTTGCATTACGAAATGCACGGGTCAGAATAGAGAAGTTTGGAAATCCTGATAGATTGTAGCTTTTACACTTAATGCTTTTCCAAGGTCAGCTATATATATATACAGTATATATATATATATACATGTAGAGAGAGCCAAGTGACTTTCCACACTTTCCAGATTATAAATTTATTGTATTATGTTCTGCTGTACTAGGAACTGTTGTGACTGCATGACTAGGAAAGACAGAATGTTTCTAAAACATATTTGGAACATGTTTATTTTTAAACAATTAATTCAAAACATGGGCTAAAGTGCTATTTCATTTTAAGTGCTACTGCATAAATATTTAAAATTTAAAATATATATTAAAAGAAAGCATGGCAATTGAATATATATGTTTAGAAAATACACATGGTGCTAAAATTGGAAAACATACTAATTCTTATAGTTTGTGCCAAATTGCTGCTGCTTCGTTTAAGCATGCAAGTATTTTAATTTTTGTCCTGTAAATTAATTAGCACAAATTTGGATTTTGACTTTAAATATGAATTCCATTGTTACAATCTTTACCTTTGTTGCTACAAATGTTGTAGCTCAGAGCTGCTATAGAGTTGAGCCATGCAAATTGAAATAATAAACTATTTGAACACTATCACCATTCACACAATCACCATCAGTCAATTACAGCTTCCCTTGGAATAGCTTACATGCTGCAACGATACCTTTAACAACATCAAACAACAACATCTGCCTACCCCAGATCCTTGGGAAGGACACAACAGGCAGATAAAAATGCCAAATTCAATCTAAACATCTAGCTGACTGTGGGACGAACCACAATAAAAATAATACTCGATAGGTGGATAAAAATGTCAAATCCAGTCTAAACAGCTGGTTGACTGTGCAACCAACCATAAACACAACAGACCTGACAGATAAGGCAATTTATAGAGATATAGTAGTATCAATTACCTAAAATGTCAGTCTTCGAACTGAAAAAGATGAAACACAGATGCTAAAGTGAAATTACGTCTCTGTTCCATTCTTTTAATTAAAAGGATTCTGTGAACTTTTAATATAAATTTAAAAAACCAAGGAAAACATAAAGGAATGGTGATCAATGGTATAACATAAATTACAAATAGGCAAACACAGAAACTCCTGCAGCTATAGTTACCAAAGGTGAGCAACAGATCCTCATAATTTTCTCTTAGCACATGAAAATTATAATGGAAATCTTAAAATAGTTTCAATAATATCAGTTTACAAAACAAGAAAATCCCCCAAATTCTCTCAAGGCACTTAGGGGGAAAAAACAAACTAGCCATTTTAATACAAACCACACGTGTGGCAACTTTGCAGCTACAGCCCTTACTCTCCAAAAAATGTAAATTACCGTCTTCTGGCATCCATAAACTTTTTTTTTTTCAATCTCAGTGTAGATGCTCCATAAAAATGGACAGCCCCTCTGCACATAGCATTTGAACCAATCTGGCATTGTGTCAGGCTTCACACCAGGCATGGTAATAAATCTCAGCACTCCCGACATTCAACCTTTTATTCAGGAATTTGCTAACCACAGAAGCTTCACAGACATGACATGGCTGAGTAAGTTGCTTTATTGCAGATAAGAAAGAAGTAATATATGCACAGAAAATCTGCCTACTGCAGTAAGTAAGCCCAATGTGCAGCATAGGTCTGCTCTAAAGTTTACATTTCAGGTCTTTCCCTTTTGCCTGTTCACATTCATGGACTCTTGGCCATTCGTTTTCTTGGCCTTGAGAACTGCAGATATCTGCTCAATATTTATAAAAGAGATTTATTTGGCCTGAGAATCACCAGCTTTGGCCTTTGCTCATGAGTGCTCAGCCATTGTATTCATCCTTCTTGGGCAGCTGAGCTGATTTTTGAATATTGCCGTTGGGGACCTGGAGGAAGTATTGGATAACTTTCTGGTCAGTCTCACAATCCTTCTTTCAAACTGCCTAGATTGATTTTCCCAGCTTATATAAGCAGGGTGCATTGCTCTTTTGCCTTATGTCGCCTCTGGCTCAAGTGAGCTAGTAATCCTTCCCCACTACCACCACCACCAACAACAACACATACACACACAGAGGCTCTAAACTGCAACCTACAATGGTTGTGGCTGTTGAAAGAAAAGCGTGTGTTGAAAACTATGATGTTATGCCACCTTCGCAGCTCTCACAGGGTATTTATAAACAGGAAGTATGATAACTTGACAGCCAGTAATTCAGATTTTTCTAAAATGGCCAAATGAACACCACTTGTACAGAAAGTGCTGGAGAGATACTTTCAAGCAGTAGTGGGTTCTAAAACCCTTTACTACCGGTTCACATGCGCACTTGCGTGTGATGCTTCTGCGCATGCGCAGAAGAATCCCGAGTGGGTGGGCGGAGCCTCCCACCGCCCCCGCTACCGGCTCTAAGAACCGGGCCGAACCGGGAGCAACCCACCGCTGCTTTCAAGGGATATACAACAGCATCTGAGCTATAGGG
This sequence comes from Thermophis baileyi, assembly GCA_003457575.1. NCBI lineage: Eukaryota > Metazoa > Chordata > Lepidosauria > Squamata > Dipsadidae > Thermophis > Thermophis baileyi. Next base: position 5,505,502 of record QLTV01000867.1, on the reverse strand, counting down.
CCCAACCTGTTTTCTGAGGTAGCAATGCTTTCCCCCACCCTCCTGAATGAAACAAAAACAAGGGAATTTTTGTTGTCCCAGAAGCTGCCATAACTCAAGGATGGGTCCCTAACTGGGTGAAGGTTTGGTTACCCATCTTTTCATTGCCGGAGAGATCACTTCTGGTCTCTTGCCGTTCCTTGCTGGTTCCCCCTCATTCCAACATTTGAGAGAATGTTTGTCGAATGTTTCTATAAAGCATTCCAATATTCTTTTGGGGGATTTAGGGGTGAAAACGGGTGCCTTGCAGAACTAACCTGAATGAACCAACTATGGTAATACCACACTGAATAGCTACTATGGGAACAAACATTCACCCTGTTGTATAAGAATCCAGGATTTAATTACCAAAGAAAGTTTTCCTCCATTCCAAGCTTTTAAAAAGTGGTATGAATGTGATCTAAGGCAGCCCTGAGGGCATACAAGAGAAAGTCAGTTCTGCTTACTGTTTTCAGAACTGGGATCATTTTAAAATGCCCTCTTTTTTACGCCCATGTCCATGTAGCATTTGCTCCAGAAATTTTCAGAATATGCAATAAATATTGGGATTCTTCCTAAAATCTGCTTCAAGACCTACCCCAACCTATCTGCTAAAAAAACAAAACAAAAAAGGAATCATAGACATGGAGACTTCTTTCTACTGGCGTATTAGAGTATCCCGCAGACTGGACTGAATGGTTTGTGCAAATCATGTTAACCTGTGACCCAGCTTTCACCCCCATCACATCTTAATTTATTGCCTAACAGAGGGCCAGCTTGGTGCCTTTAGCAACTTACCTATCTAATGGAAGTTCCATTTAGCTACCATAGTATCCTTTCTTTTATGTACACTGAGAGCATATGCACCAAAGACAAATTCCTTGTGTGTCCAATCACACTTGGCCAATAAAGAATTCTATTCTATTCTATTCTATTCTATTCTATTCTATTCTATTCTATTCTATTCTATTCTATTCTATTCTATTCTATTCTATTCTATTCTATTCTATTCTATTCTATTCCAGCCAAGACTAGGATTACCATTAATTTCTCTAATACTCCTTCAAAAAGCAAACTAGTGGTTTTTCTCCATCTTATTTTTTCCATCTTTTCTCCATCTCAATTAATTTCATGTGTTCTTCATTGTAGGATAACCCAACATTCTTCAAAGGTAACTGGGATAAATTTAGGTTATTTATTTATTTAATTCCCCATCCCTTTTTCATGTCTTTCAGAGAGGTAACTGATGAACTCATTCATTTTCTTTGTTGGATGAGTCAGTGGAATAAAACATTTGGCCTCGGTTCCTAGATTAAATTTGGCCAAGGCCTGTAGGTGAGAGGAAATAGAGGAGGGTGAACCTTGCCCTACATCTCAGTCTAGCGGGTGAAATCCAGTGGGACATAAGAATTAGTCACCATGTGCCTTCTCTAAGCTCTGTTAAGCAGGCATGTTTATACCCAATTACACTGGTTTGGGACTGCAGCTTTAAAAACAGAATTTCAGCAACAACAGAATCGACCTAGGCTGGGAAGTTAAACAGAATCAGGTCTAATATTTAGATGTCAAATGTCCAGGAAATTCCCAAGGTGTAGACATTGATAGGAGGTTGAAAGGCATCCTAGAAAAGGACAAGGCAAACTACTTTATTATTATTATTTTTGACAAGAAAACTATCGGGACATGTACATGAAGTCACCAGGAAAAGCTCAACTGAAAAGAGATTCCATTTCAGGAACTGAACTAAAAATCAACAAGTTCCTGTTTCTCCTCAGGACCCTCCCCACAATATGAGAACCACCATCATATTTCTCTACCTGACAGCAAACATATCCAACACACATTCCTCCTCCTATTTCCCCTCAACAAGAACCCTGTGGGGTGGGCTGGCTGGGCTGAGAGGGAGTGATCGGCTCAAGGTCACTCGGCTGGCTTTCATGGCTAAAACAGACTAGAACTCCTGGTTTCTAGCCTTTTGCCTTAATCATTAGGCCAAACTGGCTCTCCAAAAAGGGGTTTTACAGGTAATATGAGTATTCAGAAGTGCCATTCAGTACAAAAATTTAAGTGTAATTCCTAGAAGGGAGCCAGTTTGGTGCAGTGGTTCAGCCACTAGGTTGATAGACCATGAGTTCTAATCCTGTCTTGGGCACAAAGCCAGCTAGGAGCTCTTGGGCCAATCATTCTCCCTCAGCCCTAGGAAGCAGGCAAGGACAAACCACTTTTCAAAATGTTGCCAAGCAAACTGCAGAGACTTCTCCAGGTGGTTAACAGGAGTCAAGACTAACTCAAAAACACTCATCCACCTACACAGATCCATAGAGCTGCCATTATTTACCTGGGTGTTGCTGCCAGCCTGGTTGAACAGAGTTACAAACAAACTAGACTACTAGTTTAAGTCGCTGAAAATAGTTCCATTGCACCTTTCCAAATGCATTTTAAGAGGTAAACTGCTCATCATATATGAAAAACTTACCTTTTTGAAGTTTTATAAAGTATTGCAAAGATTAGGATGTTTGCTTGGTCACCTTTTTCCAAATGAGCAAATTCTCAGATTAGGTACCATTATCAATGCTTTGAGACAAATGAGTGGGTTTTGCCAACTTTTGATGTATGGCAGCTGCTCCTACCAGTCTGGATCAGGTAGGCCAATCAGAAACAGGCATATATTGTAGCATCAAACAATCCTGGTTGAGATGGAAGGTTTCGGGCACACCATCTTAATATAATGTGTGAACTATGTGCTGGCTGGGAAATTCTGGGAGTTGAAGCCCACACATCTTACAGTTGCCAAGGTTAAAAAACATTGAATTAGACTAGCTAATTTCTATTGATACTATTTTTCTCTAATTTTTTTGGGTTGAAACTACAATCCTATTCCCACTTTGCTAGGTACAAGCTTCAATATAAAGGGTCTTCTTTCCGAGTAGATGAATACAAGATTGTGCTGCCAATTCTTTTTTTTTTTTTAATTTCTCCCACAATACAATAATACTTTGTGGCAACAACTCATTCACAAATCCAACTGAACTGAAAGCCTCTCTGTGCTTTGACAGGCATTGCCTTGTTTTATTTCATATTACAATCAAAGCAAAATTAACAACTGCTTCTTGTTAACTTCATAATATCCATTGCACTCTTTTGGTCATTTAGCCCAATGAAAATATCTTTTTAGTCTCAAACCTTATGGAAACTATTTTTGCTGCCTTTCTTTATATCTTTGTTCCCATTTTCTACAAATCAAATTCTACAACATTTGCAGCATATGATTTTAGCATCCGCAAATCATATGCATCTTTTTACTCTGAAAATGCTTACAATAAGGATTCTTTCCTCACACTTTCCCCAGCATTTTGCAATGCCTAACACTGAGTTTCATCTGCCATTTTATTGCTAAAGTCACCCAGTTGTGTAATGACCTTCCAGAGACAGCAATCTGTTTTCAAGTGCAAAGCTTTGCCTGTTGTGTTTCCAGCTCAATATTTCTTTCTGTTGTTCAGTGCTTTCCTTTCTACTCTCCTATTCATATTTTTAGAATCCCACTTGATTTCTTACTCATTTGTCACTCTGCTCTTTAACATAGCAGTCCTAACAAACAGAGAAGGAGTTGGAGGCATACTGGTCCATTAAGCAGAAAATCCAAAATGCAATTATGTGTGGGGCTGGGTTGAGGAGAGAGAATCTGCTTTTTTTTTTTTAAAGTACTCCAGATTTTGCGGAATGCTAAAGTTGACCCTGATCAAAACATAACTGGGTGGGTGGGGGGGAGGGAGGTCAGCCCAATGCTCTGGAAATACAGTTGCTTGGATCCTCAACTCAACCAAACCTCTCCCCAGCTCCCCATTAGTAACTGACAAAACAACAGTCCCTCTTATTCTAGGATGACTTTGTTTTCTTAAGAGACTTTGAAGAATGGTTTTCTGAAAGGCTTCTGAAAATCATTTGTATAGAATCAACTGGAGCACCTTCTTTTACAGGCTGCTTGAACATCCTCCGAGAATCTGGAGAGATGAGTGAGGTGTCACTTTCCCTTATTAATCCCAGAACTGACAGTTTCCTGACATAACAACATTTATCTATACGTTTTGTGTTTTTGTCTAGGCTTCAGAATTTCTCTGCATTTTCAAGGGAAAACAGATATTTAATTTAGTAGATAAAGATGTAAAATTCAACGCCAGGCAAAAATATTCAACTGGAGACAAAAGGTATATTGGGAAAAAAAAAACAACCCTTACAGTTATTCACTTGGTGATTTACCCAGGAATGTGTTGGGATTTGCATTTTGAATATTTAAAATAATCTGTGCATGCTAAATTTTTACTCCAACAGAGCTACTTTCAGAATTCAACCTCCATGAGATTTTTGTCACTGTCAAGACTGACAAAACAAGGAAGAATGTAGGACCTGTAGGAGACCAGTTAACCAGCACGTTCCTGGTGTAAGGACAACTCCTTTCATCCTTTTTAACAGTTCTTCTGCAGGAAAATCTCTAGCAAATGATCTCTCATATTACTTAATAGAGGGAAGAAGTGTGCCATTTGGATGTTCTGCTTCAGATATCAAAATGTCTGAGGGAGACCATCGTTCCTGTAAGCTCAGTCAGAGGAAACCATTTGAGTTCCATTTCAGCTCCCTTCTGCCTTTTCCATGGGATGCTAGGATGCTCAGTAGTTACACAAATACATTATTATGGGCAGAAACAAAACTGCCTCTGAAGCCAAGAAAAGACAAGCAGGATTCAGTATTCCAAATCCCACATCGGGCAAACGGTTACTTTTCACCAAGACTAGTAGGAGTATTAAAAGCCAGTTGCCAAAATATGTGAGTGAGGTTTGCTGCAATAGATCCTGCCATGTAGCAAAGGGGATAAATATAATAATATAAAAAGATGCCTAAGATGATGTTGCTTGGAGGTGTGGGTGTAATCGGGAAACTTCTTTAAAATTTATTTCCCTCCATAAAATTGATTGGCAGTAAGTCTGGGGCAGAAATGGAAAGGAATTCTTTAACTAACACATAATAAAGTTGCAGGAGTCATCACCACCGCCACATGCAAGCAATCATCTTTAATGTAGTCTTTGTTTAATAAAGAACAAAAAGCAAGTGCAGCTAAGACAAGTCATTGAGAACCTCCACAGTTAGAGGTTCCCAGGCGTTTGCTAGCCAGTTTTGGAAACAATGGAGCCTTGCTTTGATCCAGGCAGGCAACTCTTACAGAGGTTTGGGGATCTTAGCCTAGGAATAAAATTGTTGTGTTATTCAAAGTATGGCCCTGCTATATTCCAAGCCAGGCTGTGATTTCATGGCGGTAGTAATTAATGTGCTGTTTAGAGAAATTCAGCAATATTTTCTAGCTGGAATAGTGAGAGTCTGGTGGTCTCTCACCCTACAATGGTGTTGCTGGTGCTGCTGTGAGAAGCTGGAAAGTGTTTTAATCCCAGTGGGGGAAAACAGTATGTTTTTCAAGGACTGACAGAGTGGTCCAGAGTGAATCAGATGGCTTAGAATAGCCTTCTCCAACCCAGAGCCCTGCAGGGAGTTCGGGATCAGGAGATTGTAGGACGGCAGACTGTAGAAATATGTGAACTCGATTTTTAAAAATACCAGACAGGTTTTGTTCTTCCAGAGATTTGGAGTGAAGAAGTTGTAGCCCACTGCACTGCAATCTCCTTGGGCAAGTAAGTTCCATGTTAACTGCTTGGGAGTAATGTACAGTAGGTGTGCTAAGCAAGCGTACCTAGAGTCTAATGAAAATCCTGGAAGCCTAAAGCATTTTCTTCTCTTTAAAAAACCGAATTGTTAAATGTGAGGATTAGACCTGCATGGTGACTGAATTTCCATCTGCATCCACAAGCTATTAAGCTTTTTGAGATGTCCCCAAAGGATGGCCAGGTGGACAGGACCTACGTGGCACATTCCCTTGGGTACTGGGGCGGAGGTGGTGAAGTAATTGCCTCACGCCCCTGTGTTTGTGTCTGTCTGTCTTCTGGCTTACCACAATTGCTCCTGGGCACAGCAGATCTTGGGCGTCTGTGCACAAGGGATAGAGCCGAATAGGCTCAGGGCACGATTGGCAAGGGCTGCTGGAAAAGGCTAGAAGAGACTGCTAAGTATCACCGCCCAAAGGGGGTTGCCAAATCGCCGTTCTTTAAGGGACACGCTTTCCCCTATCGGAGAGAACACCCTCGATTTCTGCCAGTTTTCACAACACATACGCACACACACACACACACGATACACAACAGAACGTCCCTCCTCTTCAGCCCGCCAAGAGCCACCGATAAGACGCCCCGCGTTCTCCCCCCGCACCACGGTCAGCCTTCCCTTGACATCTCTTCCCACCAGAAAACCCCGCAGAAGCCAGCCGCGGAGCCCACCGAGGAAACCGGGCGCACACACTCACACGCGTTTCCCTCCAACCTCCCCTCCCCGCGGCTCTTCAGGGAGCTCCTGCGCCGGACCGGAGCCCCCCGACCCAGGTTCCCCCGGCTCTCCCCACTCCCTTGGCCCCCCGCCCAGCCCCGCTTGGGAAACGCTGACCTGCGAGGAGCGGCGGCAGCTCCTGTGCAAACAGGAGGCGGCGGCGGCGGCTCGCGGAAGGAAGCCGACGGAGCAGGCGAAGAGCCGCGAGCTAGTGGCTCGCAGTCTCCGGGCAGTGGCGGGCGGGCGGGCGGGCGAGCTCTGCCTTCCCCCCCCCTCTCCAAGCCCGGAGGACCGAGCCAGCCACCAACTCACCTTGGCGGGCGAGCCGAGGGACCCGGCTAGCCGTGGAAGAGTCCAGCTGCCGCTCTCCTTCTCCCAGCTGGCGTCGCCTTTCATGGCCAGGCGGGCTAAGGAGGCAGAGGCGGCGGCGGCGGCGGGCCGGCTGCTCCAGCCTCTTCCCTCGCAGCGGCTGCCTTGTCTGTCCGTCTCTCTGTCTGGTTCGCTCACACCTCGGTCCCTGTTAACCCTCCGACTGCTGGCTAAGCCCCGCTCTGCGTGCCACGAGAGGCCGCCCCCTCGAGCGACTGCCTTGCGCGTGGGGCGGCTGCTGCTGCTCTCGCTGCTGGCGAGAGACCGAACGGGCGGCACAGCGGCGGGCAGAGAGGGGCGAGCGGCAGGGCAGGCGGGGTTACGTGGGCAGGGGAAGACCCTCGGGTGCGGGGCACAGAGCACGTGGGCCCCACCTTTGAGGAAAGGGCGTGCAGCGCTTGCAGGGGAGCTCCCCTCCCGCCGCTCCAAGTTCCCTTGGACGGCTGTGGACGGCTGTGCCTGTGTGGCGGGCGAATATCTTTGCAAGCAACGTTCCTTTCCCCAGGGAGAAAATCCCTCCCTCCCGGCTCATTCCTGCTAAAGGACGGCTTGTTTGTTCAAGCAGAGACGGATTCTTCCGTGCACGACTCTGAGCACACGCAAAGTGAGCAGCCTCCTGTCTGCACGCCAGAGAGCCCTCTTCGCTTTGGGGACGACGAAGACGTCCTCCCCCTCCCTCCCTCCCTCCCTCCCTCCCTCCAGGGCCAAGGGGCCGGCCATACCCCTTTCCCAGGCTGCAGACTGACTTCAGCCGCGGATGGGACTTCTGGCGGGAGGATCCGCCTGTAGTGATACTGCCCTCGGTCTCTCTCTCCCTCCCCCGCCTCCCGCTTCCCGCCGCCAACTCCCTCGAGCTAGTCTCGCAGATTCACTTCGGCGCCCCTCTCCCTGCTCTCTCTCAGATCCTCCCCGGCAGTCCAGCCTCTTTCTCTTGCGTTGCTATGGAGCGAGGCGTCTCCAAGGGACATACCAGGCAGCACCTGTGGCTGAAACTGTCTCGGTTCAACCTCCAAGCCAGCTTGTCCGCTTGGGAAGGGTTGGAGCTGAAGCCCCCTCCTCTCGCCAAGGGAAGAAGAGACCCAGAACGGGCGGAGGGGGGCAGGCGAGGCAGCAATTAAACGGAAGAGCGAGCTCGGCCGTCCGGCTCTTCCTTGCGCTTTCTTCGACTCCCGTCCCTCCGCTGTTCCGATTTTTTTTGCGCAACAAATGCTAATCGTTTCTCCTCTGGTCCTCCGCTGAGTTCCGAATCTCCAACCTCGCCTTTCGCCTCCACCCCACCCTCACTTGTCCAGAAGCATCTCCCAAGCGCCTGGCCGTGGGAGGGAATATTTTTCCCCAAAGCACCCCTCCGTGTTTTTTTCCTTGCCAAGCCCTCGTAGCCCGCTGTTTCAAGCCTTCCCCGTGGCAAGAAATGCCGGAGCGAGTGCGCGCCAGCAGCGAGCAAGGAACCTGCAACGCGAGGCCGAAGTCTGAATGGACCCGGTTCCCTGCGCCTATGCTGGAAGGATTTCAATCCTGTGTCCTGTGGTTGTCCCCCTAAAATACCGGTATGAATACCGGTAGGATCTCGTGAACTTGTTATTGGAAGACGCCGGGCTTTCACGCTACCTAGCTGGAGCTTCTGGGTTCAGAAAGGAAGCGGGGTTTGGCCTGGCTCCTTCTTGGACGGGAGATCTCAAGGGGACATTAGAGCTGTCGGCAAAGTAGAAAAAACAAACAAGGTACTGAGGCGGCGAAAAATTGAAACCACCAGGACTTGAGGGAGGCTATGTCATTCTTGGAGAGTGAGAAGTAGTTGGATCACTTTACTTTGTCCCTAATGGACCCTTCAGATATGTATTAAAAATGCAGTGTAAAAGTGCCAAACACATGTTTACAAACCCCAGGGCCATGAGTATTTAAGGAATGATGAACCACTGCAGTATGTATGTTGTTAGTTATACCATTTAATATAGCCAGTTTCATCTAATGGTTAAGGCATCGAGCTAAAAACAGGGAAAGTGAACAGATGGCCTTTTGGGGATATATATATTATACCTGTATTGTTTGGGAAACTTGCGGTTTACCTAGTCTTTTGAGCGCTTGCAGCTTAATCATATCTGATTTTGCTTCTAAACACTTGTGCACACATGGTAGTACTGTCTGCTGGACAACTTTACTGTCCATGATGAAAACTGCAAACGTTAACTTTATGATTAAGGATCAAAGGATCAAGTCCATTGTCACATCACAACTCTCTCTCCAAACACAGGGACGGTCTGTGACTTGAAAATTGTAAACAAAAATCCATGTTTTTGTACAATGATGCCAATAACGAGGGGCAGATCTATGCTAAGCAGAGAGAAGCTGTGATACAGTGCTTTTAAAAAGATTCTCTTAAAATACTAAAAGCACGGCTAGTCCAATATTACTGCGTCCAGTTTTTACTCGTGTGTTTGTATAATGCTTTTCTTTTCCCCTTTCTTAGCTTCTTGTTAAATTTTCTGCTTTTTTGTGTGTGCCCCAGTTCACCCCACTACTGCCAGTTTGCCCGTTCTCCTTCTTCTATCTGTGGATCATTGATTTCTGCCACTGCCCAGTTAGTTCTGCGCTGTGCTTCTCTTCCATTTGCAGAGTGGCCATGCCTTTTAAAAATGTTTGCAATGGTGGTGAATATCTGTATTTTTTAAAAAAATGTATGCATTCACTATCTGGCAGGGCTTGCTTTGAAGCCCACAGCAGACCCAAAAGCATTCTGGGGGATTATACAGCAGGAAGCTGAGCCTTTGTAATGTTTTGTTGTGCTGCTTTTTTTTCCCTCCAGCCTTCCCTGTGCTTGCTATGTCGGGGGTAGAAGACTTATCAAATCTTTCAATGCCTTCTTTGTTTGTTAATACACCTTATCACAACTTTACAATGTTTTTTTTTCCCTCTGTGTGCATTTTGAATTAATTTCCCCTAAATTCTTTGCAAAAAGCCAACGGTGATAATTATAATTTACTCTGCTTCTGTTAGATACCTGGAAGCAGTGACAGCCCTCCAGCTGACTTAAACCTTGTTTTCTTAACCATTTTAAAAACCCAGCGACTACGTTACCTTTAGAAACACACCTTGCCATCTCACCAAAACTAACACACAGGAAAATCATAGGGGCTAGAAACTTTTTTCAGAAAATGAAATCCAAGGAATAAGGTCAGCGCCTAATCAAGGTTTCTGCACTCTCTCCAACCTGCATAGAATCACACCAACTGAGCAATACTGTATGCAGCCAGTCACATGATGTTCCCCTTTACTGGAGGATAGGCAGCTAATTACTTTTTACTCACCAGCACCAAGCCACAGCTGTTACATTACAGTATTTGTTACACTTCAGATCACTGCAAAAGTGAAACAGCTACCAATTTAGATGACTTGGCTTCCTTTGTTCTGCCTTCTTTCTACATTGCGTGTGGGGGGAAAAAGTGAGAAATAATTGGGGCAGAATAAGGCTTGGCAGAGAAAATAATTGTGAGTAAAAACTGTTGCATTTTTCAGCCGCACAGCCAAGCCCTTCCTGGAGGAATTCGAGAGTTATGTCATGTTGCGCTGCTTCAAGAAGGAAGGGTAACGGTGCAGTGGTGGCTTGGTTCATTATGTACCGCTGTGGGATTTCACATCCGCTGTGGAGGATTAGATCCCTGGATAGGTGTCTGAGACAAGGCCAAAATCTTCTATTTTACAATGCTACAATATTGGAAACTGAATTGCATGCTGGATTGGGATGCATGGATGGAATACTGAGGGAGCATTTGGTCTGTTTATGAAAGAGAGCTGGGATGAGGGACAAGTTGTTAGCAATTAAACCCTTGAAGTGCCCACTGGGCAAACTGGTGAGGAAGCCACTTGTCCATGAATTTGATTACAATATGCGATCCATCTTTGATACGTTAATATGGCATGACAAGGCCTTCTAGCTTGTTTGGCCCTATGTTGGAACCAGAAGAGTCCAAAATGTGTCCCAGCATGCATCTTAGACAAAAGCTCTTTTCACACATTTATTCAGTTAGAACAGGTTGACCCTGTTATGTTACGTTAGTCATTTAATAGCAAGATCATTGGGGAGGTGGTTGGAAGTGCTAGAAAATTTTCTGATTTTTAGCTAGATCTCTGACATTAAAGAAGGAATGTAATACTTGCCTGGACAACAGCATGCTGGTTTTCACCTACCTTGCTTTTTTGACCAAAATGTATGTAACAATTGCTCTAAAAGGAGAAAAACAGATGAATGTCCTCTTTCAAACCCTCAATTCTGAAATAAAGTCAGCACATGCTCATTGAAGCAATTAATATAAGCTAGATGGATTTTGTTTACTTTAGTTGAGGTTCTGTATGTTGGTGGTAGTTTTCTCACTGCCAGTTGACACTGGTGGGAGAGGGGAAAAGCCAGGAAAGGAAGGAAAAGGGAGGGAGGGAGGGAGGGAGGGAGAGAGAGAGAGAGAGAGAGTATTTAAAAAATACTTGTGTATTTTTAAAACTTGTATTCAATTTGAGTTATGATAAAATTGGGTGATGGCCATGGGAAACAGCTTCAGATGATGGACAGACCTTTGCACTCAAACCCACCCTCTTCTTCCTATTCACTGTGATTGATGGATGTTTTCCCTGCCTGCTGTGGTGCAGAAAAGGGAGGACAACAAAGATGTGGGGCTCAGTCAATCACTTTACTTATCACAAGTTGCGCACATATGATCAGGACAATGCCATTCAACAGTGAGTCAGAACAAATGGGAGAGGCAAAATAGGGATTAACAATAGCGATAGCGAATTTTATGCCATAATTGGTATAGTTTTCTATCAGCTGAAGGATAGGTGGACAGCTGTTTAACCCAGCAGCAGGAAAAGGCCTTTTGTCTTTATTTACTATTTGCCAGTGGTTGGATTCATACAATGCAAGATGTTGCTCCCTTATACATTATTTTTCAGTTTGTGGTTTTTCTTATTCTTTTTTAAGTTAAGTTGCTCACTGTGTTGAATATAAATTAGGAAATGGAAAGGTAGGCTAACGTCAGTCAATCATGAATGAGTGCTATGTCTGTAAATAGTTTTGTAATAAAGAATTAGGGAAGTTAGTGGAGATGCACAGAAGTTATGTTATATTACAATAGTTATTAAAATAACAGAATTTTCTCATTTAAGATGCAGTTGAATTCTTCTTGGATTCAAATGTGTGGTTGTGATTTAAGTACTAGAGTTGTGCAATGCTTTTCATTCAGGAACAATCTTGGAATATATAGACATTTATGTCATCCTTGGGAAATGATGCAGCTGCTTTAAGGAGTTGCAGACAGATGTTCTGTCTGCTTGCTGTATACTTCAAGGCATCTTCTGGACACAGAAGCAGAAACATTGCACAGCCTTAAGTGTTGCTTCCAAGATTATTTCAGATAGGACATTGCTATGACAATATTAATCCTATTAACCAGTGCAACAATGATGGGATGATGCTAGAAGGCATTGTAAATCACTATCATGGAAGTGGGTCTTAAAACTGTAAAGAGTGTAATTTATTTGTAAATGTAGCTACTATTTAATAATAGCTGTCTACTTAATTCAGCCCCCCACCTCTCTCTCTCCCTCTCTCTCTCTTTCTCTTTCTCTCCCTTTCCCCTCTCTCTCCTCTCTCTCTCACTCTCCCTCTCTCTCTCTTTTATAAAAATATAACCTTGTTTCATTGTTTGAACTTGATGCAAGAACTTGATACCTAGAGAAGGAATAGCAAGGAAGAAAAGGTGAAGTTTAAAATCAAGTTGACTTGTGCTTGATTCCTGATTACTCAATTGAGCCATTTCTGGAGTTTTCTTGGCAGCAATATAGAAGTGATTGGTCTCTGTCTTTTTTCAGGATTTTTTAAAGCTTCATTCTTTACCGTAGTTTGCAGGCCAGATTTCCTGATAGTGCTCCTTCTAAATACTAAGTCTGATTGTAGAGGATCAATCAAACTCAGCTTAGTGTTATCTAGCCATGGACAGATGCATCTTAATTTAAAAAAAACAACAACCTGTGGTATATTAAACACAAGTAATTTCTCCTTGAGTTAAATAAAATGGTAATGTTTCTGTTTTTGCTGAATTGATTTTTTTTTAACTCAGATACCTTGGTTTTCGTCTAATTCATTTCAAGTATCGTTTTCTCTTATGAATCTGTACATTGTCAGGACAATAGAGTTAGTATCTTTGTAAAGAGAGCAGTTTTTGTTGGGAACACAGGCATAGTAATGCCTTCTGTAAAACTTCTCTGCTATTAACAGACAATAGGATTGCAAACATCAGGTCCTGTTGTGGAATCAACCCCATGGTAACTGTCTACTGTGGAACAAGCAAAGAAATATAACTGCAGTTGGAAGAAGCAATTTAAAAATAATTCAAGGAGAACTGTTTGAAATGCTCAGCACAGTTGGAAGACCCTCCTTTTCCTTGGTATTTGCAAGGAATGGAGCTGAGAACTTCTTCCTGGGTCTGTGGACAGAAACAAATTGTAGGGGTAGGATGGGTGTGGGTGCATCAGATAGGAAGAGGTGCAGCTTATTAAGGTTGGGATTTTCAAGAGGGACCAAGTCAAATGATACTTTGATTTCTATATGGAACAAAAAGGAAAAGATTGAATCATAGGTCATCCTTGAGAATATTTATGGAAATTTACTTCCCTCTACTGATGTATCTTGTTCATAGGAACACTATTCTATACCTCTGAAAAGATACCTTGATCTTTATTCAGAAGGAATACAGCTTTGGATACTTTTGTCTATGACTTCAGCCCCAGATTTGTTTTCTGTAATTTATATCACCAGTGGGTGGAACTACACGAAGCTTCTGTTTCAGAAATATCCTGCAGATTATTTTGATATTGTTTTCTTTATGATATGTCCCTACTAAAGAAGATTAAAACCTAATATGAAATAATATAGAGTGAGAAAAATGAAATGAGAAAGAAATCAAAGAGAAGGCTAAAAATGCAAGAAAAGAAAAAAGGTAAAAGAAAAATAGAAAAGAAAAAAAAAAGCTTCAAGTCTTCTTTACAGGAGTTATAAGTACAATTATAAATTTATCCCTTACTCTAAGTCCCTTTATAATTATTCTGTCTAGCCATCAAATCATAAGTTCATTTTTTCCTGTTTCACACAAAAAGTCCAGAAGGGGTTTCTAGTCAGCAGTAAATGTAGAAATAGTTTTTTCTAAAAATTGTAACAGATTTTCAATAGATAATCAGATAGTTTTATTGTATGCTGTCAAGAAGATGAAAGAAATTTCTCACAAAATCTTGTAGGCATTCTACTCTGGGAGGAGAATAATTAACCTAGCGCTCAGCTCTTTTGTTTATCAAGTGTGAATTGCAATAGAAATTGACTTTGGGGAGATTATTCATTATTTTTAATGAAAAGAACAAAACAATGATGTTTTAAATGAACAGGTTTATTTATATGTTTGCAACCACATCACATAATTAGAATGAAAAAAAAATCAAAAACAAAACCGAGAATGCTGCAAAATAATAATTCAATGTTAAACTTCAGGGTCAGTTCTACAATAAACCAAAATAGATTAAAATGGCATTTTTGCTATGGACTAATAGTTCTAGTGTTGATGCTGGTAATTTGAAAAATGTATAAAATACAGTATATTTTCAGAATGAAAGTGCAATAATTGCTTTTGAGACATGAAAATAATGAGATGGGATCCTTATGTGTATGTCAGAATGTTTAAAATTTTGTATGAAGGTTCCAAAATTTATGCTTAGCATCTACTCCTGGGATAGCAGCCTATGAAAAACAAGGGAAAGGGTATAAAGAAAGAGTAATAAAGGTAATTATGGCCTTTGTCTTGTACTAGTATAGGCTATTGTAATAGTAATCCCTGAGTGACTTTCTGATCATACAGAGTCTGTATTACATCCTTGTATTCAGAAGAATTGTAGGATATGAAACAGAACAGATGATGGTGAAGACATGCCTTGCATCTTCAAGTACCGGTAATCATCCATCGTAATTATTTCTTTGGTTTGGCATTTGTTAACATTTGCCCAAGTGATTGGGTGCCCCAATCCTTGGCCTAAGAGTAACAAATTTGCTGAATCCAATCCACCAACTGTTCCATTTGTCAAATCAGTTCAGTTGTTTCAAAATAAAAATTAGACAAGGTTCTTGTAAATATATTGTCTCAATCCTGGTCCTTTACAACCATAGGCAATTGAATGAGCAGGAGGGCAGGTGGCCCAGTGTGTTCAGATTGTGATGAACACATCATTGCATGAAAGTCTGGGGCATCATAAAGGAGACCTATAACCTCTCCTGAAGAAGACTATTCTGGTCCCAGAAGCAGTAGATGCAAACTTGCCCATTTGTTTGTTCACCCCTTATTTTGAGGGAAATAGCCATCCATCTCCAAACTCTTTTATGAAAAAAAGATTCTCCCCAGTAGTATAGAATATAGGCAATAAGTGAAAGCCAGCCTCTGTTGACTCTGATTGTTATTCAAGGATTGTTGTTGTTAGTCACGAAGTCATGTCCGACCCATCGTGACCCCATGGACAAAGTTCCTCCAGGCCTTCCTGTCCTCTACCATCCCCCGGAGTCCATTTAAGTTCATGCCAACTGCTTCAGTGACTCCATCCAGCCACCTCATTCTCTGTCGGCCCCTTCTTCTTCTGCCCTCAATCTTTCCCAGCATTAGGCTCTTCTCCAGTGAGTCCTTCCTTCTCATTAGGTGGCCAAAGTATTTGAGTTTCATCTTCAGGATCTGGCCTTCTAAACAGCAGTCAGGGTTGATCTCCTCTAGAACTTACCGGTTTGATCACCTTGCAGTCCAAGGGACTCGCAGGAGTCTTTTCCAGCACCATAGTTCAAAGGCCTCAATTCTTTGGCGCTCAGCCTTCCTTATGGTCCAGCTTTCACAGCCATACATTGCAACTGGGAAAACCATAGGCTTGACTATACGCACTTTTCTTGGCAGGGTGATGTCTCTGCTTTTTAGTATGCTGTCTAGATTTGTCATAGCTTTCCTCCCCAGGAGCAAGCGTCTTTTAATTTCTTTGCTGCAAATCTGTCACTACCTCCATTTCTTCCCCATCTATTTGCCAGGAATTGAGAGGGCTGGATGCCATGATCTTAGTTTTCTTAATGTTGAGTTTCAAGCCAACTTTTGCACTCTCCTTCTTCACCCGCATCAAGAGGCTCTTTAGTTCCTCTTCACTTTCTGCCATTAGAGTGGTATCATCTGCATATCTGAGGTTGTTGATATTTCTCCTGACAATCTTAATTCCAACTTGTGATTCATCTAGCCCCGCCTTTCTCATGATGTGCTCGGCATATAAATTAAATAGGCAGGGCGACAGTATACAGCCTTGCCGAACTCCTTTTTCAATTTTGAACCTATCAGTGGTTCCATGTCCAGTTCTCACTGTTGCTTTTTGACCTGCATATAGGTTTCTCAAGAGACAAATAAGATGGTCTGGTACTCCCATCTCTTTAAGAACTTGCCACAATTTGTTGTGATCCACACAATCAAAGGCTTTAGCATAGTCAATGAAGCAGAAGTAGATGTTTTTCTGGAACTTGTTTTTCTTTTTTTTGGAAATGTTTTTCTTGAGAGAGTCCAAAAATATTTCACGAGAAGAGTCCTCCACTCCTCCACTTGCAACAGAATACCTTATTCCACAAGACTTGAAATTTTGGGCTTAGACAACTTAGAACTACGTCGCCTTAGAACCGATCTAAATGTAGTTCATAAAATTATCTGCCACAATGTCCTACCTGTCAATGACTACTTCAGCTTCAACCACAACAATACACGAGCACACAATAGATACAAACTTAATGTAAACCGCTCCAAACTCGACTGCAGAAAATATGACTTCAGCAACAGAGTGATCAATGCCTGGAATTCACTACCTGACTCTGTGGTTTCTTCCCCAAACCCAAAAAACTTTAACCTTAGACTGTCTACTGTCGACCTCACCCCATTCCTAAGAGGTCTGTAAGGGGCGTGCATAAGCGCACCAGCGTGCCTACCNCTTTCTTGTTTTTCTAACCATACTTCTACTTATATATTCACAAAAATGTTTACACTCTGTTTATCCTATACCTGCTATCTTGTACATGATTGACAAATAAATAAATAAAAATAAAATAAATAAAAATAAATAAACTCCCTAGCTTTCTTCATGATCCAGCATATGTTGGCAATTTGATCTCTAGTTCCTCTGCCTCTTTGAAATCCTGCCTGTACTTCTGGTAGTTCTCAGTCCACATACTGCTGGAGCCTAGCTTGTAGGATTTTGAGCATAACTTTGCTAGCATGTGAAATGAGTGCAATGGTGCGGTAGTTTGAACATTCTTTGGCATTGCCCTTCTTTGGAATTGGAATATTCAAGGATACTACCCAGAAAATCTGAAGTTCATTAGGTGTCAACAAACCTTCTTAGCAATACTTAGTAGAATGATAAAGGCATATTCTAGGTTTCACCAACTCTTTGATTGTATAAATGTGATTACAATGGGAGAGGGTCCTTTAGAATACAAAAGTTATATTTCATCTATTTTGGCCTCTCGGCATGAGGTCAATATATCAAATGGTTTAGGGAGCACTGTTGTGCCATACTAAAACTAGGGGTTTGTCACACACAGCTTCTAGACCTTATTCAGTGTGGTTTCAGATCTGGGCTAAGTCACCATGGTAGTTCTAATCAGATAGATAATTTTATCAGCATGAACATGTACTACTGTTTTTTTTTAATTTATTGATGTCTTTTTAAATCACTGCCCTTTATTAGGAGAGGGAGGGAGAGAGGAAAACAATCTGTTTCTTTTGATTGATTTCTCAGCAATGTCATTAACCATGGTTCCTTATTGGATCATCACTAAGAGTTAGGATCAGAAATATTATTTTCCATTAGCATCATTCTTGCTTGCAGCATTGATTGCAACTAATGTGGTGAGAATAATAGGAAATAGCATATCTGTAATATCTTTTAACGTTTATATGAAATCCCTGGAATTGTCAGTTGAAGATAGAGAACATCAATATCCCAGAGATTCCTCGCAAAACGTTTGTGTAATAGCTGAATTAGGGGAGATTGTGGACATGCCTGGTGAACTGGATGGGGATGGGGATGGGCTTTCTGAGGCTGGTTTCTATGGAGGTACTGCAGATGGTTGACTTCCCAATCCAGGAAATAAGGAATTTTCCTGGCCTAGATGAGCTAGTATTAGTATTTGATGTATGGCACTTACATCAAGTGCAATATGATACCTAAGCGCAATATGAAAAAGGCAATAAAAATATAACACAGTATTGATTGGTACCAACACTATTATAATGTAATAATCAATCTAAAACATTTGCTAATCCCAGAGTACCATAATTTAAATCTGTATCAAATTTAGTCACAGTTTCAGAGATGTCTTTTCTAAACCTCAGGAGACCGGACTCCGACTATAGGGACATCCATTCCAAAGGGTAGGAACTAGATAGGAAGTGCCATTCTGAAATGGCCTTGATTGCACACATGAGCTGAGCACACCGAAGCATAAATTTTATAAAATTATTCAAATACTAAGTACGCCTGACCCAGGAGATCAGTGCTGACAATTTAAAAAAGTAATGCTTCTGAAGACTCAACCAATGTATGGATTGATGGAAAGAAGTAGAGGTGAATTGGAAGAAGATCCAGGACCATACAAACCAGAAGACAGAGCGCAGAGTCAGATATTTCTACCAAAAAGCTATTGCAGGAAACCAGGTGAGGCATCGCTTAGGAGCATTAAGAGGCAAATGTTTCCAACTCACTGCTTAGCTGTTTAAAAAGATACAAATGGATTTTCCAATATTTAGAAGATGAAAATTACAGGATCCTGGATTTTTTTTATTATTGATTAAAGACTTTTTAAAAATCCTTATTGATGAGGAGTACTGATTTTTTAAAATTTTGTAGATGTTTTTATTCTTTTACTGCTTTTTAAATTTGTTTTAATTATTTTATAATTTTAGAATTATAAGCAGCCCACTTGGTTGAGTTGTGTAGCTATAGAATGGAGTAAATAAGTAAGCAAGTAATAAGTCAGTCAGTCAGTCTCTATCATACCACATCTGATGGTCTCAAAAAGAAAAAGAGGCAAAAGAGGGGGGGGAAGGAGATTGTTCTGGATGAAAAGCAATAAGCTCAGCCTTACTCAAGTTTAAGGAGGTGGTAAAGACATCCTGTTGGAACTTCCAGTGAGGCAGTTGGGGAGGAAAACATACCTCTTATCCAAAACCAGAGCAGAAGAATATATATGGATACCGTCAGTGTATCAGTAAAAACTGACTGATATTGGAGGAAAAAAGAGAAAAAAAGAAAAGAAATTAAAGAACCTAGTGGCATGTATACTGAGTATTGGTCCACACAGCCAAGTTGTTCCATTGTATCTGCAGGATAACAACTGTTTCTAGAGGGCAAGATCCAACATGTGTGACCTCACTTTTTCCCCAGCTCACCATAAGTGCAACATCTGCCCATATATTATTGCTCTCTGTCCAAAGTAGGATTTTCTGCCCAAGTGATGCAGTCTATTTTGCCTGCTGTAGCTTATTTCCTTATAGGCAACCCCCTGCACTTTGATTGGCTGCTGTGTGAAGCAGTGCCAGAACCCGCCCCCCCCTTACACTCCTAGGCCAATAATCATTGCCCTGCAGGGTCTTTTGGACCTGGGCTATTGACTCTTTAGTTTACTCTTGCTTCACAAATGAGCTTCTTTCTCATTTTACAAGTTCACAAGCAGAACAATGAAACACTTTCCCTCTCCCTTTTTAATGATGTGAATGTCAGAGAGAAGGATCAATCGGTTTTTCTTTCTCTCTTTTCTTGAAAGGTTGAAGGGAAATTTAAAAGAAGAAAGAGGGAGATGGAGAGAGAGAGAGAGAGGCAAACAGATTATGTTCAAGGGAGTAATCTCTGCTCTTTGCACATTGGAATTTATAATATTCAAATGAGATGGAACTTTTAAAGTCCTAGGTGGAAGGAGGCAGAGGGAAAAGGATGATGTGCAAACAAGGAAGATGAGATCTAACTGAATATCGAGTTCTAGATCTTCTCTTTTGGAATAGAGACCTATTGTCTTCTAGCAATTGTTCCCTTGCCCCCCCCCCCCAAAGTTTGGAAGGAAGAGAAGTCAGCTGTTTTACAAGCCACCACCCTTCTGCTCAAGTGCCATCTCACACCCAGCCCTGCAGTTTATCCCAGAGGCTGCAGAAGAGAGAAAGAGGCTGGTAGAAAAAGGAAAAGAAAAGAAATATCCTTGCAAATAGTAATCCTCACATGCCTGCCTACAGTGGAGATGCTCCAGGGATGGGAAGGCACAACTGGGTGTTTTGTCCAATAGAAGCCTGAGGCATTCTGCAGCCCAGCCTGACTGAACACTTCACCAGCTGCCTAACAAAGCATCCAAATTTGCACAGAAAATTTCTAAATGAATTTAGGATCCAGCTTGCATCCACGCAGGTCAGTAAGAATGGGGCAAGGACAGGTGCAGTTACCCAAACAACCCCAGATAAATGGAAGAACAAAGAACTCTCCATGAAACTAAACTTATGCAATAGGAAATGTAGAATAGAAACCAATGAGAAACTGGATCAACAGTGCTTAATGAACTAAAAGAACGTAGTAAAATTTTTGGATCAAATACTATGGATAAATCCAGCAGCACCGGTCTTGATGATTGATGATTTGCCTTAACCACTGGCAAATAATTGACAACTCAAGCGAATGCCAGCTCAGTATAACGGACCTCATAAAACCCTAATTAAAATGTGTCAGTAAAATTATTCACTGACAAATAGAGAAGAAATTGGGATGGAACAGCTTGTTCCATAATCATACAGTTCTGTAGAGAGCCATGGATATGGCCTTGAAGGAAGTATTCAGAAGCTGTTACAAAAACAAAAATAGCAGAAGTATGCCTTGAGCCCTAGGAAAGGAGGTGGCATTAGGAAGGGATTCAGGCTGCTGCTCCCTGACTCACTGGAGTATAAGAGGGAGGGGAGGAAAAATACAATCAGGCTTGCAAGAGTATCTTAAATAATCTCAATAAAGCTTAGTTCTGGTCTTGTGGAGTCCCTTCCCTGATCTGGACACCCTCAAAGCCTGTCAGATTCCCTCTAAAGGGTCAGGTAGGAAGCTGAGGTGAACTGAAGGTTCAGGGGTCTGTGTTGACAAGCAGAACTTTGATTACCTTTGGTTGGTAACATTGGCTTTGGTCCAATCAGGGATAGCTTAGGCTCCAGGCGTGGGTTCTACTTACCTTCGCTACCGGTTCAGGGTCGCGCCGGAAGTGCGCGTTTTGCTCCCGGGTTAAAGTCGTCTGCGCATGCGCAGAGGGTTATTTTCGCTTAAATTTGGCTCCGGTGGACGGATTTCAAGCCGGAGGACCAGTTTGGGGGCGTGTCCAGCCGGCCATCGCTGCCGGTTCAGTGAGCGGGTGGAAATTCCCGCTACCAGTTCTAGAGAACTGGTCCGAACGGCAGGAAGCCACCTCTGTTAGGCTCTATGGTCTGTGTGTTGATATAGAGAAGTGAAGATGCAACCTTGACAAAGGAAGACAAAAGCCATCAGCAGAAAGAAACTAAATGACAACTCAGTCCTGAGACAGGAAAAGGTATGAGAAAGAAACTTGAAATAACTTTGTTTTGAATCTGTTTGGCATCAGAGGGGTTGAGAGATATTCTGGTAGGCTTTCGAGATTTTGTTGTTATACCCCAGCATAGTAAAGTGGTGTTCCTGAAATCCTTGCTCTGTTTCCGAACCTGGCTACCTCAGAAGGTTGACAGATGGTAACCTCTCAGCTCTGTTGTTGCAAGGTGCTCTAGATAAGACTGCTTTTATGTAAAATCTGGAAGCTGCAGCTGGTGCAAGCTGCAGAGATGAGATTGTATTTTGCCTTGCTGCAACCATATAACCCACCCCTGAGAGAACTGCTGGTTTGCTCTCATATACGACTGAGATTACCCAAAAAAAATTTGGACCAGAATATTTAAGGTTTTCCAACCTCCCATACAGAACAGCCCAGATCCTATTGTGGTTCTGATGTGGTTCTGCTCTTGTCATGTCCACTTTCTAGAATAGCTTTCCCCTGAAACAGAGTAACTGCTGACTCAGTTGCAGTTCAGGCACATGCAGAAAGCTTTTTAAAAATTCAACTGCTAGAAATTTGTGAAGATTAATGCTTTAATTTATGGCTACTTATTATGCTATATAGTTGCACTTGTTTTTATTTATAATGCATGCCGATATTGGGATCTCATTACAGGTAGTCCGTGACTTACAACAGTTCATTTAGTGACTATTCGAACTTATAAGAGCACTGAAAAAAGTGACTTATGACCATTTTCACACTTAATGACCATTGCAGCATTCCTATGTCACATGATCAAACTTCAGATGCTTGGCAACTGACTCATATTTATAAAGATTGCAGTGTTCTGGGATTATGTGATCATTTTTTGTGATCTTCTGATAAGCAAAGTCAATGGAGAAGCCAGATTCACATAAGAACCATGTTATTAAATTAACAACTGTGATGATTCACTTAACAACTGTGGCAAGAAAGACCATAAAATAGGGCAAAACTCACCTAACAACTGTCTCACTTAGCAATAGACATTTTGGGCTCAATTGTGGTCATAAATCAAGGACTACTTGTATTCTACACCACCTGGATATGGAATACATGACAAGCAATATGGAAATATTTTCTAGAAGTATACAACTAAGTCAAGAGATATAGAACAGCTGGAGAAGCGCCTGTTATGGACACAGTATTTGTGAAGGGTGAGAAAATGTTCAGAAGCAGTACAGTACTCATGCCCCGGTCCTATCCTATCAAATAACAAATCACCTAAATATATTAGTAAACTATTGTATTATTGCAGGAGACGAGAGAGACAATACAAAACATGGTGCATGAACAAAGTTTAATCTGTTTTTAATTCCTTCAACCAGTCCCTTCATTCTACTTCATAATGCTTTTGATCAATAGCCCAAAAGGGAGGTGAGCGTTAATGGAGAAGATGGGATATTACACAGGTTGTCTCATGGTTACCGATAGAGTCTTTTAGTCAGTGGTGAAATCGATTTTTTTTTACTACCTGTTCTGTGGGCGTGGCTTGGTGGGCGTGGTGTGGCTTGGTGGGTGTTATGTTCTAACTGTTTAAACTGTGTTGCATGGTTCCAACCAGGTCCAGCGTTTGAGCGGGAAAAAGCTCAAACGCTATTGGCTGGTCTGTCTGACAGCTCCCTATAAAAGGGCAAGCTGTCAGACTGCTCTTTGCTGGTTGCTGATACAAGAGCTGAAATAAAGAGCTGCTTTGGAAGTCTGTCTCCTGTCATCTCTACCCACTATCTAACAGTGGCGACGAAGGCTTGGGCCAGGACAACTGTGACTAGCTTCTTCAGCACTTTCAACCAGCCAGGCAGACAACTTCCTGCCTCCTTCTGCCGCTATGTCCACCTTCCACCCGCCGGCGCCTTTCGACCCGACCAGGGAGAAATGCGACTCCCACATGCGGCGATTCGACTGCTTCCTGGAAGCAAACGATATGTTGGGTCTGACCGACAACCGCAAAAGAGCTGTGTTCTTAAGTCACTGTGGCCCCGAGGTGTTTCACACCGCGGAGTCGCTGTCAGACCCAACTCCGGTCCAGAGCGTCCCGTG